>JAGDYQ010000349.1:0-537355 GCA_021962125.1 Bulinus truncatus | reverse complement strand
TCGGCATTAAATTATTTATTGAAATTATTCTTGTGTTTATGACGTCAAAATTCGTTTATTTTCTGTAAACATTAACTATTTGATTTAGTAAACATATCAATACAACATGACGTGACAGAAATAAACAAAGATAAACAATAATATTGGCCAATTGAAAGTTTTATTGAAAATATTTAAGTCCAGACACATTAATGTACAGAAGATAAACAACATTAGAATAAATAAATATATTGATGACAATAATAAACAAACAACTTTAGAATAAATATATATGTTAATGACAATAATAAATAAACAAATGTTTATATTGATATCATAAGCCTAATATAAATATAATGGCATACAAATAAAATACACCGCCATATTGTTAGTTTACAAACAACTCACTAGGGATCACCAGCCCCGCTGATATTAAGTTTAGAATTTAAACTTCCACTGTGGACAATATCATACAACCACCACCCATCAACAACATCATCACCATACCCCATACTATTAACTCTGGCTCCACTACTTCCTGGACATGTACATGTTGTGTATGTAAATTTATTGTAATATTTACCCACCTTGTATTTGTCCACCCAGTGACCAACACTGACCTGTTTACTACATCCATGAGGATGTGACACTATAAAGTTCAACTTGTCCACATCTCGAGATTCTTCGTATTTGTTGTGGACTTTCCTCAGGACATCACCATAATGTCTCCTCAACAATTTCAGTTTATCTCCCAGATTTTTGTCACATGTCACGCATTGCAAAATACACCAGTCTCTCTCTCAATGCCTATATCAACAACATCAACACTGACCTGATCAACAATGACCACTGGACTGACTTCACTATCATAAAATAATCTCAATGACGTGTGGCTGGCTTCAATGTTATCAAACACTACATGTGTAGCTGTATTCACATCAAACTCCCACCACTCGTGGCTGGCTGTGTCTGAATGTTTACATTTCCTACACCAACATGTTGTGTAGTTCTCAAAATGTGTATTTCCATAATTATCATCATATCCATCTGTAAACTTCTCCACACTGCTGTAAATTATTATCCCACTTCCATATCTCAGGTTTTTTTTATCTCTCATGTTGTACAATGGATATGAATCTTTTGTGCCTGGCCAAAACTCTGGTCTGCGTGGACTGGTCATTTTAACATCAACTCTGACTATCAGGTCAGCTATAATTTTGATTAGTTCATACAGATCATTGTTACGGTGACCGTCAGGTAGATGTTTTAAAGTGAATGTATTAACAGGTGTAAACTGTCTATGACCTGGATTCTTCTTACAGCCACTAAGATGTTTGTGTAGATCAGCTTCTCCACCTTCCGACACCTGAGTTTCATGATTACCTAAATACAAAATAAAACATTTCTTTGTATAATAATTAATACCTTTATTTAACAACAACAAAAAAAAATATTGTGTTTTATTTTAGATAGCTGAATTGACCATTGATGTTTGCTTTTATAATTAAATATCAACAATTTTACTTTATTAATAAATTGATTCTTTAAGAGAAACAAAAAAAATAACATATTACCATAAATTTGATCCACTGGTTTGTCCAGTTCACTCTGTTCAGATAACTTAGCTGAAGAGACAATAATATATTAGGTTGTTTTTTTAACAATGCTCATGAACGGGTGTAAATATATATTGACATATTAAACATCAGTATTTATGTAAATTTATTTATGATAAACAAACAAATAGAAAAGAATTAATTATTAACATTGATATTATAAATTATCTTCATAATATTTTTTTCTTACCTTTAGAATCACATGTTTCCATGTTTATTTGTTAAATATATTTTGATCTGGACATAAAATAAATAAATTGAACATATTAGAATTCAATAAAACTGACAAAATATATAACTTAATACCTAAGTAATATATATATATATATATATATATATATATATATATATATATATATATATATACTGGTATCTTAAGACTTTGAATTTAATAAAAATATATTTGAACTAAAATTGATAATAATTTTTATTCTGCAATTTAGTTTTTTAGACTTATATTTATTTTTATCCTTTGTATATGTATATTTCATTTCTAAAGTATCAACCATTACTGTCCACATACTATGTCTGTTATATTATCACAATCTAAACAACATTAATGAATTGTGATTGATTTTACCATAACATTTTTTCCCCAGTGTATGAAAATATTCCAACTCAGGCTAGTTAAATTAAATAAATATATTTCAATATAAATTTCAATAAAAATAAAAATAAAAACATCTCTTCAACAATGGTAGAAATCAAAACGTAATTCCTGCAATAAAACACTTACCATAAATATAATAGTTTGTTATTTCAGTAATTACATTTTTCCAGCTACTGATATCGGAGTATGGGAATGAATAAAACATAAAATCTATCAATTTTTATAATTTTAAATAAATCAAAAAATTAAAATTTAGATATTAAGTTTTATAATAACCAATGACACATATTTGGTTAAACCATGTATTTTACCTTAAAAATTGTGTCAGTTACACTGTTTACAGATGTACATGATAGACCAGCTAAAATAGAACATATCAATATTCAGTTTATGCCAACTTGTATTAATCTTTAAAAAAATTAGTTTCCCAAGTACTTAGCATATTTTTGCTTGTTTGCTGAAATTGTACATTTATACTTTATCGATATTTTTGTTTTATTTAATGTATAGTTTTAATAAACAATATATAATTTTTCTGGTTAAATATTTTGAGCTTTGGTGAAGTATATTTGTTTAATATATTCTTTTCTTTTGTTATTGATTCCTTATAAAATCAATTTATACTTATAATCAAAATAGAAAAAAAAATGTTTCAATAAGCATTTATTGAATGCATTACTTGGTGAAAAATAAAGAAAATATACATATTTGGGCAGGGTCAGCATAATCACTTTTGGACGCACTTGCAAAACGCATTTATCCCCAACCACATCACATTTTAATTGCGAGAATTGCTAGCTAATTCTAAGTCTATAGCGTGAAGTGTTTTAAGCTGCATTTTAAATTAACTGAATATATTACTTCGATCATTTGACTTTTGAATGCTACTAAAGTAAAACTGATACAGTTTCGCGATTTATCATATTTTTTTTTCAGTACCGTACTGGTACTATAGCCTTTTCTCAATCAGTTGTTTAAAAGGTAAAATAATATTTACTGTATACCAACATCCTACAGTGTATTATCAATTCGACTGGTAATATTCGTGCACATATTATGCAACTATAAGTTTAATACAAGTTTGATATACTGGTACATTTGCAAAGTTTTTATATCTTTCGTATTCATTATCTGGAAGTTGCCGCTCTAAAGTTAAACCAAACTGTCCGACTACCTGGGCACCCACAAACACAGTAGTCCCCAATCCCCAGTACCGGTCCGTGGATCAAATGGCACTGGGCCGCCCAATAAACATTAAATTATTTCCTTTTTATTTATTGTAGTGTATTTCTCTCAGGATAGTGCGACACCTACCTCTCTCGGGCCGCGGTAATGTTATTAAATGTCGACCGGTCTGCGCGAGAGAAAGGTTAGGGACCACTGCACTAACACACACACACACGACTTCTATGGTACCGGTAGCTTTTATTTTGTCTAAACAAAATAAAAATAGCCTTTGTATCTTACTAAGCTGCTCTTTCAAAGCAAGTTTGTCGGCATTTTTATTTTCCGACCTCACCTTGAATATACCTAATTTTATAGATGAATATAAAAAAAAACTTAAAGAAGGTATAATTTTGTTGCAGCATGCATTGTATGGGCCTAATTTGTAATGTAATTACTAAATAACAAAAGTAAATAAATAAAATTCCCGAACTGTGCAGTTAAATGTGTTTATTTAAATAATTATGCACAGGACGCCGAGCTAGACGGGTCTCCGAAATAGTAATCTTGAAAACAATGTTCAGCTTCTAAACAATACAAGGGCAATCTACGTCCCGTTAAACGTTTTGATTTGACCCGCAGTACACTCCACTTTTTTCATTTACATTGATAACATTTACATTTATGTTAGCTCACGTCAAATATTATAAACACCCCAGTGATCTGCTCTTGGTCCAGACCTTCAATCAAATTTAAGAACCTATTGTGGTTCTTCAGTAGTTTTAAATTTACATCACTGATCTGCGATTTAGCAGCATGTCCATTACGATGAAATAAAAATTATCAGTTGTACATGACATGTAACATTAAAAGGTCACAAAAAATACTAGATATGGACATCAAGAGTAGCTGCAATGAATACATTATCAATCTCAATCTCAATCCTTCTTATGGCGTTAGACGTCACATAGGGCTCTCAGCGTGTCTCTCCAGTTCTGTTAGTTTTGAGCTAGCTTTTCTATTGTTTTTAGGCAGTCTATGTTGGCATTTTTCGCCTCTTTGATTAGAGTTCTTTCCAGTCTTTCGCGAGGTCTTCCCCTTATCCTTCTTCCTGTTGGCTCTCAGCTTAGCGATTGTTTCACTATTTTTGTGTTGTCTCTCCGCATTTCATGTTCCACGATTTGCCATCTTCTTATTTTAATCACATTGAGATATAGGGCTGTCCTACAATGTCTCTAATTTCTTTGTTGGTTTTATAGTCGTACCATTGAATTCCTAAAATTTCCCTGCGTTTTGTCTAGCCCCTTTGCTTGTTTGCTCTCCTAGTCAAATTTATTTCCTGCCCCCCCCCAGCTATAGCTTGGCCCCTGCTGTAGAATGACTGGCCCCTGCTGTAAAATTTTCACGCTAAGGGGCTGTATCTAATCCAAATTCTAATGAATTTGTAATTATGGTGTTCTTTGACAAATCTAACACCAAATGACATCTGCTCAATGCCTAAAATTATATTGTCTCGTCGGCAAGTATAGAAATTGCAACTGAATTATTTGCTTCACGAACAATGTCTTGAAGCAAGAGAGACCCACACATTTTGATCATAGTGTTTTGTATAGTTTCCAAAAGGCCCACCGACAAAAATTTCGGGCCCCTGGGCAAGGCTGTCACGGGCCTCTCGTGCTGATAATAATATTTTCAAAAGTTGATTGGCAAGCTCAGTCCGGGCCCCTAAAACTCGCCGGGTCCCTGGTCATTTGCCCTCTGCCCCCCCCCCTCGGCGGCACTGGTTGCCGAGATATACTTAGCATTACAATAACTAAATGACAAATGATTACCTAGAACTTCATCTCCAGATACAACACGAATCTCTAACAGGTCGTAAAAAATACCAGAATGTGATTCTTTTCCACGAAGTGCCAAATCATGCATGCCGCAAAAAAAAAAGATTGTAGAAATGGAGGGACCCAGTTTGTTGCAATTTTCTTGAATTTGTCTTCTAAATGATGAGTTCAACTGCTCATCTATAGAAACTGCTTTGGCTACCAATAGTGCAACAAAATAGCTTGAATCCTTTATAAGAGTCTTAGTCCCATGTTCTTTGCATGTGGCTACGTGCATCTTTGTTGAAATCTTTTAATTTTGTGCATGGTTTGATAACAAATGCTCCATGGACTACTGAAATTAATTTTTGCGAAAATAACACGCACAATTTGCAAAAGCCACCATTTAACATTTGCAAGTATACAACCTACGATGAATAGTTTGATAACGAAGCATATCTAAAGCCTCTGTTTCCACTAATGTAAGCTCTAAAAATCATATTTTTATCAGGGGTCGAAAAATCAAGGATCAGCAGCAATTTTAACTAATTGAAAGGTCGTATGTCAAGACATACCTTCCAATATCCAATTTAGGAAATGAAGAAGTGACAGTGACAATCAAATTAGAAATAGTTTCTTCAATTGTGTCTGGCTGTTGAACTTATACTGTTGTCCTCAATGCATGTGATAAAATCTTCTAATAACGGCTTTTCGGAATCCCGCGATTGCTCTACTTTTCGTTTTATTGAGCATGTACATTTATTTTCCGATATACCTCTTTTCATATTAATTTAGTATAAATTTAAAAATTCACTCAGTGGCAGACGATTATAAACTAACAAGAGTTTCCAGATTATAAAAAAAAACCTGAATGCCAAAAACATTTTCCAAGGACTAATTAAGCTACTGAAGGCTGAATTAAACAAAAAAAATTAAAATCGGAACATGCTTGTGTTTAGTCAAAATGTGTGAATTTTCAAATTTATGTCAAAATAAATAATTAATAATATACTTAACTTGGATTTAATTAAGAAATAAACATGTATGGCATTGTCAGTTAAAATAAAAAACGTGTTTTTTGCCCCCCCACCCATGGACAAATTTTTGCCCCCCCCCGGTAAAAATTCCTAGCGACGCCCATGCTCAAGACTTTTGACTTCCATACATTTTCTAGGTTTTTAAATGTTGCGGCTGATTTTGCAATGAATACACTGACGTAACAAAAGTGTATGGTTTACTTCAAGATATACCGCAGTATATACGATGTTATTTTTATAGTAAACCTGAAGCGGCCAATTTGCTACTTTTAATAAGTTATCATTTATGTGTAGGCTTAGGCTCAAATATTGGTCAAGATTATTATTAAAGATTGCCTTAGTCAGCAAGTCACTTCAAAGTTCATACATATCCAAGAACACTAGAGCAATGATGCTTGGACGTTTATAAGTGGCCATTCAGAGAATGCAGAATGCAGAAATAAAATCACGGCAATGATTACAGACAATGATTAAAGATGGTTATTCTAGACCCACTTTTTAGAAAAAGAGAGAGACGTATGAAGACACTACATACTTAACATTTAATAAAGGAAGGAATTGTTATTTTACACCCGAATCAAACCTGACATATGTAGTGAAAATGTCTGTATTGTAATAGGTGGGGGGGGGGCGCCTCAACAGCTCCAGCTACGGACTGGACTTTGGTGTAGTGCCATTGTGACGTAGGTTGGTAATGTTTCATTCTGGCTGAGAGAAATTAAGCTGTGGAGAGTGTGATCATTCTTTGAAGTTCTAAAAGACTTGAATAGGTTTGTGGGTAATCTTTCTCCAATATGGATATTGATAAAGAGATGCAAACTAAAAATTTCTCTTGATTTACAATGATTGAGTGAATAACAGAGTGAACATAGCCAGCAGATTTCCTATCTGCTATGAGTCACAATTCTGTTAATGTTGACAAGTTGTTATACTGTAGAGAATCTCGCTTTGGAAAAAAAATACATTTGTTGATAAACAGATTGACCAAGTATTTATTTAAAAAGAAAAGTAGAACTTAAGAAAACGTTATATTAAAGATTGGCTAAGAACTATCTGACGTTGTTCTGGATTATTTAATTAAAGTTGTAGTATCTTAAGGAAGAAGTTTTTGCGCCGAGACCAAACCGAATCCGGACAAAATACAAATGCCGACACCGACACCTACGCCGACACCGGGCAAAGTACAAATGCCGACACCGACACCGGCAAATACTACCGACACCACCGAAACCGACACCGACATCGGCTCCCCAGCCCTGGTAAAAATAATTTTTTTTTTATTGATATTTTTTTTTATCAGTTCTAATTTAGAAAACATCATTTCTAGAGATGTCACAATAACTTGGATTCTTCAGATATTACAAAGGGCTATACATACATTATCAATTATATAAGACCCTTTGACTCTCGACTTAAAATAAACTAATAGAATTTATCAATGAATTAAAAAGAAATTATTTTGTTTATTATATGAAGAATTATAGATGACATTTTATATTTTTTCCCCACCTACTTTGTTTTTGAGCGATTATTGATAAAAATAATTCTCTTATTGGGCGGGCCCTCTTATGCATAGGACAAGTGACCGTTTCTTCAGTAAATGTCACTGGTTTGTTTGTGTTGACTGCGTGAAAAATGAAGGACAGAGCTTATCTCTTAATTGCATAAACAATGTTTTATAATTACAACTGCTTTAAGAATGACTTACATGTAGCGACGTTTTTTTAGAAATATACATTTTCATTAATTACAACTGCTGTGTTTTAAATTTACATATTGTGTTACACACAAAACAGCCTCATGTAATACTAACACAATGTTTCACTAATTACAACTGCTGTCTTTTAAATTTACATATTGTGTTCTTCACAAAACAGCTTTATGTTATACTAACACAATGCTTCACTAATTACAATTACTTTTTGTAAGACTTACATGCAGAACTCCTTTTCAATGAAGTTACTTGTTGGCTGCGTGTGCACAGAAATAATCTCATTCTGGTATTTTAAAGTTTCTTAAACATGACGTAGTTCTCATACGTTTAAAAATCGGAAACATCTAATGGAAGTCATATTTATAAGCGAACTGAGTTCGGTCCTAATTACATTACAAACTAAATGAATCGCTCCATAATGATACTAACCATGTAGGGAAATATAATAATTGACTCAGCACTATAAGCCAATATACAACGCCAAAGTTTTATGATAAATATAAAAGAGGTGGGCCACATTTTAAAATCCGCACAATTCTTTTACATATTGTTTCATATTTCAGAACTCACACCCCCTCATCATTCTGTTACATAGTGTTTACAACTTTAGACACTAGCCCAACATTATTCCGTTTGTTAAAATTACAATCACAAAATGTATGATTTTAGGTCATAATAAGCAGAAATTACAAATCTTATAACAACATAACGTATTTGTAAGGACAGTGAAAGTAGATAGATTGATATAGATATACAGAAATATTGTTTAGATAGATATACAGATAGATTGAATGATAGATTGATAGATACATAGACAAACAAATCGCATGGACAGTGAAAATATGTCAGAACAGATGATTAATAGCAGCAGCGTGTAGTTAGATATTACGTAATTAGACAGGTGGGAAGACAGCGTTGGTCAGTTGTAGGGACGCAGAGATATACAGGTCAAGACAGAAAGTGTAGTATTTGTTAAGTCTAAGGAAGGGAGTCGAATTAGGAAGAAGCGAAGGAGTAGTAAGAATATTTTATTGTGTTGTCGGAACGGACAATTAGTATATCATACGGAAGTGATTTTAATCGTTGTTATTCATTATTGGATAATTAGTGTTACAGATTATGTAATAAAGTGATTTTGATTAATAAAACGGAGTTTTGTGAAATTGCCTTAGTTGTGTGTGTAAAGAAAGAAAAGGAAAGCAAGAAATTAAATATAAAGAAATAAAAAGACCACAATTGAGCCATCACTACAGTATTGTTAATATACATGTTATCGTGACTCCGAAACAAGTGTTAGACTTGTGAGGTATGTTTATTATTTAGATTTTATACAACATTAATATCCCGTTATTCCTAATGACGTCTTTCACCCCACCATAACCAATAGTTCAATGACCATAGTGGCAGCAGGTTAATGAATTGCCTGTTGTTAAACTTGCAACAACAGAGTCGTTTTGTTCACCAAAAAGTAAAAAGAGATTACACTATAAAATGAGTATTTGGTCTCTAATTACATCCCCTAGTCAGACTTGTGCTGATTCCAGTTATATGTTTACTATTATATATTAATGAACAATATTTGTTGCTACTCCAACTTTAAGAACCTCTGTATTAGTTTAGGCAAGTTCTCTTCACCCAAAAGTTCTGTTAAAATTAGATAATGGAACTTCCTTATCTCAATGACTTTCAGTGATAAGATTTTGGTGTATGGCTATGCAAACAGAATTTTTTATCTTGAAAAATCGTCATTGTTCTATACAATTGGTTTGATGAGTTGTACAGTGTTTTTTTTTTTTCAAGATTAAGAGAATTCATATAGACAGTAAACAAATAAATTTGTTGTGAATGCTGTCTAAAAAGTCGCGATATAAGGACGTGGTCACTCATGTAAGTCACAGGGTAATGAATAGAGATATGTGCTTGGAGCCTATCGTTTGCTTGTTACCTAACTGTAACAATATTAATGGTTTGTTCCAGACCCCGCAAGTAGCATTCACCCTTGACCTTGAACATCGAAACTCACCCTAGCCCCAGCGTAGGGCCACCTCTGATTCATCTCAGGTGAGTCCACTATGGAAGGACAAATTGGTTTTGTCAATTGGTAAAGGAGGTGGGGAGAAGTCTAAAATCAGAAATTGAAAATTTGTGTCACCTCATCAGCACTTTCTCAATACGACTGAAGTGTCAAGACAATGTTTTGTTTATATTGTAGGGATGGATTTTAATATATTTATATAAAACAACACTATTGCATGTTATTTGATTGCCCTCTCTCTTTGCATGGGAGTTTGGAAATGACATATATTTATAAGCCGCGAGATTTTAAGATTTACTGGACATTAACAATACTATTCAAATAATCGATTTCAATATCAATAAACTATAATCTTTGTGCATTATATGTAATCGTGTTGTGTTTAGTATTTTTTTATTACTTTCATCTCCTATAAAAATCAAATACTAAAACATTTTGGCAAATGTATTTCACTGTATTATATTTTATTATATTGTCAATTTATTTATGTTACGTAACAAAAAATAACCAGTATAATAAGTTTGAATAAAAAATTTACCACAATTTTTAAACAAATTCTACAAGATGGATTCAATTACAATCTCCTTAAAAGCTGGCAACACAAATTCGACATGATAGATTCGAATACAATTTTACTACAAATGTTACAGGATTTCAATTTTACTACTATCTTGGAACAAATCCTACATAACATCTGTGCTAATCTGCTGCATCTATTGAATTATTTAATACAAGTCTGTTTACATGTACTGAAATAGAACATCATTTTATTGAATTTATATTTCAATTTTCAATTTTCAGATACATTAAATTTTTGCATCACATATATTGCAACTTGGCATCGATATTTTTCTTTCAAAACATTTTATGGAGATAGGAAGTCTCAGATGAACACTGTTTAGATCAAACCAATTATTATAATCAAAATTATTTTAGAAATCTGACCATGGTCATAGGTAGTGAAATGTACGGCTCTTTCTTGGCATCTAGCACTTTGTCATACACTGAGTAACAGTTACTATGGATTATGAAGTATTATGTGAATCCAGTTATATCTCTTTTTAGTGTCGGCCAACACTTACTTTGTGAAATAATTGCAGAATCAACCATGAAGCTAATGACGGAGTTGCATTTTAATGATTGTATCATTAATATGACATTCGACACAACAAGATCAAACACTGGTCATCAGACAGCTGCCTGCATTGCCATACAAAATTTGCTGCAACGTGCTCTTCTGTGGTCAGGTTGTCCCCATCACATTGGTGAATTTTTCCTCTCGCATGTGTTTGCAGACATGAAAATAGAAGTTTCCAAATCCCCGGATATAACTTTGTTCACCAAACTGCGAAGTAATTGGGAGTTGGTGGCACATGATTGGTCTCACGTTTGTAGTTTGTTTACGTTAGCTGATCATGATCTGAAAGCTCAAGAGCGACTGAAGATAAAGAGAGATGCGGTAATTGCCCATGCTAACTCTAGAAAACAAACCGAAGAATTCTTGCGAGACGACTACCACGAATTCCTTAAGCTGTCCCTTGTTTACCTGAATGCTACAAATAAGGAGGTTAACTTTAAAAGACCAGGTGCCCTGCACAAAGCACGATGGATGTCAAAGCTGATATATTGCCTCAAGATTGCAAAGTGTGAGAAACAAATTCAATTATTGCCTCCAGGTACTATTACCACACGTGATCAAGTGCCAAAGATTCGTGCATTTGCTACATTTGTAACACATGTTTATGTCATGTGGTGGCTCACTTGCAAAAAGAGTGTGGATGCACCATGGAATGATCTACAGCTCTACAAGCGACTTTTTGGATTACAACGATGTCAACAGAGACATATCCAAGTCAGCCATCCGTGCCCTGAATAGGCATCTTTGGTACCTCACTGCTGAAATGATCCCACTTGCTCTGTTCAGCAATGAAGTACCTGTGTTGGAAAAGCGAGCGCTAGCAGATGCTCTGCTAAGGCTTCGACCAGTGGTTGCCCACCAAACTCCACAGAATCGATTGGGAAATGGTTGGGGAAAACCACGATTCCAATCAATTGATTCTAAAACTCGGTTGTGTGATCTGGCTGGAGTTGACTCGTGGTTTACTTTATACAGACTTCAACTGGACACAGGATTCCTCCAACTGCCTGTTGATGATTGGTGCCGAACAGCTTCTTACATTGCCAGTGCAGAAAATGTTGCTGCTATTAACGTTGTTAACGATTGTGCCGAGAGAGGAGTGAAACTGGCATCTGACTTTGTTGAAGCAGCGCCAACGGATGAATATTTTCAAAAAATTCTTCAAGAGGTAGAAATGGACCGCAAAAACATCTCAAATGTGCGTAAACCTTACAAACGAGCAACAAAGTGAAACTGAATTAAATGCAACAGTAATAAATAATTTAATACTTTAATGTAATTTTTATATAGGCTAGAATAAACTTTTTTTTTCTTTACATGTTTTGTGATTTCTTGGGCGGGGGGGGGGAGGGGGACCTCTAAATCAACTCTGGTTTGAAAAATATTTTACACAAGTTATTATTAATGATATTGGAACAAATTAGAAACATAGACAGCTCAAAAACAAACAATCAATTTTTTCCTCTATTGTGGTGATGCACCCTAATATATGTATATATATATATATATATATATACACATATATATATATATATATATATATATACATATATATATATATATATAACACTAGTTCTGGTGTAATGTGTGAGTACTCTATTGTAATGTGAGCACTCTATTGTAATATGTGTTTGCTAGTATAAATTGTATGGCATACTGCTCAGATTACTCTTCATGGTTGTGCTGTTGCAATATTTAGAAAATGTTCCCATTAAATAATATCATTACAATCTGTAAGGAAATGAGGCAATGTTTATGTGTCTACAGGGTGAAGTTGGGAGTGTGTAGGTGGGAGTGTGTAGGTGGGAGTGGGTAGTAAGGATGGTGTAGTTGGGAGGGGTAGGTGGAAGACTGGCAGGCTTGCGGAGCCGGAGCCGAGGAGCCGTGGGGCCGCACTTTTTGCTTGAGCCGGTGCCAAACAAATCTGGCGGTTCTACGGCTCCCAAATGTTTTTTTTTTAAGAAGAATTTTTTTCTAGCTTTAAAATTTCAAATTTGCTTGATTGTTTGCATCCTACAATTTGAAATGTTGTCATGTTTTACGAACGCCACAACAGTAACAGCATTTAAATGATAGCATGCACGCACATAACCACAAGAAATCTTTAATTGTGAATCGTTTTGTGTTTGTTGTAAATCTTGTTTACCCTCCGAATTTTTTTAATGGCATGTTATTTTGTTATATATAAAGTTAAAACAGTTTTATTTCATAGAATAATTGTATCAATCAATTTTTTACTACGACGACAAAAATAACGCGTCATTTTGTATATTATATGACCGCAAATTTGTAAAAGACTAAAAACAAAATGGTCGCTTTCTGTATTTAACAATTTTATTATAAAAAGAATAGCTGAAATAAAGTAGATAAATTTATAAGGCTGTGGGTCCGAATAACAATCAGACTTTATTTGGGACGGGGTCCGAATAAAAATCGGAGTTTATTGGTTCCCGGGTCCGAATAGTCACTTCGAATTTATAAATAATAAATATAAATACTGAAGTCTTTAAAATATTTTAAATAATGTATCATTTTACTATTTGCTAATTTGATCATTGAAATAACTTTTTATTACTTATGAAAATGACGACTAGTGAAACCTCGGTCGAAAATAATGATATGTTTCTGGATGCACTGAAATGGTTTGTTTTTAGTAAAACCGACAATGCGTATATTTTTCAAGTTCCTGACTATGGGGGTAAACGCGGCAAAATTAGCATAACTTTCTTATCAGCGGCACGTTTGATGATCTGTCTGACCACACTTGATGCTGTGTCTGACCACACTTGATACTGTGTCAGACCACACTTGATGCTGTGTCTGTTCACAATTGATACTGTGTCTGACCATATTTAATACTGTGTTTGACCAAATTTGATACTTTTTCTGACCACTCTTGATATTGTGTCTGACCTTACTTAATACTTTGTCTGACCACAATTGATGCTGTGTCTGACGAAACTTCATGCTTGTTTGAACACACTTGATACTGTTTTTGACCACATTTGATACTGTGTTTGACCACACTTGATACTGTGTCTTACCACTGTCACGGGTTGTGACTAATCTGTCGAAACCATCCACTTTACTCCAACCCTTAACTTAATAGTATTACTAACGTTAAGATGTATATTATACCATGTATAATAATATACGTTCCCGTTCTCAAGTTCCCCACCTTTTTTTACCCCACCCCCGTAATTGCGTCATCAGCCAGGTGGACAGCGGAAGGTGAACGAGGCAGCGGGTAACAGAAACACGTTACATTCCACGGGGAATTATCTCTGACCACCTGACTACTGTTCGTTCTCCGGTCGGCGTCTTCAAAGGGACAGAGACCCGCTCGATGGCCAGTTACTTCTGTCTATGTCGGTATGACGTACTTCTCCCCCCACTCCTCATCTAGGCTCCACCCCCTAATTTGAAAGTTTGAAAGAAACCGATATTATATTTAATTGGCTAGGGGTCACGTGGGAAAAGTAATATGAGGAATGAAAGATAGATTCGGACATTCGACCGAGGGTCCCAGGGTGACCGGTTGACATCGACTGAGTGATAGCTAGTCGATTGATGTGTCTCTGAGTGAGATAGAAAGAGAGAGAGAAGGGTGATCTATCGAGAGAACGTCCCTTTAATTCTGATCATTGATACTGGATTAATCTTTGACATTTTTGGATTACTTTTGCTTATGATCTTAAAGACCACCAGATCTCTGTTACGGACTGGTGCCTCTGTAAATAAATATATTTTGTCGCTGTACACACTTGTTGAATTAATCATCGTCACTTGTTGTACGTTAATTGTTGGTGAGACTGTGTGTGGTAGAAACACAAATACAAATACGAGTCATCAGTGAGTCAGCCCTCATACTCTTAGCAACAAGCCAAGGATACCCTCAAAGGGGTCCTCAACAACCACACTTGATACTGTGTCTGATACCTCTATGCTAGCAGCAGCATGCAGTTTACAGAGATGGGGGAGATTGACACAGAAATACATGGAGTAAATGTAGACAAATTTGATACTGAAGTGGAAGCAGGAAATGATTGAAACCAATGGTATGATGAGTAGATTGAATGAGAAACATTGAACTATTTTATCATATGCTTTCTCATGAAAATACCAGTTGCAGGTCTTTTTTTAGTTAAAGTTATAAAAAAAGGGAAATTTTCTTTTCAGAACATGGATGTATTTTTCAGTGCTGTGACAATTCAAGATACTAAAACTAAAGGAGATTTGTACCAACTATCCCAAAGAATGAAGACCAGGAAAGTAAAATTGAATATAAAGATTATTTTCTAAATAACAATAACTCAAATTTGCTTTGCTGGTTGTTGAAGTTCTTAGATTCCTTCTCGTTAAATAATATTGTGACATTTGATGTTTATCTTCTGTTATTAAAATTCATAAACGTTTGGACCAATAGGACGAAGTATCTCACAAATATTACAATTATAACACCGTCATAAACATTGAGCATCAAATGTTCACCTTAATTTTAAGAGTTTTCTTGCAATATTCGCATGTGAAACCAAGTGCAGAGGACTTAACTTGATAATGATAGGCTTGCCATATTTTGCCTTTTAAACCTCGTGAATCAAAACTTTTATAAAAAACAGACCAATTTTAAAATACCAATATACTAACCACAGAAGCAAAGTTGTTTTTTAAAACAATATCTATTTCTGTTTTGTGTCACGAAAAACGAAATATTAAACCTCAATTTGTACCAAAGAAAAAAAAAGATACAAATTCGTTCATAGTGTTTTCTAATTATCACATTAATTCCCCTTGGTTTTCACAGAAAATAGAGCTCTGGACCATCAGGTTGACAGTCAGGAGATTTCAATCTCTCGACCATCCATTAGAAGGTTTTAAACAAACAATTAGTATACATTCATGTTATCAACTAGCCTGCTCGTTTTGGAAATGATTTAAAAGAAAATAAATATGATGTCACATAATTAACTAGATCATACTGCCAATGTATTATGCTGTCAATTTACCATACTGTCAATGTATTATACTTTTAATGTGTTATACTGTTAATGTATTATACTTTCAATGTATCATACCGTCAATATCATGCTGTCATTATAGCGTACTGTCAATGTATTCAGATACATATGTATTTTAGCACCAAGGAAGACATAGGTAGGGGAATTGATATAACTATCAGCAGGTAGATCAATGTCACATCATATGTAGGTGAATGGATATAACTAACAACAGGCAAATGAATATCACATCATATGTAGGCGAATGGATATAACTATCAGCAGTCACATCATGTGTATGTACGTAACTAGATTGGCCATTGAAAACAATAGTCAACTAATCTTATACACAAAAATATTTTAAAGAGACACGCCATTGTCAATTTATTAAAAGGAAATGATACAATGAAATTAAATGATATAAAAAAAAAACTTAACTAAAAATGTAATATATTTTTTTATATGTTTTTTAGTTCCACAAACCGGTGATTTGAAGTTGGCAGTAACTACTTCAACTCGCCAGCATAAAAGGCTCAGTCCAGAGATGACCAATATATTGTGACTTGCATAGAAGGTTCAGCCCAGAGATGACCAATATATTGTGACTTGCATAGAAGGTTCAGCCCAGAGATGACCAATATATTGTGCCTCACATAGAAGGTTCAGGTCAGAGATGACCAATATATTGTGCCTCACATAGAAGGTTTAGCTCAGAGATGACCGATATATTGTGCCTCACATAGAAGGTTCAACCCGGAGATGACCAATATATTGTGCCTCACATAGAAGGTTCAGGTCAGAGATGACCAATATATTGTGCCTCACATAGAAGGTTCAGGACAGAGATGACCAATATATTGTGCCTCACAAAGAGTTGGACAAAATTTAGAAAATATTAACCGACCATCAATAACTTTTTATCCAGTACTGGGCTTACGACAATGAGAATATTTTAACAGCCAATGGAACCAAAAATGTAAAATAAATAAATATGGTATTCATAGAATGGCTATTGACATTTATTACTATTATATTAATTTTCTTATAGTCAAAACTTTGTCATAGTGAAACCAACAAATAACTACGTTTTTAAAGGGAATATGTATTTAATTTGTACTGTACTTAAACAATTATGGTTTAAACAGTGAAAAAGAAATGCATGTTTATAGTTAACATAATAATGTGAAAAAATTATCAACTAAAACTACATTTAGTGTCAGCAAAACAATAAACAGTTAAATCATCAGCTTTTGAAAATTATTCTGTATTTATCGATCACCAACTTTAACTTTATGTTTCTAACTCTCAGTTACTTATTACAGTAATTACAAATTGTTTATTTCTCATTTTCCATTCCTCCTCTAGAGTCATTACCTTTGACTGGTTTATTTTATTATATATGGTTATTGGTAGGGCCGGCCGTAACAATAGCGGGGCCCTATGGGAGACGGATTGTACGGGGCCCAGTCTGGGTAGGGATAAAAATAATAAGTGAAAATTAAGATTTTGTATAAAAAAAAATAAATTCGTCTTTGTATTTCATTCATTTTTACAAAGTATAAATCACGATCAAATTAATTTTATTTTAAGAGTCTTGGGTGTAGCGAAGTCATACATTCATATCATCAATATTCTGTTTCCTGCATAGATCACGCTTAATAAAAAGTGCTCATTTGTTCAATCCATCTTTGTAAATTGTTGATCTCAAATAATTCTTGATAAGTTTGAGGCGAGAGAATCTTTTTTCACCAGATGCCACATTCTGAGTGCAACAAAGAAGTTGGGGAAAGCAGTGTATCTTTCATTAGTGGACAGATAAGCTAACCAGGGTTTTGGCAGTATTTGGAAGAATATGCCTTAAGGATTCCATTTCATCTTGCCCACACATATCTGCTGACTGCTTGGAAGACCACGTCGTACCATATTACAAGTGACACTAAGAATGTGTACTGCTTCGATGTTTCATACAGTGTTTCCTTTTCACTTTTAATTATCGAATCATTGGTCTTTTCCAATAATTTATTGAGTGTATTACAAATTTTAGGCAATTGATAATGAAATGCTTTGACACTACATTTTCTACATTCCCACCTTGTTTCACAATGAGGTTTTACAAACAGATTGGAAACATGCTTTGTGAATAATTACCCTCATTTCGTTGAAGGTGAGAAGATAATACACACGCATTGGATAGTTTCAATAAAAAGGTGAACTGTTCAAGGCATGTTTTGTCCATGTCTGCCACCACCAGTTGACCATGCCTGCCACCACCAGTTGACCATGTCTGCTACCACCAGTTGACCATGCCTGCCACCACTAGTTGACCATGTCTGCTACCACCAGTTGACCATGTCTGCTACCACCAGTTGACCATGTCTGCTACCACCAGTTGACCATGTCTGTCAGCACTAGTTGACCATGTCTGTCACCACCAGTTGACCATGTCTGCCACCACCAGTTGACCATGTCTGCTACCACCAGTTCACCATGTCTGCCACCACCAGTTGACCATGTCTGCTACACCAGTTCACCATGTCTGCTACCACCAGTTGACCATGTCTGCCACCACCAGTTGACCATGTCTGCTACACCAGTTCACCATGTCTGCTACCACCAGTTGACCGTGTTTGCTACCACCAGTTCACCATGTCTGCTACCACCAGTTGGTTGACCGTGTTTGCTACCAATAGTTCACCATGTCTGCTAATACCAGTTGACCATGTCTGCTACCACCAGTTGACCATGTCTGCTACCACCAGTTGCCCATGTTTGCTACCACCAGTTGACCATGTCTGCTACCACCAGTTGCCCATGTTTGCTACCATCAGTTGACAATGTCTGCTACCATCAGTTGACCATGTCTGCCACCACCAGTTGGCCTTGTCTGCCACCACCTGTTGACCATGTTTGCTACCACCAGATTGAACTTATGACACGCACTTGGAGTAAAAAATTATCCGCTGTTAATTTTTTTTTTAACTCCAGAGTGGACGCCTTTTATGTTAGCACCATTATCATAATCTAGTCCACAAATATTTTCAGTATTTAATTTAATCTACTCCATCTCATTTACAAGTACATAAGTCCTGTTCAGTAGTACCGTCCACAGGAAGAAACTTCATATAATGTTCATGTACAACCACGGGCTCTTTCAATTTGACCTCATCTGATAAATACCGGATAATTAATGACATCTACTCTTTGTGACTTATGTCTGGAGTACAATCCACCATCACTGAGATGTACTTTGCTTTCTTGATGTCTCGAACGACAGCTTTCACAATATCAACAGCTACTACAGTAATGAGTTGCTTTTTTAAATGAATTTCTGTATTGCTTTAAACGTGAAATATGTTCCTCCTATACTTAAAACAACGACTTAATAGATAAAAAACACTAAGAATATACAAACACAATAAACACGCTGATCTATACATTATATAAGTCATACTATTTAATAGGGATGTGACGAAGTTCGAATTCGAATTCGACGACTGGGTAGTGAACATGTTCAAAACATTGGGCTACAAATTATGACAGGAGGTATGAGGTCAACGCCAATCACAACCATGGAAAGTATAACATCTCTCCAAACTATTGAAGAAAGAAAGGAAAACAAAATACTCTCTCAATTCTCAAAAATTGAAACACGGGAAAACCACCCGCTTAACAAGAGAGTGCAAAAGTCTAACTAAACTCAAAGATTGCAAAGATCAAACTTCATTACAGAAGCTAGAAAATTAAAACAAAAATACAGTCTCCCTAAATAAAACAAAACCTTACAGTGACTTGCCCCCTTGGGACACCTTCCGTCCAATAACCACGAGAGACTCCCTAGAAAAATCTAAATATGATACAAACACTATCTCGGCAATGGCAATTAATGAAATAAACAAAGTCTACCCCAGTTCTCTATGGATAAGAGCATTCACAGATGGTTCCTCGCAAACAAACTGCCAAAATGGTGGTGCTGGAATCTATATAGAATGGCCAAATGGAGAAATAATGAAACATAGTATGCCAACTGGGAAAACTTCAGACTCTTTCAAAGCTTAAAATGAAGCAATTGAAGAAGCTGTCAACATACTCACAAACTCCACACCAAACAGCAACAGAGTTATACTCACAGATGCCAAAAAAATTACACAGTCTCTACAGGATCCTCACAACACTCAACTAGCCCAGCTTAGAACAGCTCTACATAAACTAACCCAAAACACAAAGGAAACAGTTCTGCAATAGATACCAGGACACACCAAAATAAATGGAAATGATATTGCTGACCAATTGGCAAAATCTCGCAGCAAAGAAATGCAAGTAGATGTCTCTCTAAATGCAGAAGAAATGAAAATCTGTATAAATGAACAAATCCAACAAAAATGGATGAATAATCATCCAGATCATGACAAAAATGACCCCTATTATAATCTTCCCAGACAAGCTCAAAATATTATCTTCAGACTCAGAACTGTGCACAACAGACTAAAACAACACATGTTCCGAAGGCTAGGCATTGGAAACAGTGAGGACTGCCCATGTGGGATGTCTCCAGAGAATGCAGAACATGTTCTCCGAACATGCCCATTACATGACACAGCTCGCAAAAGGTTCTGGCCACAGATGACCTCCTTCAATCAAAAACTTTATGGGAGCGAGACAGACCTGGATGCCACCGTGCAGTTCATCATAACTATAGGCCTGGTCGTTTGAAATCCTCCATGATCATATATCGAGAACAAAGAAGAAGAAGAAGAACTTCGACGTTTTTTGAGCCAATTCGAATCCGACGGATTTTAAAAAAAAATGTCGAATTCGAATTTGAAAATTACCTTTTTCAGATCAAACACGGCCGTAGAAATCGTAACTAAAATTTAAAAACCTAGAGACTTTCGAAAACCCGAAATAAAGAAAACAGATAAAACTAAACTCCTGGACCCTTACTCAGCTGTCCATAGATTAGACGTCGTGGTTGGAATGAACGTATTTTAGATACACACCTCATTGTTTTCATCCAAGCTTTCTAAACATCGGAATGGATATGCGGATTGGAATGGTGGAGTGGATGTGTGGATTGGAATGGCAAAAAGCTGGTTATGTGTGACCAATTGGAGTGAGTTTAAAAGACATTTGGAATAATTTGCAATGAGTTGGAGGAATGACTTTTGGAAAGAGTTAAAATGACATTTGGAATGATTTGGAATGAGTTGGAATGACCTTGGAATGACGTTTGAAATGATTTGGAATGACATTTGAAATGATTTGGAATGCCATTCTGAATGATTTGGAATGGTTTAATATGAATTGGAATTACAATTTGAACAATTTTGAATAATTTGGAATGACGTTTGAAATGATTTGAAAGATTTTGAATTGTATATAGATTTATGTATATTATATATATTGTTGCGTGCTGGATTAAGTGCCACTTCTACTGTGTATTTAGTATCTTGTCTGCCTAGGATTCTTTCACTCTGTAGCCACTCGTTCTATTATAGATAGTCTAAATACAGACGCTTTCAAACTCCGTACAGTAGTATTTTTAACAGAGGCACTTGTATTCCGTGTATATGGTAATATTTATTATAAACACAAGGTACATCACATGCAATATGGCCCAACATCAATTTCACTACGTACAATAACATCAATATCAACTGATAATCTACTTATGATAACTTTCGGCTCTATCTAGAAATCTAATGTCCTTTCACTCTGGTCACTAGCTTATATCATAGTCCGAAGTCGATCCCCCCATCAAACTAGGTCACGTGACTGGTCTCTTGACCATCGTCCTGATGCTAGCACCAATTAGGGGAGGGGAGCGACAGTTATTTCATCCCCATAAAAATTAGATAAGAAATACGACTGAAGTAGAATTACAGATAATTTTATTTTACGCAAAGCATCTTGTACTGATAATTTTAATTCGTTGACAATGTGGCTACCTGTGCTTTGTAATAGTTTATGCTGCTGTTCATGCAAAAGAAATCTAAAAATCCTCGTTTTCTTGGGGGAAGGGAGGCACGGGACTGACACCTTAGTATACTACCTTTTAGCCACGTGTTGACCCAAATCCGAATCCACATTCGAATCCGATGGATTTATATTTGCCAAATCCGAATCCGACGGATGCGGATTTTCATCAGCTCCACTATTTAATTTAATAATTTACACTTAGAATTAGCACGGGGCTATAGAAAAGCGGGGCCCACTGTGACTACATAGGTTGCAGTGGTCTAAGGCCGGCCCTGGATTATTTGAAATGTTAACAAACTATGTTGGTGTTACTCCTGAAGAGAAATAATCTGATTGTTTTAAGCCAAAGGAGATAACTGAAACCTGACTATGAGATGTAAATATTTTAATGATTACATCTCTTTGGTCTATAATATTTTTTTACCAGTAGTTTACATCTTTTTTTTTTTACGTCTGACAATAACCAAATTCATTAATCATAATGTTTCATTATTTACCCTTACAGACTAATAAATTGTATATTCAATTATAATTTAAATAATGTTTTTTTATTAGTATACAAATGAATGAACAAGAACATTTTTTTTTCAGTTTTACACTTCTGTCATAGATGGGTTCATTCTAGACATTTGTTAGATAAGGTAGACGTGGTTCGTTGTTTTGAATCATCTTTGGGGAATGAGTTTGTGATTCAAGTTGATCACAAACCTCTCCTGCAGATGACAGACAAAATAAATAATTCTAGGATTTTAAGATGGAAACTTCTTTTGTCTGATTACAAATTTAAAATTGTTTACATAAAAGGACAGGACAACCATATAAAATTCAGTCGACTGTGTACCTACTTATGATATAAAATTGTTTTTGGAAATTGTTGTTCTAGTTATGATGTCACATTTTAAAAATTTATTTAAGATAAACATTAACTAATTTATCTAATAAACAAATCAACAAAAACATGACGTTATAGAAAAAAACAAACATAAACAATAATATTGGCCAATAGAAAATTTTATTGAAAATATTTTGTGTCCAGAAACAGTAATGTACAGTAGATAAGCAACATTATTATAAATGAATATAATGATGATAATAATAAGCAAACAATAAATGTTTATGTTGATATCATAATATAATAGAATGATATACAAATAAACTACAACACCGTCATATTGTTTATTTACAAACAACTCACAAGAAACCACAAGTTCCACTGTAATTAAGTTTAGAATTTAAACTTCCACTGTGGACAAGTTGACTCGACCACACACCACCACCTGAATACCCCACACAATGAACTATGGCTCCACTACTACCTGGACATGTACATGTTGTGTAGGTAAATTTATTGAAATCATAACCCACCTCGTATTTGTCCACCCAGTGACCAACACTGACCTGTTTACTACATCCATGAGGATGTGACACTATAAAGTTCAACTTGTCAACATCTCGAGATTTTCTGTATCTGTTCCAGACTTTTCTCCAGAAATCATAATAATGTCTCCACAACTTGTACAGTTTATCTCCCAGATTTTTGTCACATGTCACACATCTCAACCTACAACAGTCACTCTTAATGTTTGCATGATCAACACTGACCTGATCAACACTGACCACTGGACTGTCTTCTCTATCATAAAACAATCTCAAGGACGTATCGCTGGCCTCAATGTCATCAAACACCACATGTGTGGCTGAGTACACATCAAACTCCCACCACACGCAGCTGGCTGTGTCTGAATGTTTACATTTTGTACACCAACATTTTGTGTAGTTCTTCATATGTTTACTTCCATACATATCATCACTATCTCCATCTGTAAACTTGTTCACCCAACTCATCATCCCACTTCCTGTTCTCCAGTTTGTTTTGTCTCTCATGTTGTAAAATGGATATGAAACTTTTGTGTTTGGCCAAAACTTTGTTCTGTTTGGACTGGTCATTTTAACATCAACTCTGACTGTCAGGTAAGCTGTAACTTTTATCAGATCATACATATCTTTGTCACATTGACCTTCAGGTAGATGGTTTAAGGTGAATGTATCAACAGGTATAAACTGTCTATGGCCTGGATTCTTTTTACAGCTACTAAGATGTTTGTGTAGATCACCTTCTCCACCTTCTGACACCTGAGTTTCATGATTACCTGGAATAGACAAATCAAATTACAATTGACTTGTAAAAAATATTTCAACATGCTGAATATCAAAGATATCAAGTCCACATGTTATGTCTGTTACAGTACCACAGTGTAAACTATATTAATAAATTTTGTTTCATTTTACCATAAAGTTTATTTCCCATTGTGTGAGTTTCACTGTCCACCAATCGACTTTATATGTCAAAAGTAATACAATTTTTAGTCTGAAAGATACAAATCAATAATTCATATAAATAATATTATAGTTTACAACATAAAATAAATAAATTCTGGATAGTTAAATCAAGAGTTCTGAATACAAATCGACATAACATATTTGAATCAAATGTTTTCCTTCCAACACATAATTCCTGTCATAAAAACACCTACCACAACTCAATTTTTCCAACTCCTGACATCAGAGTTTTTCCCTCACCTCGACCCAATAAAAATTACCCCCACAGACAGATAGAGGTCACCTAGGGGAATAAATAGGGGAGTCCCAGGGGCAGCCACCAGGTGACCCCTATTTATTGCACCCTGGAATTGTTAGGGGGGCACCTAGGGGATGCCGACCGGCAGTTGCCTAGGTGACCTCTAATGGTCATATTATGACCTAGAGAACTTTTTTGGCCTTTCCTTGGATAATATTGCTCCTTAACTTTTCCGCGATCTATGTTTGTTTGCCTTTTTTTTTTTACTATCAGTGGGTTGCTTTGTTTTGTTCGTTTTAAACTTTTTAAAATACACCTTATCATACATCAACTCATTCAGAAATGTACAAACATTAAATATGTGCCAGTTTTGTTGACATATCTATTCAATAAAAAAATTTACAATTTACAAACAAACATCAAACACCAAGAAGGAAAAAATCTTTTTGAGATATACTGTTATTTTTATTATTGTATAAAAATACAACATAAAGTTCAATGAAATCTAACAATAAATAAAATAGTTATGGCATTTTATATAAAACACACACACACATTTTATGAGCCAAAATTATCGTATAACCAAAATAAACAAAAAAATTAAATGTAAATGAATAATGTCACAGATTACATATTAGTGAAAGCAAAATGCAGAATGTTTTATCATCTGCTAGATTACTTTAGACAACTTTTTTTTTATAAAAAAATACACAATATATTAAGGATTCATAAATATTTATCCACATATATATTTAAAAATCATTTTCAGTAAAACATGCATAAACATTTCTTTATCGAAAAAAAATGATTTTGTTCCTGAAATTAAGAGAAAGACATCTTAACATTGTGCCAATTTCTTCAACATGTATCAGCAAAAACCCAAATATTCATCACCCATTTAGTTGGCTCATCCATAATATATTGTCTAAAACTAAATTTACTAATGTAGATTATTTCATCTATAGTAAAATGTTCATAATGCTGGCAGTATTTCATACACTTTCTTCTAAAAAAATAATAGATATTTTACCTTGGCTTGCCAATCAGTATGTTGTCCATTCTCAAAATTTTATATTTTTAAAATCCATGAATTAGTTTGAATCTGAGCTTAGACATGAATGATCACGTCCAAAGTCCATGAAATAGCAACTCGGTGGACAAATATGAATGTGTGGAGAAATATGAACGTTAAATTTTTTTTTGTAAAATACTCATAAACAAAACAAAAAATAGGTCAAGCTCACTAAGTGTCGCTTAGTCCTGTACTCCGTCAGGGAACTTTTCAGGTCTTTCTCGCGTTTTGCATTGCTGTTTCTAAAGTTCCCAATTTGTACCATAACTTCAGAAGAACTCAATTTGATAAAAGTTCCAGCAGAAAAGTAAAAACAATGTAATTTTTGAGTGGGAGTTTTTTTTCTGAATACAATATAGTTTCTAAATAATTACCCTCATTTCGTTGATGGTGAGGAGATAATATACACGCATTTGATAGTTCCAATAAAAGCAGTTTGTATTACATACCGGTAATTTCTAACTCCATACATGTAATAATCCAAATTCTGATGATATAATACTTAATTAGTTATTAAAAGTTACTCTGTTCTTCTTTAGTATAGAATACATACGCACCGATGAATTTGATATAATTAGTAGGCTATTTAATTTATAAATGATTGTTACCTGGCATAGCTAACATTGTCTTGTTTCTTTTCAATCATCATCGAAAAGATGAAGGCCTGGTGCCTAGCTAGAAGTGTCGAATCGCTTTGAGAGGTCTATGTGCGCATGTGCGGCAGACGGACTGCATTTTATTGAATATTTTTTTGTTTTCGGGGCTAGGGTTAGGAATAGGGTTAGGATTAGGGTTATGATTAGGAATATGGTTAGGATTAGGGTTAGGCGGAATATCTATATCTACGGAGTACGGCTGACAGGAACCGTATAATTATTATTTATTGAATTTTCAATAGGTGTCACACATGATATATCGAAGTAATAAAATTATTTAAATGAAAAGAGCAATTAAATTTTCTAACCAGATTCGAAATAAAATTTAAATTATCAAAATTTTTGAAATACAGAAAACCACAATGAGGATTTTTTTAGCTGTATCAAGTGTATCCAATAAATCTATTTCCATAATTACACTATAATTCGGACCAAGTAATAACAATTGCATTATAACTGATAAGGTTATAAAACAATTTATTTAAGAGTTTTACAACTTACCTAGGCTAGTCTAAACATATAAAATTTTTTTATCTCTTATTTTTTCTGACTGATATGTTAGGACAGAGCCGTCCCCAGGCAGTTTGGCGCCCTGGGCAGTCATCTATTTGGTCGCCCTCCCCTTCTGCATGAGCAGTAAAGAGTGAGAAATGGGAAACCAGTACAGAGAACGAGAGCCATATTACAGGGAAGACAAAAAAAATTAAGATTTGCTCAACGTCAGTAGTGCTGTTCTTACCGGAAACTATCGAGTGATCGAGTTCCAGTTCTTTTTTTGAAATGTTTTTTTTTTAACATATCTAATGAAACAAATTTCGGCGAAGATTCATCTATCTTTAGAGAAGCAAAGTAACGAGTGCAATGGTAGGATTCCTTAATAAATAAAAATAGTATTTGCGTTACACATAGCTTGTTGATAGATTGGAACAAAGATGTTGCCTTGTTTGGATTGATCCAATTTCAAACTTTATTAAAATACAACTCTCAACACTTCCTGGAGTAGCGGTTCCTGGATTTTTTTTTCCTATTTGTATAAATGAATCCAACGATTCAGAGATTCGACTGTTTATAAACGCTTCACTTATATTTATTTATGTTAATAATTACGGATCTATATACCATTCGTTTAAGGTTACAGACTGCTAGCTTCAAGCTATTACTTCAACTAACACAATATTGTGGTGATCAAGAGTTGTTCCCTCTTTGAAAAAACCAAACCCTTAATGACCAGAAAATGTTCACGTGACCAGTTGTTTTCTTTCCTCTCTCTTCCCACTTGTTGCATTGAATGGAATTTTCAGTGGTTACCTATTTTCACTTATATCACAGGTTGACCACTACTTAACGCCAGATGTTTGGTGTGGATTATTGCATTAATAGTAAAGGTTCGTTAAGGTACAATTTAGATGAAAAAAACTCTTAATAATAATATGAATTAGCAGCGATTTTGCTTAAGTGTTCCATTTAGGGCAACTCTCCCCTAATTTGTCAAATGCAGTCTGCAGACGGCAAAGCCACAAAAGATGATAGATCTTAGGTAGCCTAGAGAAATATTTCTAATAAAATACGTAAACAATGATGTCATTCCTTGGTTATTGAAGCTTGCAAGGTACGATTTCGCCATTTCGGTTCTACGACGGTTTAAATAAGGTTATAAGTGTACACAGGCATAGCCTAAAGATAAATTGTTAGTTTTTTTTTTTTTCAAAGTTTTTGTTTCTAAAATTTGGCGTCCCTAGCAATTTGGCGCCCTAGGCAGCTGCCTATGTCGCCTATGCAATGAGCCGGCCCTGTGTTAGGACGTATAATTAAAAAGAAATGTTTCCGTACTATAGAGGAGTTTCAAAGTTCTATAAATAGTACGTTACTTTCAATTTTAAAATATTCGGTAATTCCAATAACCTGACAAATATTTAATATTTACTTAATATTAATATATCTATATATATATTTCTCCTCTTCGACCAACCTTGCGAGGCGATGGCCTGCGAGAATTCCCGGATACGTCACACAAAGCAAGATGCGTTCAACAATATATATAGATTTATCGCGTTTGAAGAATTCCCGTTAAGGTTACAGAAAGCAACAATGTTCGACAACTCGTGTTCTTTTCTAATTTCACTTATAAAACCAGATTATTTTAATTTCTCATTTATTCCAAGTCGCGGTAAATTCTGTTGCGGAAAATGAGGGAATGCTGTGCATAAAATATAATCTGTCAACTGATTATTGTAAAAAAATAAAAAAATAAATAAAAACACATTTAATAATACAATTATGTGTGAAGAATAAAGTAATATTGAACTAATTTCCAATTTTAGAATTCAAAAAATGGTGTATAAATATAGATAAGATGTGAAAATGCTGTGGCTGGGCCCGGCGCTAACATTAGGCTACAAAGTGGGTCAAGAGAACACATTCAACGCTGAAGTGTAGACAATAAAATATTAGATATGGTGAAATCTTGTGTTTTGATTTCTTTGTGCTGCTGTTTAGGGGAAAATCCCGAATAAGTAATATATAGATATGTATGGCGCATTACAAACAAATGTTAACAGTTTAAGAATATGAACGCATTACAAACAAATATTAACTAACATCTATATGTACTGAATTGTGTAGGAAGAAGGTTATATTAAAATAATATTAAGCTGTGTTGAGAAAGTCTAAAAAATACACAAAACATGTAATATGGAGTATGGCATGGCCTGAATGAAAAAAAAAATGTTACATCAAAATTACACTGTAGTGTGCTGGGGGAAGGGTTGGATTGAGGCAGACACAAAGTTAACCAAAAAAAAAAGCAATGGAAATTAAAACACCCACCGGCAATATGTTTGATAGAATCTGAATGAAAAAAAAATCTGATCTTAAAAAACAAAAAAACGCATTAAAATATTTCAAACCAATAAAGAATAAATTAATTCTGGCAGCTTATTGACAATCAAGGCATGAAAAGAACTAACTAAAAATCTGTAAACCTTAAAATTAAAAAAAAAAAAAACAAGTTGCTGGAAGGTACCAGATAGTGAACATAAAGTCTGCAAATGATAGATCAAAGTTCAACTTTGCATAGTATGTATTTTCTTCGAATATGTCAGCCTGTTTTTTTTCTTGATTGCCTATTTTTTTTTAAAAAAATATTTACATGAATTATATGGACTGATAAGGCGGCATATGCCACGCCTCTGGACGACTATTACTTAATATTTCTCTATCGTTGTATTAAAATTTAGTGAACTCGGGAAATTAGATGTTTCAAAAATATTGGGAGCCGCATAAAAACACATCGAAGATCTGCATGTGGTTCTTAGAGCCGCAGTTAGCTACCCTTGTTCTATTTTCTACAATCGTGTTAAATGCTCTCACCGTTCCAAATCATAAGAAAAACACACGGGCGTAAGTTCACTAAAGAGCATTTAATCATTAATGTACAACAACGATTAACAACCACAATGGCCACTATTCTTTCTGCTGGCCTCATTAATATTCCGTCACGTCATCACACCACCCTCTTTTTATTGCCAAAAATCCGATGCTATGTAGGGATCATTACGTAATTGACTAGGGTAAGGAGATAGCTATAACACAAGACATTTCTGTTTTACACTTAAATCAATTTAAATGTCCGCGGATAGCTATATGCCAACACATGGGCGTCGATAGAAATTTTTCCTGGGGGGGGGGGAGCACAAAAAAACGTTTTTTTTAAATGTAACTGACAATGCCATACAGGCTTATTTCTCAACTAAATTCTGATTAAGTATAAAATTAATTATGCATATTTAAATATATAAATGTATTTGAAAATTCAAACATTTTGATTACTACCACAAGCATGTTCCGATTTTATTTTATTTTGTTTAATGTGGCATTCAGGTTTTTTTTTAAATCTGGCAACTCTTGTTAGTTTATAATCGTATGCCAATGAGTGCATTTAACCTAAATTAATTCAGACATTAAAAAAAAAAAATAAAATGAAAAAATGGATGGCAGAATTTTTTTTACAGGCTCATTAAAACGAAAATTAGAGCAATTGCGGGATTCCGAAAAGCCGTTATTAGAAGATTTTAGGTAGTCTGAAGCATCTGAATTATCACATGCATTGAGGACAACAGTACAAGTTCAACAGCCAGACACAACTCAACCAACTATTTCTTATTTGATTGTCCCTTCTTAATTTCCTAAATTGCATATTGGAAAGTATGTCTTGACATACAACCTTTCATATGAGTTGAAATTGCTGCTGATCCTTGATTGTAGGACCCTGATAAAAAGTATGTTGGTCATTCTTGCAGGAAGACATTTTTTGTGAAGCAAATAATTCAGTTGCAATTTCTATACTTGCCGACGAGACACTATAATTTCAGGCATTGAGCAGATGTCACTTGGTGTTAGATTTGTCAAAGAACACCATAATTAGAAATTCATTAACATTTAAATTAATTATGACAAAACCTGGTTAGTCATGGATAAGACGGATGTTCTAAAATGGCAAATAAAGAAGGAGTCTAATCAATAATTCGAAAAATACCCAATAGCAGCATTTGTACATTGCAGTTCACATAAACTAAATTTTGTCGTGAACAATTTAAATAATGTAAATGCTGTACGAAACAAAATAGGAAAATATTAACTCAATTATAGTGTTTTTCTGAGAAATTAATCAGTGAGGAATACTAATTCAAAATATTCCTTTGCAATGTGAAACTAGATGGACACATACATGTAAAAGTTTGCGGATTTTTGCTGAAAATGAGCCAGACATTGGTAAACAACTTAAATATTTAGAACAATCTGGAAAAGTCAAGCAAGTCGCAAATTAGTTAGAGGTTAAGTTTGGGGTACGTTTACTGTTTGTTTAGTTATTATACAAAAATATTCATTAAAGATAGAAGCTGTGACTCAAAAATTACAGTTAGTGCATTTAGATTTACAGGCAGTACAAAGATAATTGAAGAATTGTTGACTACATTGGCTGTTGATCGACAGAAATGTGATGACATTGGTGTCGATTCAACTTGCACCAAAACTGGAAGAAAAAGAACAGGGAAAATGTAAAATTTAGTTTACAAAATAATAAATACAACTGCTCTCTGAAATACTTACAATTAATGGTACGTTCAATTATCAGTGCAAGACTTAGGGCTCATATTGATAAAGCCGAGCATAAATTATTACTACGCGCAAGACCCTATATGGAAATGAGCCAAGTACAAAGTGATCGGTCGAATCTGCCTTAAATCTGGACTTTCATCTCTATTGATAGAAGTCCTTACGTCATCTAGAAAATTCCCTATTGTTTATTTTGGTATTCTAAAAGCTCTATATATAGGACGTAATTCCCAGCCATTAAAATTTCTGAAAAATCCGTTAGCAGTCATTTATTTAAGCGAATTGCATTTAATACTAATACGATTACAAAATGAATGAATTGGTCCTTGCTGATACTATTTAAGTACGGCAGAATTAATAATTGGCTAAACACTTTCACGCCGTTTTTAAACTTCAAAGTTTTGTGATAAACATAAAGAAATATGATTGCATGATCTATGTAGCTTTGCAATGTAGCCTATATAAAGAGGTTATTAAATCATCTGTATCATTCAAATATATATAAATAGGTGATTGAATCATACTTATATAGTAATATTGACCTAGACCGTATTATATTTTCTTATATGGAGACATTACTTCCCATTTCCTTTGTAACTTTTTTTACACTTTAGACACGCCCCCCCCCCAATATCCATGTCACGGTGTATTAACTATTCTCTCATAACCGTTGCAGTTAAGAATAATGGTTAAAAATATTCGAATTATCTACTAAATATGTTCATATTTGAAGTAATTACCAAAGTATGTTGTATTCTAATTCAACCTCTATTATAATCTGTATACTATTTATATTAATATGACAGTATATCAGAAACGTTCTCTGTCAAATAGAATTTTTTTTTATTGTAAATTTCTAGAAAAAGTGAACTTATAAACCGATTTGAACAAAAATTCTACTGGATGGAACTGAATTAATGTTTTTGTTTCATTTTGTGAATCATTAATGTATTTTTTAAATAATTTTTTTTAATTAAATCATTCTATAAGTATTTTTGTAAAGTAATAATATTGCACATTCCTTCCATAAGCACAATCAACGGAATTTTTCATGTGACATTGAAAGTCTCCCCCCTCCCCTCTTTCCCCACGTCTACCATGGTGTGTGAATGAATAGTTCGACATAATCTATTCAACATGTTGCATATCTAAGTAATAAACGTACAGTTACATTGAAATGTTGCTGCTGTAAAGAAGCTGGACAACTTATGGAGCTGGTATTGGTGGATCAGCTCTTAAGTGCATACTAACATCTCAAAGAGGATAACACAAGTGTCAAGATGGATGAGACAGTTTTTTAAACTTTCAGTATGACAATGTGTTTCTACAGATGACAATAAACATAAACGTGAATAGAACAGACTAAGTCTTAACTCCAGGGATATAAATTTGAAGTACTTTTTTTAAAATTATTAAGTAAAGGGAATCAATAACAATAATAACATAAAGTCGAATACCTCGGTTACATCCCTTGGATAATATTTGTTATCAGAAAATGTTAAATCTGAAAGAGAAAAATTCACTAATCCCGCAACACTGACTGTGTGGAATGAAAGAAACTTGTACACATTAACTTCAGTGTTTTATAACAAAACATGAACGTATACAAGCTTTTCATAAGTTACATGTTTGCTCAAAGCTGATAGTGATAGACAAATTGACTAATTTGGAAAATAGACAGACTTATTAGGTATATATTGAAATAGAAGGAAAAATATTACTTTTGAAAAAAAAAATAACTTACTTGTATTTAACTATTGAAGTAGTGTGTGTGTTAAACAAAAAAACACGAAATTTTTGTTTTTGTTTTCAGAGAACAAGCGAAACAATAATGTTATGGCTGTGAAAAACTGGAAAAGAGAAATTACCGTGCAATGTTATAAGCTAATTTGTCTTTATAAAAGCTTAGTTATTTATAAACATACTACTAGGATACAATCTGCCTCAGTTAGATATAGTGTTGACTAACTTAGATGAGGCAATACAAAGACATCTCATGTGATGGTAGGTTCTTGGAACATTGTCAGTTGGCATTGAGGAGGAGGTGGGCTAAAGAAGGCAAGACTAGAACGGGGAGAGAACTGGCTTAAATAAACAAACTACAGTATGCTGGACTCATCCCCGTAGCGTGAAAATTTTACATCAGGGGCCAAGCTTCTACAGAAGGGGCCATGCCAATAGTGGGGGGGGGGTGGCAGGAAATAAGTGTTACTAAGTTGAGCAAACGAGCAGAAGTGGGCCAGACAAAACGCAGGGGGAGGGGCCGGCCCCACATACCCCCCATACCGCGCGCTTTGAGCCTGGCTGGACTATGTTTTCATTCTTGTTGGGCGGTATCTTTCATAGAACATTGTCATAATACAAGCGCCAGTTATTTAAAACACGAAGTTCATTCATATGGCGAAATTTACCATGTCTGATTCTCTACGTATGTAGGTCATAAACAGACTCACCGAATGTAAACAGTTAATATACTCCAGGAAAGGTTCTGCTCAATGATTGTAGAACTAATTTTTGAAGTTTAATATTTTATGTTCAATAAAGTGGGTGAAGGCCAAAGTTTTGTACACTTGTACATTTTAGTGTTGCTTATTGTGTACGTTTACTTTGCGTAGTGCATTACAAATGAATGAATTTGACGTTGAATGGTGTGGGTGCACAGTAGCTCATTGTGCCTTTTCCTTACTATTTCATCTTGTAACACCAGGAATAAACATTTACAAGCAATTGAAATATGTAGGTAGAGATTGAAGGTTCTAGGCAAGATTAATAATTATATGACCTGATAGCATTAGTGCGATAGAAAGTATTACACTAATGAGAGAGGTGAGTGTCTTTAGCTGGCAGGGCATGAAGCAGTCCTCAACTGGCCTACAAATAAGACAAGGTCTGCATCGAGGGTAACTACGCATTCTCAACATTTTGAGGTCATATTGTTTACCTAAATTATAATTATAATAAAGAATCCAAATGTGATCTAAATTTTCCAATTGCAACTAAATACAATAAAAGGTAAACTAACATACTTCAGTTGTATGTATTTGTAAATGTTGTCATATTCAGGGGGGGGGGGGTCAGTCAGCCGTATGTCTAATAAATTGGATGGTTGATAAACGGCTACACTGCTTAGATGGGTTGTGTACGCTTCTAATAGGGCAGTTTTTTTTTCTATTAATTAGCTGCGTTTTATTAACTAAATGTTGATACATTAAGTAGGTTTACAGCCATTTAAATCATTCTTTCTGATTTAGAAAATAGGAGTGCAGCTATCATCAATCACAAGCGTGGGTCTCCCTGACCTACTTGTTTAATAGATGAGTTGAATGATGGGCGTGTAGGACAAAACCTCCAGCAGACAAAAACCCAGTGGATTAAATCCCCAGTGGACAAAACCACCAGCAGACAAAAACCCAGTGGATTAAATCCACAGTGGACAAAACCTCCAGCAGACAAAAACCCAGTGGATTAAATCCCCAGTGGACAAAACCCCCCAAAATATTAAGATCGAATTTACGTCAATATTATTAATACTTCTATATAAATAATCTTCATCATGGGTAAAGTGAAATGTATGTTGATATGAGAGATCGTGTCTTTCTACAAAATATATAAATAGGCATGCCCCTATGTTGTTTTACCTAAATAAGGGATTGGCTTATGCTGTCTGTGTTACTTTCTGCTATATATATATATATATATATATGTGTGTGTGTGTGTCATGCGTAAGAAATAAAAGGTACAATCTAGATACGACCATCTTTGACCTTGAGGAAAAAAAATTACTTTTTGTTTGTTTTACCTGGTAAGATAAGATTCCTGTTGATTTAAAGTTAACAAGGGATTGACTTTGACCTCCATGGCTCGACGGGCTATTGACGCTTAATGGAGTACTTTGATAAAAAAATCAATTAAAAATACTTTTTTTTATATAGATATTTACATCGTGGTATTGTATATTACATTGTTTTAGTAAAAATGAGGGCCACTTCGTAGATTGTATAATAAATGTATGGAACAGGTCCGTGGGGAGATGGGGATTATACGGTCTGGGTTATGTCCGCTAGGACTTTTGTCAGGATATGTCCAGTAAGAGGTTCAGTAAAATATTTCGACATACATCTCTAAGGATTAATACATTTTTAAAGTTGTTCTTTGTTTTAATGTAAAAGTTAGAAATACATTGACCGTCGTATAATATTATTATTAACGTTAAAAACTGAAACTAGTTTTCATAATGAGACAGTAACTTTCTGTATTGTGGTACTCAACTTATATTGGAATGGAAACATACACTTTCATATCCTGATATCATGAAATATTTTAGGGGTGCTCTTTCAGAACAATTGAATTCCATAATCAGTGTTTTGTGCAATTTTCAAGCTAGAGATTCTTTGTATGAAATTAAATTTAAACAGTTAATGTATTATATAGGCTAAGTATTAATTAGTAAAGATAAAAACATATTCATATACAAATATATTAGTAGATAACATGTGAAATATATGCTGGTGACATAGCCGATTGTACAGTTGCTTGTAGTCAACATGTAAAATATATGTTGGTGACATAGCCGATTGTACAGTTGCTTGTAGTCAACATGTAAAATATATGTTGGTGACATAGCCGATTGTACAGTTGCTTGTAGACACCGTGTAAAATATATGTTGGTGACATAGCCGATTGTACAGTTGCTTGTAGACAACATGTAAAATATATGTTGGTGACATAGCCGATTGTACAGTTGCTTGTAGACAACATGTAAAATATATGTTGGTGACATAGCCGATTGTATAGTTGCTTGTAGACACCGTGTAAAATATATGTTGGTGACATAGCCGATTGTACAGTTGCATGTAGACAACATGTAAAATATATGTTGGTGACATAGCCGAGTGTACAGTTGTACAGTTGCTTGTAGACAACATGCAAAATATATGTTGGTGACATAGCCGAGTGTACAGTTGCTTGTAGACAACATGTAAAATATACGTTGGTGACATAGTCGAGTATACAGTTGTTTGTAGACAGCATGTAAGACTTATGTAGGTGACTAGACATAACTAGCAGCACCAAATACTTTAAAGAGACACACCATTTTCAATTTATCAAGAGGAAATAAAAAATGTAATATAATACTATTTAAATAATCTCTAAATGATATACAAACAAATGATAGCTATATTAGAAATGCAATTTATATCCTTTTATGTATTTAGTTGTACAAAATGATGAATTCAGTTGATGTTTTATTCACCAGTAAAGAGTGTTCATCCCTCAGATGACTAATATCTTGTGCTGCAAAAAAAATATATAAATATAAAGAAAGCAGAAATGTGTCCCTCCACTGTCTTTTCAGGGAATTAATTTTTGTATAGGTTAAACCAGAACTGGACTTATGAAATTTGGAATATATTATATCAGCCACTGGTATCAAAGTTGTATAGGAAACAATTTCTGTAACCATTGAGTAATTCTAGGGATATTTATAATGGTTTCATTATGTTCATATTGTTAACATTTTGTCACTATAAAATCAACTTTTTAAATAAATCTGTAAGAGACTAGACAATCAATTTGTACAGTAATTAAACAATTATTGTTCAAACAGTGTAAAAAGAAAAAAAAAACATGTTCAAATTACATATTATAGCAAGCAATAACGATAAACTAATGCTAGATCTAGCGTCAACAATAAAAACCGTTAAATCGCCAGCTTGTGAAAATTATTATGTATTTTACCGTTTATAAACTTGATATTTTTTTGTGTTTCCAACTCTCAGCTACTTATACTATTTCCATCTCTTTTTTTTTTTGTTATATGCAATCTTTGTTGTTATCATTTCCCAGAGAGTCCTCTCTTCTGGCTGATTTTTTTTTAATTAGATAAAATGGACTGCACATTTTTTTTAATTGAACCAAACTTTGTTGGTATTTATCATAGACATATTAAATATAAAAAAGTCACAGGAAATAACTAAAACCTGACTATGAAAAGTAAATATTATATCAATTATTTCCCTTTGAATTAAAAAATTGTATTTTGTTTGTTTATTGTTTTTCCCAAATCAGAAATATTCAAATTTATCAATCATTAAGTATAAATGATTGCATGTTCATTAATTATTTAAATATTGTTTATTATTACTGAAATGAACAATCTACATTAAAATTTTTCTACCTTTACACTGTCTGCTAAACCCAGTCGCTTGTGACTTTGTTTATTACGTCACAATTTGTTTATCAACACTGACCTATCAACACTGGCCTTATCAACACTGGCCTTACCAACATTGACCTTAATAACACTGACATTACCAACTGTTACGGGTCCTTATAATGAAATACTTATAGAGGGTGTAATAAATCAGTCAACACAAATCACGAAGTTAACTCCAGTGAAGTAGCATCAAACAATCATTTAATACTTGAACATGAACTGACATAAAGGTAGATCCAGGAGGAGTACAATAGCAATCTGTAAATATGCATCCATCTACATCGATGGCGAAAGTTAGACTAACTAGAACATACATGCATCCGCATCCTATGATGCACAGAGCTCGACTAACTATAAAACAAAGCATGTGCTCCCAACTGTCGGTTAATATACGTCATTTGTACCAAATGACGTATACACTAAAGTTCCCAAGATGGCGGAATGACGCCATAGATGCTGTGGTGGGCGGAGCCTACCAAATTGCGTCATCAAACTTAGACTATATTATTTCTCCACACCAACACTAACAAGCAGGCAGTTTTCTTTACCAAAAACCAATCTTAAGGACGTGTGTCTGGCCTCAATGTCATCAAGCACCACACGGTACAGACAATGTCTGAATGTTTACATCTCTAACACTGACATATAGTGCTCTTAAAGGGAATAAATAACTATTTTTTACTGTATTTAAACAATTTTGTTTCATACAGCGATAAAAAAATGCATGTTTACAGTACATATTATAATACATAATCACGATAAACTAAAACTTTATTTAGTGTCGGCAACATTTGACTGTTAAATCATCAGCTTTGGAAAATTATTCTGTATTTACTGATCACAAACTTTATCTATTAAGCTTTTAACTCTCAGTTACTTATTAAAGTAATTACAAGTTATTTTTTTCTCATATTCCATTCTTCCTTTGAAGTCCTTACTTCTGACTGTCTTCTTTTATTATCTATGGTTATTGGTAGGACCGGCCCTATGCAAAACGAATTGTGCTTGGCCCAGTCTGGGTAAAGATAAGGATAATAAGTGAAAACTAAGATTTTGTCTGGGTAAAGATAAGGATAATAAGTAAAAATTAAGATTGTGTCTGAGTAAAGATAAGGATAATAAGTGAAAACTAAGATTTTGTCTGGGTAAAGATAAGGATAATAAGTGAAAACTAAGATTTTGTCTGGGTAAAGATAATGATAATAAGTGAAAACTAAGATTTGGTCTGGGTAAAGATAATGATAATAAGTGAAAACTAAGATTTTGTCTGGGTAAAGATAAGGATAATAAGTGAAAACTAAGATTTTGTCTGGGTAAAGATAAGGATAATAAGTGAAAACTAAGATTTTGTCTGGGTAAAGATAAGGATAATAAGTGAAAACTAAGATTTTGTCTGGGAAAAGATAAGGATAATAATTGAAAACTAAGATTTTGTCTGGTTAAAGATAAGGATAATAAGTCAAAACTAAGATTTTGTCTGAGTAAAGATAAGGATAATAAGAAAAAATTAAGATTTTGTCTGAGTAAAGATAAGGATAATAAGTGAAAACTAAGATTTTGTCTGGGTAAAGATAATGATAATAAGTGAAAACTAAGATTTTGTCTGGGTAAAGATAAGGATAATAAGTGAAAACTAAGATTTTGTCTGGGTAAAGATAAGGATAATAAGTGAAAACTAAGATTTTGTCTGGGTAAAGATAAGGATAATAAGTGAAAACTAAGATTTTGTCTGGGAAAAGATAAGGATAATAATTGAAAACTAAGATTTTGTCTGGTTAAAGATAAGGATAATAAGTCAAAACTAAGATTTTGTCTGAGTAAAGATAAGGATAATAAGAAAAAATTAAGATTTTGTCTGGGTAAAGATAAGGATAATAAGTGAAAACTAAGATTTTGTCTGGGTAAAGATAAGGATAATAAGTGAAAACTAAGATTTTGTCTGGGTAAAGATAAGGATAATAAGTAAAAACTAAGATTTTGTCTGGGTAAAAATAAGGATAATAAGTGAAAACTAAGATTTTGTCTGGGTAAAGATAAGGATAATAAGTGAAAACTAAGATTTTGTCTGGGTAAAGATAAGGATAAAAAGTGAAAACTAAAATTTTGTCTGGGTAAAGATAAGGATAATAAGTGAAAACTAAGATTTTGTCTGGGTAAAGATAAGGATAATAAGTGAAAACTAAGGTTTTGTCTGGGTAAAATTAAGGATAATAAGTGAAAACTAAGATTTTGTATCAGAAAATATATTCGTGTTTGTATTTTTTTCATTGTTTACTAATAAAAAAAATCACGATCAAATTAACTTTACCTAGCAAGCCTTGTTTGTAGCGAATTCATACAGTAAAAAGTAAAGTTCCCTTAGCCCTAACGAGCCGTCGGGGCAGATGAAGTGTAGAATTCATCTGTTTCTATAACCTCGGCATATGAAGGGATTGTGGTTAGCACAACACCCAGCCGCCTTTACTTCCCCAACTCAAGTCAGGTACCCATTTAAAGCTGGGTGGACTGAGGGAAGACTTTGAAACACGTTTCGCATGGAAAAAATCACATAGGTCTTACCGAGGATCGAGCCCAGGGCTCTCAGATCGACTAACGAGTGTCTACCCACTCAGCCACCCGTCTCAAATTCATACAGTATATCATCAAAATATAATCCAATATCAATGAAAAATACTTTGCATTCTTGATGTCAAGAAGGATATCTTCCAAAATATCATCAGATACTGTAGTAATGAGTTTGTTTCTAATCTTCTTTCCCAGGTAATGATAATGAATTTCTATATTGGTAACACGTGAAAGGTGTTTCCCCATTACTTGAGCAGATGACGTAATTAATTAAAAAAAGCAATGTAAAGACATAAAAACAGAATAAACACGCTGAACTATACATGATTACAAGTCATAATGTTTAATTTAATACTTTACACCTAGAAATAGCACGGGGCCTATGAAAGTGCGGGGCCAACTGTGGCCGCATAAGTTTCAATGGCCTAAGGCTGAGCTTGTTACTGGCTTTTTGATTTTAAAAATGTTACCGTAATTTGTTATGTTAAAATCAAATAAATATTTTGATTTTTTTTAAAGCCACAGGAGACAACTAGGACATGACTATAAAAAAGTTAATATTTAAATGATTATTTCCCTTTGATATCACAATTTACTTAGAGCGTAGTTTTTATTTTTTTTACGCCTGACGACATTCAATTTCATTAACCAAAATGTGTAAATATTTAACATTACGGTCTAATCAAATGTTTATTGATTTATTATTTGAATAATGTTTTTTTTTTATTATTGGGCAAATGGGTGTACATTCACGCTTGTCCAGTTTTACACTAACTGCTAAATTTCAGTCGATTGTCTACCTATTATCGATATCGAAATTTTGATAATTTATTTATTTTGAACATTAACTTATTGATTTTAAAAACAAATGAACAAAAACATGACGTGACAGAAATAAACAATGATAAACAATAACATTGGCATATTGTGAATTTATTGAAAATATTTGAGTTCAGACACATTAATGTACAGAAGATAAACAACATTAGAATAAATAAATATATTGATGCCAATAATAAACATACAACATTATAATAAATAAATATATTGATGACAATAATAAACAAACAACATTATAATAAATAAATATATTGATGACAACAATAAACAAACAACATTAGAATAAATAAATATATTGATGACAATAATAAACAAACAACATTATAATAAATAAATATATTGATGACAATAATAAACAAACAACATTAGAATAAATAAATATATTGATGACAATTATAAACAAACAACATTAGAATAAATAAATATATTGATGACGATAAGAAACAAACTACATTAGAATAATTAAATATATTGATGACAATTATAAACAAACAACATTAGAATAATTAAATATATTGATGACAATAACAAACAAACAACATTAGAATAAATAAATATATTGATGACAATTACAAACAAACAACATTAGAATAATTAAATATATTGATGACAATAATAAACAAACAACATTAGAATAAATAAATATATTGATGACAATAATAAACAAACAACATTAGAATAAATAAATATATTGATGACAATAAAAAACAAACAACATTAGAATAAATAAATATATTGATGACAACAATAAACAAACAACATTAGAATAAATAAATATATTGATGACAATAATAAACAAACAACATTATAATAAATAAATATATTGATGACGATAAGAAACAAACTACATTAGAATAATTAAATATATTGATGACAATTATAAACAAACAACATTATAATAAATAAATATATTGAGGACAATAATAAACAAACAACATTAGAATAAATAAATATATTGATGACAATTATAAACAAACAACATTAGAATAATTAAATATATTGATGACAATAATAAACAAACTACATTAGAATAAATAAATATATTGATGACAATTATAAACATACAACATTAGAATAATTAAATATATTGATGACAATTCTAAACAATAAACATTATAATAAATAAATATATTGATGACAATAATAAACAAACAACATTAGAATAAATAAATATATTGATGACAATAATAATCATACAACATTAGAATAATTAAATATATTGATGGCAATTATAAACAATAAACATTATAATAAATAAATATATTGATGACAATTATAAACAATAAACATTAGAATAAATAAATATATTGATGACAATTATAAACAAACAACAATAGAATAAATAAATATATTGTTGACAACAAAAAACAAACAACATTAGAATAAATAAATATATTGATGACAACATAAACAAACAACATTAGAATAAATAAATATATTGATGACGATAAGAAACAAACTACATTAGAATAATTAAATATATTGATGACAATTATAAACAATAAACATTAGAATAAATAAATATATTTATGAAAATAATGACTGAACAACAAATGTTTTTGTTAATATTATAAATAATAGAATGACATACAAATAAACTACAACACTGCCGTATTGTTTATTTACAAACAACTACTCACAAGACCTGACCATACCCGCTGTAATTAAGTTTAGAATTTAAACTCCCACTGTGGACAAGTTGATCCCACCACATACCACCAACAACAACACCACATATATACCCCACACAATGAACTTTGGCTCCACTACTACCTGGACATGTACATGTTTTGTAGGTAAATTTATTAAATCCATCAACCACCTTGCATTTTTCCACCCATTGACCAACACTGACCTGTTTACTACATCCGTGAGGATGTGACACTATAAAGTTCAACTTGTCCACATCTCGAGATTCTTTGTATTTGTAACAGACTTTCATCCAGACAACATTATAATGTCTATACAACATGTCAAGTTTATCTCCCACATTTTTGTCACATGTCAAACAATTTAACCTACACCTGTCTCTCTCAATGTTTACATCATCAACACTGACCTGATCAACAATAACCACTGGACTGTCTTCTCTATCATAAAACAATTTCATGGACGTGTGGCTAGCCTCAATTTCATCAAACACCACATGTGTGGCTGTATACACACTAAACTCCCACCACACGTGGCTGGCTGTGTCTGAATGTTTACATTTTGTACACCAACATGTTGTGTAGTTCTTCCAATGTTTACCTCCATCTGTATCACTAACTCCATCTGTAAACTTGTACACTCTACCCACTATCCCACTTCCTGTTCTCCAGTTTGTTTTGTCTGCAATGTTGTAAAATGGATATGAAACCTTTGTGTCTGGCCAAAACTCTGGTCTGTGTGGACTGGTCATTTTGACATCAACTCTGACAGTCAGGTCAGCTGTAACTTTGATCAGTTCAAACAAATCTATGTCATGATGACTTTCAGGTAGATGGTTTAGTGTGAATGTATCAACAGGTATAAACTGTGTATGACCTGGATTCTTCTTACAGTTAATAAGATGTGTGTGTAGATCAGCTTCTCCACCTTCTGACACCTGAGTTTCATGATTACCTGAAACAGACAAATCAACTTTAAAAAAATATTTCAACATGCTAAACATTAAAATATCAATAATATCAAGTCCACATATTATGTCTGTTATATTACCACAATGTAAACAATATAAATAAATTGTGTTTCATTTTACCATAAAGTTTATTTCCCATTGTGTGAGATTCACTTTCCACCAAGTGACTTTATATGTCAACAGTAATACAATTTTTAGTCTGAAATAAACAAATCAATAATGCATATAAATAATAATATAGTTTACAACTTAAAATATCTCAATTCAGGTTAGTTAAATAAAGAGTTCGGAATATAAAGCGACATTAAACATTTGAATACATTTTATAATAATAACACTTAACATAAAAATAATCTTCTATTATTTCAGTAATTCAATTTTTCCAACTTCTGACATCTGAGTTTGTTCCTCACCTTGAAATGGATAAAATAAAACACACATATATCAAGAGATTTAACTTAAAAGAAATGAATATGTAGAATGTATGTTTTATACACCAATGACACATATTTTTTTGCAAAAAAAACTTTTACTTCATTGTGTCAATAATAATAGAGACCTGTAACTAAAAGAGATGAATGCCCAGGTATCTGCCTTTAAGCTCCCCCCTGCCAAATCCTGCTCCATTTCGTTCTCTACCATCTGACACCTATGACTTAAGTTTCAAAATAACATTACTTTTACTAATTATAATACACAGAGGTGACCACGACAGTGGTTGTTAAGTGCCGCTTTTAATTTTTTAGTTAGTAAAATATACTTTCAAAAGTTAAAATTACTATCATTGTATTAAAAATTAGTGAGACCAGACAATTAGATAAGTGTGACTCTAAGAGTCGCATATTAATAGAAATGTATTTTGCATTTAAAATTGAAAATCAATTAAAATCTAGACTAGAAGCAATAAATCTAGGATATGTAAAACACATTTATTATAGATTGAATACAAAAAACGTCTGAATATTAGATATGAATTCTATTATTTTTTTAACTCATTTTAAAATTAACTATAATCATACGGTGTCTGTAACTACAGACTGGTGCGACAAACTCATTGTCTATAGACTGGTGAGACAAACTCATTGTGTATAGACTGGTGCGACAAACTCATTGTCTATAGACTGGTGCGACAAACTCAGTGTCTATAGACTGGTGAGACAATCTCATTGTCTATAGACTGGTGAGACAATCTGATTGTCTATTGACTAGTGAGACAATCTCATTGTCTATAGACTGGTGCAACAAACTCATTGTCTATAGACTAGTGCGACAAACTCATTGTCTACAGACTGGTGCGACAAACTCATTGTCTATAGGCTGGTGAGACAAACTCATTGTCTATAGACTAGTGCGACAAACTCATTGTCTATAGACTGGTGAGACAAACTCATTGTCTACAGACTGGTGCGACAAACTCATTGTCTATAGACTGGTGAGACAATCTGATTGTCTATTGACTAGTGAGACAATCTCATTGTCTATAGACTGGTGCAACAAACTCATTGTCTATATACTGGTGAGACAAACTCATTGTCTATAGACTGGTGAGACAAACTCATTGTCTATAGACTGGTGAGAGAAACTGATTGTCTATAGACTGGTGAGAGAAACTCATTGTCTATAGATTGGTGCAACAAACTCATTGTCTATAGACTGGTGAGACAATCTCATTGTCTATTGACTAGTGAGACAATCTCATTGTCTTTAGACTGGTGAGACAAACTGATTATCTATAGACTGGTGCGACAAACTGATTATCTATAGACTAGTGAGAAAAACTAATTATCTATAGACTGGTGAGACAAACTGATTATCTATAGACTGGTGAGATAAACTATCTATAGACTGGTGAGACAAACTGATTATCTATAACCTCTTGAGACAAACTGATTATCTATAGACTGGTGCGACAAACTGATTATCTATAGACTAGTGAGAAAAACTAATTATCTATAGACTGGTGAGACAAACTGATTATCTATAGACTGGTGAGATAAAGTATCTATAGACTGGTGAGACAAACTGATTATCTATAGACTGGTGAGAAAAACAAATTATCTATAGACTGGTGAGACAAACTGATTATCTATAGACTGGTGAGACAAACTGATTATCTATAGACTGGTGAGAAAAACTAATTATCTATAGACTGGTGAGACAAACTGATTATCTATAGACTGGTGAAAAAAACTAATTATCTATAGACTCTTTAGACAAACTGATTATCTATAAATTCTAGAGAAAAGCCTATTATATATAAAATGTTGAAAAAAAATTGCTTATCTGAGATAAACATATTAAATATATTCTGGCAAGACAAATTGGTTAAATATTGGCAGTTGAGATTGGTGAAACAAACTGATAGGCTTTATTTAAAAAAAAAAAGGAAAATTCGATTTCTAATACAGAGATAATGAAATGTAACTTTTTCACATTATTAGATATACCGTAATAGTGTTATTTTTTATATGTATTTCTTTTTCGATTTAAAAAAAATATCCTACAAAGTGTAACAATTTACCAATCGTCCTTCGAGGCGTCATTTAAGCACGTCGTTGATCACAGTTTGGACAACTCTGATTGATGGCTTTTACATGACATCATTTTTTCTTTCACTTTATTATAAAAAAAAAACTTGTTTTGTCATTTTTATCTTTTGTCAGTAAAGTCACTAAAGTCTCAAGTAATATCGTCAAAGTTTAAAGAACAAGTAATTACCGACTCTATAGTTATACATGTTTTTAATGAGAGATAATTTTTTCTATCAGTTTTAGTTTTGAAAACTTCATTTCTAAAGATGTAACAATAACTTGGATTGTTGAGATATTACATAGGGCTTTAAATAAATTATACATTATGCAAGATCATCGACTCTCGCCGGATGACTTAAACTAGAACTAAAAGAATTTTTGCAATTGATAAGAAAATAAATTATTTTGTTTGTTATATGAACAATTATCGATGACTAAAACTGACATAATTGTTATGTTGTCTATCTTTCGTTAAAATTATGTTCGTTCTGCCCCTATCTCAGCCATGGACTATACTTCATTTGTGAGTGAAACTGTTGTAACACGGTGTTGATGGAGTAATTTCATACAGGTTATATTAGAGTTGAGTGATTACAAAATACGTTCTTTAGAAATAAATAAAATTCTCACTTATTTTGTTAAACTAGTCGTTTAATATTATTTTCCCCACCTAATTTGTATTTGATAAAATTTAAGCGAAAATTGATAACAAATAATTCTCTTATTAGCGGGCCCTGTTAGGCACAGAACCAGCGGCCGTTTTCCCAGTTAATATACATAAAGCCGTTACTGGTTTGTTTGTGTTGACTGAGTGAAAAATGAAGTAGAGAACTTATTTCTTAATAGCATAAACAATGTTTTACTAATGACAACTGCTGTAAGGACGACTCATGTAACGACGTAATTTAGAAATATACATTTTCACTAATCACAACTGCTGTCTTTTAAATTTACATATTGTGTTCCACTCAATACTGCAACGTATTAAGCTAACACAATATTTCACTAATTACTACAACTATTTGTAAGACTTACATTTAGAAATCCTTTTAATGAAGTTTTTTTTTTCTGCGTGTTGACATTCATCAAGCCGAGTGTAAATTGTTCCAAAGTGCGACGCTCCGTTTTGCACCAGGCCAACTAAGAAAACAAACTGTAAAATCTAGCTAAACCGGTTTTTTATCTTCTGTTTTATAATGTCAGAAATAATCACATCCTGCTATTTTAAAGTTCAATAAAAAGGACGTAATTCCCAAACGTTTAAAAATCGGAAACATCCATTTGCAGTCATATTTATAAACGAATTGAGTTCAGTCCTATTTACATTAAAAACTAATTGAATTGGTCCATAATGATGCTAACCATGTAGAGAAATATAAAGCTATCCTCTAACCAAAGCGAATTTCGCGTATCTAGGTAGCTCGCGAAATTCGCCCCTCTTTCGCGGCAATGTATTTATAAGGAGATGCTCAAACCGCGTAGAATTTCTGCGGCGGTGCAGAGAAATTTCGCGACATCACTTCTTTCAGAGTTTTTTTGCGTTTCGCGAGTGTAAACTATCCAAAATGGCTGCCTAGAAACATCGACTCAAATGAAAATCATGGTTAAAATTGATATAAATGTCTCAAAATTAACAAATAAGACTTACATTTATATATAGCAACTTGAATTATATCAGATTATACCAAAAAGTAAGTGTTTTTTTTCACTTTTTACTTGTAAAATACCATAACTGTAGAAAATATATCATAAGAAGAAAATGTCTGCCGACGTCTTCAAATAAACAAAAAAGAAAAATTTAAAAAATCATTATATCCGGTCGGCTGACGCCTACGTTCGCTTCGCTTAGGTGTAGCGAGGGTTTTTTGCGCTTTGAAAATCTCACGTGAGAAATAGCGCAGCGGAACGCTTCGCTTTGATTTGAGGATAGCTTAATACTTGGCTAAACACTAAATGTAATAATTATCGCCAAAGTTTTGTGAAAAATATGAAGGAGGTGTGTCACATATCAAACGTCCCACCTTTCTTTTTCATATTGTTTCATATTTCAGACGCCTTACAACTTCATAACTTATTGTTAATATACATGTTATCTGTGCTATGAGGTTAGACATGTAATATATGTTTATGTTTTATATTTTATAAAACACTAATAGCACGTTATTCCTCTATTACGTCTTTCACTCCACCATAACCAATAGCTCAATCGCCATGGTAGCACCACGGATTATAAAGGTGAATGGATTTGCCAGTGGTTAAACGTGCAACAACAGAGTCATTTAGTTCACCAAAAAAGAGATTCCACTATAAAAAAAGTATTTGGTTCCTACTTCCATCCCCTGGTCAGACTTGTGCTGGTTCCTGTTATATTTACTATTAATTTATTAATGAAAATATTTGTTGCTACTCAAACTGTGAAATCATCGATATTAGTTCACGTATGTGATCTTGCTTCTGCAGTTCTGTTAAAATTAGATCACGGAACTTACTTATTATATCTGTGTTAATGACTTTCTGTAAGAAGATTTTCTTGTATGGCTGTGAAAACAGAATGATTTTTTTTCCTTTATAGATCGTCTTAATTCTATATAATTGGTTTGATAAGTTTGACACTGTTGTATTTTTTTTTCATGATTAAGAAATAATTCACATGATATATTATTATGACTCAGATAGCTCAAAAAAAAAAAAAACTAGACAGTAAACAGGCGGCCTACGGGTGTGGTCACTGATGAAAGTCACTGGGAGGACATTTGAATAGGGCTTGGGGCATGGAGCTCATTGTTTTCTTGATACCTAACTGTAACATTGTAATGGTTTGCTCAAGACCCCGCTAATAACATTCACCCTTTACCTTGAACATGTACACTCACCCAAGCCCCAGCGTAGCGAGTTTCTTGTGAGTTCACTATGGAAGGACAAATTGGTTTTGTCAATTTGGAAAGGAGGAGGGGAGAAATCTAGAATCAGAAATTAAAACTTCTTTGTCACGCCATCAGGGTTATATTTCAAATAATTGACTGAAATGTCAAGACAATGTGTTGGTTATAAAGTAGTGATGGATTTAATATATTTATAATAAAACTCTTTCTTTGTATATTATTGCCTTCTCTCTTAGCATGAGAGTTTGTTAATGACAAAGCTGTATGTGCAGCGATCTTTTAAGATTTATCGGACTTCAAAAATACAATTCAAATAATCGATTTAAATAAATATTATATGCATAGATTGAAACATATTGTATCTGTAAACAGTGTCATCTTGGTGCATTATATTTAAACGTGTGCTAAGAATTTTTATATAAATTTCATATGTTATAAAATCAATTTTTGAAAATATTTTTCACTGTGTTATATTTTATATACCACCTATTTTTTCACAACATTTACGAAGCGAAAGTTTTAGTAAAATAACCAGTATAATAAGTTCCAATACAAATTTTACTACAATTTTGAAACAAATTCTACAAGATGGATTAAATTACAATCTTACTAAAAGCTGGTAACAAATTAGACATGATAAATTCGACTACAATTGTACTACAATCATGAAACAAATGCTTCGTGATAGATTCGATTTCAATTTTACTACAATTTTAGAACAAATCCTACACAACATCTCTGCTAATAGAATTGGTTTGACTGCATCTATTGATTTATTAAATACAAGTCTTTGTACATGTACTGAAATATAACCTGACATCGATATTTTTCTACCAAAAAAAAAAAAACTTTACGTAGATAGAAAGTCCCAGAGGAACTCGTTCAGATCAGATCAACTGTTCAAATCAAAATTATTTTAAAAATCTGGCCATGGCCACAGACAGTGAAATGTACGCTCCTCTTTACAATTAGAATGGATTTTGAAGTGTTATGTGATCGCTCTTTTTTGATATTGGCCAAAACTTACTTTGTGTTGTCATCCTATTTTATTAAGCCGTGTGTGGAAAAAGTACTGCTTTCATTTTATTCATTTGAAATAGAGCCGGCAGGTTTAGTGTTGAGCTAATACATCCCACTGCCTACAGTATTGTTTGGAAGTTTAGCCACTGCTATCAAAATAAAACTTATTTTGATAGAAAGCTCAAAAATGTTAATTAGGTAGTGGTAAAATCCAGTTGTCGAGTCAAAGTACAAAGACGCGGATCATCAGTGGCTCGCAGCTCTGTTTGTCTGACAATCTTTTGTTCTTTTTTTCTTACACCAGTTTTTTTGGAACAATGTCAGGGTTTATGATTGTCTAATGGTATCAGGGGAAAATGGTTGTGTGGTAAAGCACTTCACTGTCGACTAGACGGTCCGTGTTTCAATCCAAAGGATTTTTCTGGTCAGGGTTAAAGTCACTTCTATATCTCATATGATTCACTATCACATAAGATGGGGATAAAAGAAGGGCGTCATAAAAACAGTCCGTTTTGGTTCATAGGATCTAAGAGATTTCATCCTTATAGGGACTTCACACATAGACTAACTAGATCCGATTAGACAGAAAGCATATTCAATATTGTTAAATTATTGACTATTCAATGCCCACACAGAAAGACATACAGATGGATATGTGTAAATAATGTTAATAGAATTATCTCAATATTGATTTTCTTTGTTTATTGCATAAGTAAAGTCTAAGACGAGATGGATAGATTCCTATTACATAAGTATTTGTTTTTATTTGTACAGAAATTTGGGAAAATTATATATGAGATTTTATCTCACATTGTTGTATATGTCTAGAAACAGTTATATCATTTTGAATATAACAAGTATTTTCTTAAATGTTTACAAGTCTATCATCAGTTATTTGAATTAGCATGTGTTCTATGGTAAATTCTTAAACCACCCTGGGGTCTCTCTTTTATGCATTTTCACCAACCTCAGTGTTGCTTCCAGAGCCATTGCTGTCTCGACTATGTAGACGATGAAAGAAGGGCAATCCAATAACTGTCCTATTTGATGCCCCGCATTTTAATCAATAGAGAAACATTCCATTCTTTCTGGCATCTAGTAGAATGGTTGGCTATCAAGATGTAATTGGAACCCAAACAGAAATTTAGAAAAATGTTTTAAATTTCTTAATCCATAAACTAGATATAAGTATCTATGTTCCACACTATAAGACAAATTATGTTATTATTAAGTTTTAAATGAAACTGCACTGAATATGGAATATGCAGAATATGTTACTTTAATTTATTTTTTGTCACTTTAATTGGTATTACGTGATGTTAAAATTGTAAATTAAAATTAATCTTTGTTTCTTTGTTCATTATAAACAATATATTTATACTGACATTTTCAATCAAATATTGTCTATATTTACAAGCTGCTGACATACATTTAGTCGTGATATATATATGAATTCAGTTTCGTATTTTTAGAAATAATACGTGTTATTTTTAAACTGATTGTTTTATAATTTTATTGAAAATTTAATTAAGGAGTTATCTTTAAATACCAATCAATATGCAGTTTAATTTTTCTTTAAACACATTAGCCTTAAAAGCTCTACCACTTTTTTAGGTGAAGTTAATGACTTTGACTCTTGTAGAAAATTTGAATTATTAACACTCCTCTTTCTCTTGTTAGTTTCCAAAGGCGACAAGAATCTGCAGCAATCAGTTTGGAAGAAGCTCAGCGCTAAATAATTCGACAAACGTGAAAACATCAATTGACTCAATGCCCCCTTTTATATTCATTCATACAAGAAGACATCATTCCTAAACAAGACATCATTCATACAGCAAAATAACAACATTCATACTGCAAGATATCATTTCTCCTAGACATCGTTCCTACATCAAGACAACATTCATACTGCAAGAGATCATTTCTACTAGACACTGTTCCTACATCAAGACATTATTCCTAAACAAGACATTATCCCTAGGACAATACTTCACTTCTACAAGAAGACATCATTCCATAAAAATTCTTACTAAAAGAATCTGCAGCAATTAATAGTCTCGAATTTCTCACTGTCCTTTATTCAATACCAACATTAATTGTTTTATTTAAGTATCAAAGTAAACATCACGATTAATGTATACATTCTTATGACTATGATAAATGCAATGTGCTTTAGCCATGGTGTAAAAATATTGATCACCAGTCAACTCTATAATTAGAATCTCATTTTGAGATAAGCTTAGTGGCTGTAACTAGACTTTTAGTCTAAAATTTTGAAGTCCGAGGTATAAAGTTTGTTTCCACCTGTCCCAAAAATTATAACTTTAAAAAAAAAAAAAAAAAATTTTTAAATAAAAATCAAATATGTAAATGAAATGAATGTACAAATCTATATTTAAAGAAAAGTATCACTTATCACGAATGTTCCTTTTATAAAGAAAATGCATACTTTACTTATGTATCACCTTATTAAAATGTATACATAATAGTACACATAGCCTGCATTTTTTTTATTGAAGAATTTTATTTTATTTCCTTTTTTATTTTGTAAATTTCCCGATAAAAATTAGTGTCATAACTAGGTATGGAAAATCCTCAGGAGGAGCTAAACTTTATCTCCATCCAGAAGAGCATCATAGGCAGTGGTACTGGGTGTGAATACCATCTACACTGACCAATTTATTCTTGTTTTGATGCCAGTCAATATACTTTTCATCTGCTCTAAGGCAAAGGCTACATATAGCTCGGATGCGAAAATGAAGTCATTGTGTAAGACCAACAAATGTTATGTCCAGGGGTTACATAATTTATTGAATTGAAGACCACAGTTTGGTATTTTGGTACTTAGCAGTAAAGCAGAAAATAACTAAATCTTAACACAAAAGCTGTGATATGCATTTTACACCAGTATGCATGTATGTATGTATGATATGCAATATACACCAACTATTTGCAGTGTGGTATTTGTGTCCAGTAAGCATGTTATCAAGCTTTGAATTTGCTTTCAAATATAAAAATATAAAAAAGTGATAATATATTTTTGACGGTGTTACTTTTTAATATGCATTAATATGTTTATTGAGCAATTATTATAGTAATAGTAGTAAAAACTATTGTAACAATGTAAGTTTCCTGCAAGTGCATTATTTTTTTTCAAAAGAAATAAATATTTTATACATAGAATGATTCTGATGAAATTTATAACTGTTATCATTATGTTCCTGTTTTTAAAACGTTGTCATAATAAAATCAACAATAAAATGATGACAAGTTACTCAAATTTTACAGTATTTGAAAAAAACAGCTAGATAAAGACACTTGTAACATGTTTTTTAATCATTTCAAGTTCTTTATCTGGAGTCCTCACTTCTGACTACTATCATTCATTAGATATGATTAGTTTACATAAATAGTATGGTTCTTTCCATTTTTAAAAATTATGGAATTCCAAAAACGTGACTGATATTTATTATCAGATAAGACCACGCACAATACAGGATCAATAAGAGTCTAAATCTGTTAGAAAAAAATGTTTACGTTTAAACAGTAAAAAAAAAAAGTAAAGTTCCCTTCTGAGCCCTAACAGGCCATCGGGGCAGATGAAGTGAGGTACCCATTTAAAGCTGGGTGGACTTGTGGGACGACTTTGCAGCAAATTTCACCTGGAAAAATTCCATGGGCCTCACCGAGGATTGAACCCAGGACTCTCAGGTCGACAGTCGAGTATCTACACCACTCGGCCATCCGTCCCACACGTTTAAACAGGGCTTGCTTTTAAATGTATGGGCCACGAATATATATTTTTTTCCTGAACTCCCTCCCATTCCATAACGTTCGCAACTATCTGACACTTTACTCTTCGGTTTCAAAAAAGCATTTCTTCTGCACATGTATTCTAATAGCTGACGTAGTTATGAGCAAGACGTTGATAAGATAATAGCAGTAGCGGTTCAAGATAAATTATTAATAATTCAGAAACATAATTCTAATGACATTTGTAATACTTAACATAAATCTTTCAATGAAACTTTTAACATAGGCGTGTCTTTAGTTGACTCTAATAATACAATCATCAACAATACCGAAAAATTTTCTATTTTTTTTTTAACTTTTCTCAGTTACACATCAAAGGGTACACTTTAATGTTGGGTTTGTCTTATTTTTTCAACTGGTTTTAAAAATTATAAATAAATTGACACCTGCTATAGACTGGCGAGACAAACTGATAATATATAGACTGGTGAGACAAACTCATTACACAGCCCAAAAAAAAATAAAAAAATTTGTGAATTGCCAAGAATGTTTGAATGAATTTATAGCAATTCATGGGTGCTGATTTCAAAACTGCCACTGCTTTTGCTGAATTGGCTCTAGTTTCTGAGATATTGTACACCCTTGAAAATATGAGTGTACCCTTTGTACAAATGCAATAGGTTTTGTGTCTGTTGTTTAATTAAACTATACCAAGTTATAACTTGTTTTTTTTTCTATTTTATCTCTGCTTTCTAAAGACATCATAAGTTCATCACGAAGATGCTGCAAAAATAATCAGAATGTAATTCTGTTACATCTCTGGACAATACATGATTGAAAAGCAAAGAAGAAAAATTACTGACTTTGTGCAGCAGGCATTTTTGGCTTATTTCGGTGTGAAGCTGGGAGACCAAGACATATCTTGTGTTCCCCATAAGGTCTGCAAAAACTGTTTGGAGAGCCTACGGCAGTGGACAAATGGTGAGAAGAAAAAAGTCTAAGTTTCTTTGTACCGAAAGACCATTTTGGTGATTGTTATTTTTGTATTCTGAATGTTGAAGGCTCCAATCGCCACAAGAAATCTAAGTGGGATTATCCTGATCTTGAATCTGCAAGGAGACTAATTCCACGTAGCAGTGAAGTTCCTATACCAGTGTTTACTGGATTATTAGAGCTTTCACCATCAGACTCCGATGAGGGGCAAGATATGGAGTTTTTGGCAGGTGAAAACAGTGGAAGCGATTATGAAGGAAATTCTTCAACACCTCAACCATTCAGCCAAGAAGAATTCAATGACCTAATACGAGACCTAAATCTGTCCAAGCAAGCATCTGAGCTTTTAGCGTCCAAGCTCAATGAAAAACATTTTCTCAAACCAGAAGTTAAAATAACATTTTATCTGAAAAGAGAAGAGCTTCTTCTTCCATATTTCAGCCAAGAGGAAGATCTTGTTTACTGTAATGACATGCCTGGACTTCTGCTCCAAATGGGACTACAAGACTACCTTCCGAAGACTGGCGTCTTTATATAGACAGTTCCATCAGAAGCTTGAAATGAGTTCTGTTACACAATGATAACCGTTATGCATCTCTTCCCATTGCTCACTCAACAACACTTAAAGAAGAGTATGAGAATATCAAAACAGTATTGCAGAAAGTCCGTTATTATGAGCAGTTGTCAGGAACTTCTTAGGTAATAACAGAGAGCAGAGAATTACGAAGAACTGGTGCAAGATATGCTAGCTAACTTCAGTGGAACAAATATGAGCATCAAGGTACATTACCTGCACAGTCATTTAGACAAATTTCCAGGTAACCTTGGGGACTTCAGTGAGGAACAAGGCGAAAGGTTCCATCAGGATATGAGGGTGATGGAGGAGAGATATCAAGGAAGATGGGACATACACAGGCTCGTAGCCAGGTCAAAGTCAGCAGGGGGCACCAATACCCAGCAAGGGGAGCACCTCTACTTTTTCTTTATTTTGTCCTCTTCTTTTTTCAGCGGGGGGGGGCACTCCTCACCTAGCTGGGGGGCATGGCCCCCCAGTGCCCCCCCCTTGGCTACGGGACTGGACATACATATGATGGCTTACTGTTGGAGCCTCTAGCGCAATTGCACCAACGACACATACAAAAGGAAGTCGAGCAAACAGCGATTTGCTAATGCAGTACCATAGACAATTAACATATTAATTAATTAATTAATTAGACATAATTAGTTTTTCAAATGAAAATGTTTTCTTCTATAACACTATTACACATATTTTTGAACAAATTTCTGCATGACTATTAACAGTTTCACTACTATTTGTTAGTATACTATTATACTTCATGCAATTCTTGACAAATTCCAAACACGGTGCATATATTATTTAATTAATTTTCATTATCTCGTAAAATGGAGCCAATCTAGCAAAAGCACTTACATATTCTAAATCAGCATAGTTGACTTTGTATAAAATGATTCAAATATCACTGGCAATGAATTCACTGTTTACCAGTGTTATCTATAGACTGTTGAGACAAACTGATTATCTATAGACTTTTGAGACAAACTGATTATCTATAGACTAGTAAGACAAACCGATTATAATTGCAGTTTTTGTTTACACTGTTCAATGTATCCCCCACTGACATTTCGTTGTTTCTTTGTGACTTTAACTTTATTTTCATTTAAGGATGGCCTTACTAAATGTTAACATTTACGACTCGTCGTGTGGGTCACATTTCAGCACGTTGAAGACCACATTTCGGACAAGCTGATTTGAAGTGATAGATAACACGATTTAAAATGATAGATGTCAGTTATGGATGCGGTGGTTTCTTTGATTTTATCTAATTCATACACAAGACACTGTTCCACAAACAATTCCAATAAAACGTGGAAGTCAATTTGGGTTAAAACAATCAATACCACTTTAATTACAGAAATAATCAAGAATAGTTATATCATGTTATAGCTTCAATACAGAATACCTCATCCTAGCTCCTTCCTGATTCTACACCTTTCCCAAACTCAAATAAAACAAGGGTGTCAAAACAATGATCTCTTTCTTCTCCTCGTCAACCGTCCGTGTGTCTCGTCCCTTTTCACTTCCGTTCAATAACCCATTCATTAGGTGCGTCACAGTACTACAGGGAATTCCCTCTAACATATACATTGATACAATAAATAATTGTCTATCTATATAACTATCTATCAATCTATGTGTCTGTCTATCTAACAATGTGTCTGTCTATTTATCTATGTCTGTCTATGTCCTTACAATAAATAACCTGATTTGAAGTGATAAATGACTTGATTTGAAGAGATACATGACGTGATTTGAAGTGATAGATGACGCGATTAATTTACTTATGACTTATATCACATCAGAATCTACTTTACTCTTTTTTTCCTTTCTTCCATAAGTCAATCTGAATGTAACGAAAATTTAAAGGTCATTTCAAACTTAATAGATATAAATCTCAAATCTTTCAAACGTTCTTGGTTAATTTATTTAAGTGATATTATTTAATCAGTTTTAGTTTAGCAAAACGCCTTTCTACAGATATCACAGTAGCTTGCAGTATTAAGGTATTGCAAACGGAAATAAATAATGTATCAATATTGTTAGACTTGTTGATGTCAGCAAGAAACTGAAATATTTTAATTGGGGCCTTAAATTAATGATGTCAGGTGTTAGACTTGATGATGTCAGCAAGAAACTGAAATATTTGAATTGGGGCCTTAAGTTAATGATGTCAGGTATTAGACTTGATGATGTCAGCAAGAAACTGAAATATTTGAATTAGGGCCTTGAATCAATGGCTGCTGAATGGGTTCATTTGTTTTCACATAAAGTATTTATCAATCTGTATCAGTCAGTTCTCTCAGAAAATTATAATAATTAAACTTCACACTGAATGACAAACTACATAGCTGACAATCTGACCATTTTTATTACTGAGATCTATGGCCTGTTTCAATAGTGGGATATATGACCAGTTTCATTTGAGGGATATATGGTCAGTTTCATTTGTGGGATCTATGGACAGTTTCATTTGAGGGATCTATGGCCAGTTTCATTTGATGGATAAATGGTCAATTTCATTAGTGGGATCTATGGGCAGTTTCATTTGTGGGATCTATGGGCAGTTTCATTTGATGGATATATGGTCAGTTTCATTGTGGGATATATGGTCAGTTTCATTTGTGGGATCTATGGTCAGTTTCATTTGATTGATCTATGGTCAGTCTCATTTGTGGGATCTATGGCCAGTTTCATTTGATGGATATATGGTCAGTTTCATTTGTGGGATCTATGGTCAGTTTCATTTGTAAGATCTATGGTCAGTTTCATTTGTGGGATCTATGATCAATTTCATTTGAGGGATCTATGACACGTGGCATTATCGTGGACCTATAATAAGAACCAGATGCAGGGCCAAGTGGGCAATTTATCAAGTCTCAATGTTCAACGCGACCTACCTAAACAAAAAAACATGTTAAATGTTGTCTGTACCTATTTATTTTTTCTCACCGTTAGACTCCAACTTAAACTAATTTTTACTCAACATATTTCTCAGTTGATTACAAATAATTTATAAATTTGTTTGTTAAATAGACACTTACTGACGCCCAACAAAATTGTTTCATTGGTTCAAATTAATTCAAATTATGACCCTTGACCTTTGACATGTATGTATTGCATTACTATATCAAGGGTAAATGAGTACATAGATTACGTGCTGCAGGGAAATCGCGTTTGGACCATAGGTAAATTTAGCAGTCCAAAGTGAAAGTATTGTTACCTTGAAAAATGACCAATTTATATCTTTATAAGAAAATAAACTTATTAATGAATTTAAAAAAAAATAATTAGGGCGTGTCCAATAACTATGTCAACGAAGACTATTTGGAGGGGGGGGGGTCTGAGAAAGTTTGACACATGTTGACATGAAGTAGGTGGTGTGTGAACATTTTATGACATTTAATGAAAATTTGGAAAGTGTACTCCGCGATTTTTTTAAAACCAATCAATGATAATTTAAAGTTTGATAAAATATGAGCTGAAGGCAAATTTTATTTTACCAGCAATGAAATAAATTAATAGTTTTAATAGGACGTTTTGATATTAATTTTATAATATTTTGGACTAGTTTATATAAATGAGTAATACTACGTCCACTATAGTTGACATCATCATACTACTACGTCCACTATAGTTGACATCATCATACTACTACGTCCACTATAGTTGACATCATCATACTACTACGTCCACTATAGTTGACATCATCATACAACTACGTCCACTACGTCACAGTGGACCTCTATATACTACTAATTCTACTATAGTGGACATCTTCATACTATTTTGGCCACTATAGTTGACCTCTTCATACTACTACGTCCACTCACTACGACTGTAATGGCCAGATTTAGACTTGATAAGCCTCTAAGCTATTTGAATTGTGGAGCCCTTTCTAAGTCCATATATTATATGTCAGCTTCAAGCACTTACATATATATGAATATTGCTCTCCTGGAAATTTTTTTTGGGGCTTCCAAGAAATGTGGGGCTCTAAGCTATAGCTTGTGTAACTTATTCTTAAATCCACCACTACGACTGTCTAGCTTGTGTAACTTATACTTAAATCCAGCACTAGGACTGTCTAGCTTATGTAGCTTATACTTAAATCCATCACTACGACTGTCTAGCTTGTGTAACTTATACTTACATCCATCACTACGACTGTCTAGCTTGTGTAGATTACACTTAAATCCATCACTACGACTGTCTAGCTTGTGTAGCTTATACTTAAATCCATCATACGACTGTCTAGCTTGTGTAACTTATACTTACATCCATCATACGACTGTCTAGCTTGTGTAGCTTATACTTACATCCATCACTACGACTGTCTAGCTTGTAAAACGTATAATCAAATCCATCACTACGACTGTCTAGCTTGTGTAGCTTATACTTACATCCATCACTACGACTGTCTAGCTTGTAAAACGTATAATCAAATCCATCACTACGACTGTCTAGCTTTTAAAACGTATAATCAAATCCATCACTACGACTGTCTAGATTGTGTAACTTATACTTAAATCCATCACTACGACTGTCCAACTCAAACATTAATCTACAACTATTAACTCATATACTGAGCCATATAGCTAGGTCCTTGCTACTACTCGAGGTCAATCATCCTTGACCAACCGCACCGTCCTGAATCAGTAGTTGTATAAATGAGGTGGTATGAAGTAATGGGGGGGGTGGACTCCCCTGAGTCCAGCAACTGAACTATTTTTATGGTCAGTGGCAACAGCTAGCATTGTTGTTCAGCTCCAGGGCATATGGTGCTTTGATCTGTGATCTGCTGACCACGGCTTTTGTTGACCCTTAAGTGGTGGGGATAAGAGGATTATGATATGGCGGGTAGTTCTGGTATAGGAGGGTTTTTACCATATCAGTTTTTTAACCAGTGCACACAAACATAGTCGTTACCATGACAACTAACATCGACGTCACTAATGTCACTAGCCTACATTATTGAGGTCAGCGAAGTTGGTGCAGATCTCCATGAGATACTTCAACGACGATGCTATGACATACAGAAGGGTTTGACAAACTTTTTGAATCGTGGGCCATAGTGTATTTTTCCAATGAACAGAAATAAAATGGATCATAAGTATTAATATCAATTTAAAGCAAGTAACAACACATCGGTTTTTTAGAACGCGGTCCGGTCAAACAATTTAACGATCCATAATGTAACGCGGGTCGTAGTTTGCCCACGCCTGGCTAATCATATAATATGATTTTAGTACATTTTTTTGTACATTTTATTATTTTTAATAGAAAACTTGAACGAATCCATTCAATCTCATTTCAGCCCAAAACATGACCAGATTATACCAGATTATATATTGGCTGTAGTCTGTATCTTAAAACTTGCCTTGGCTTTCATGTTGATCGCCAGTCCAAAAAATATTGCAAGGGAATAATGCCTATTGCGGGGGATTGACGCTATCAGGTCTACCTTCCTAATTTCTTCAACGACCGAGAAGACCACACGTACTCTTCAAGTATACCATGCACTAAACGGGAATCAATGCCCAACGTTCTGGAGACAGGGTGTAATAGTGAACGTGATGCTAAAATTACCACCTGCAAGAAAACATATGAACAGAGACATATATGTTCTGAATGACCCCCACCCACCGACGGCTGTAGATGCAAACAAGTTTGTTGTACTTTTAATGTTGGCACTACAACTGTGGAACCTACAACTATGGTGACGCCAATGACAATAATCACCATGTCCCTTGGCTGCAATCCGCCTAATGTCTCCAGATGTGACGAATTTTGCGTCAATGGGAAGGTCGTAGAAAAGATGGTCAACTTAACCTGCCAGCAAACACATGGCTCACCCCTCATTGTCAGTGTCAGTTCTGCCACATCAATATCAGTGACGTCATTAAAGTCTATCAGTATCAAGAAAAAGAAAAAAAAAATATATCACCCGTTATCTTTGATGTGGACTTTGCAGTGACCAGCATCGTATACCTTGCAGTAGCTGTGTACTGTTGGTTGAGAAAACCGTATTTGAACCATATACGTGTCTAGAGTCTAGACCACAACTGATTAGTAACGAAACAGAAAAATTGTAACCAGCTAAGTATATCAATAACTAATGGGAAATATACATTTTACATCTTGGACTCTCAAAGGACTACTGAATTGGAATTAAGCAGTTTGGCGAATCTCATAACTATCTAAACGTATTTTTAAATTTATTTATTTTGATTTTTAATTATTCTAAATCTGTTTTAGCTTATGTAATGAGAATTTAATGTAGACTTTTTTCAAGCAAAATCCGGCTGCCAAACAGAGTGTTAAATAGCTTAAAATGAATGAAATCAAATATGCACGTACACAAAGGTGATATTATATTATCAAAACTTTTGTTTCTTGGTGTCTCCGTATTGGGCAAACATTACTTTACTTTTGTTTGTCAGACTTATTTCTATGTTGAGGGACATATGGTCGAGTGGTGTAGCCCGTAGAGAGTCTTGCGTTCGATCCTCGTAGAAAGCTGATTCCTTGATGCAATGATTTAACATCACCAGTAACAAAAAATATAGCATATGGCAAGTTATCAATTCGTAGTAGACAAATATCTCATTATTTTAGGGACTTGAAAAAATGACAGACTGCTATGTGTTTCTTCAGACCGTATGTTTATCTATCCATTGGTGTAAGTTTATCTCAATATGTTCATTAAGAGGTATAGTAAAATACATTGGCATACGTCTAAAAGGATTAAAACATTTTGAAAGTTGTTGTTTGTTTTAATGGAAAAGTTTGAAATACATTTACCGTCGTATAATATTCTTATTAATGCTAAAAACTGAAACTAGTTTTCATAATGAGACAGTAATTTTCTGTATTGTGATAGTCATTTTATATTGAAATGTAAACATACACTTTACTATCATGAAAGGTGTTAGTGGTGCTCTTTCAGAACAATTGAATTCCATAATCAGTGTTTTGTGCAATTTTCAAGCTAGAGATTAAATTTAAACAGTCAATGTATTATACAGTCTAAGTATTAATTGGTAAAGATAAAAACATATTCATATACATATATATTTGTAGACAACATGTAAAATATATGTTGGTGACATAGCCGAGTGTACCTTTGCTTGTAGACAACATGTAAAATATATGTTGGTGACATAGCCTAATGTACAGCTACTTGTAGACAACATGTAAAATATATGTTGGTGACATAGCCGAGTATACAGTTGATTGAAGACACAATCTAAGACTTATGTAGGTGACTAGACATAACTAGCAGCACAAACATACTTTAAAGAGACAAACCATTTTCAATTTATCCAGAGGAAATAGTAAATTGTAATACAATAATATTTTAAAAAATCTGTAAAGGATGCATAAACAAAGCTAGATTAGAAATGCCCTTAATATTGTCATCGACATAGTTTTACAAATTTGTGAATTTAACCTTTCACTTGCTGCTTTTGTCAGCCAGTAAAAATTGTTTAGCCTGAGTGACCAATATATTGTGCTGCACACAAACATAGGAAATATATAGAAAACAGAAATTTTCTCCCTCCAGTGCCTTTTGCCGGGAATTAATTATTTTATAGGATAACCCAGATCTGGACTTACAAAATTATGAATATATTATGTCAGCCACTGGTATCAAAGTTTTACAGGAAACAATTACTGTAACCATTGAATAACTCTAACTCTAGTGACATTTATTATAGTTTCATTATGTTTATATTGTTAACATTTTGTCCCTATAAAATCAACTATTTAAATATATCTTAAAAGGACTAGATATTCAATTTTTAATACAGTATTTAGAACGATTATTGTTCAAACAATGAAAAAGAGAAACATGTTTAAATCACATATTATATTAAGCAATAACGATAAACTAATCCTATATCTAGTGTCAACAACAAAATCCGTTTAATCGGCAGCTTTTGAAAATTATTCTGTATTTTACCGTTTATAAACTTGATATTTTTTGTGTTCTCGACTCTCATCAACTTATTAAACTATTTCCAATTGTTTAATTTTGTTTGTTACATGTAATCTTTTTTGTTATCAATTAACATTATACTTTGAGAGTCCTTCTTTCTGGCTGTTTTTTCATTAGATAGCATTGGCTGCATATTATTTTTTTTTAATTGAACCAATTTTTGTTGGTATTAATAATAGACATATTAAATAAAAAAAGTCACAGGGGATAACAGAAACCTGTCTATGAAAAGTAAATATGTTATAAATTATTTCCCTTTGAATTCCAAAATTGTATTGTGTGTTGTTAGTTGTTTTTTCCAAGTCAGAAGTGTTCAAATTCATCAATCATATAGTACAATTGATTGAATGTTCATTTATTATTTATATTGTTTAAAAAAAATATTGTTTAAACAATGAAAAAGAGAAATATGTTCAAACTACATATTATAATAGGAAATAACGATAAAATAATCCTTTGTATATGTCAAAAATAAAAACCGTTAAATCGTCCTCTTTAACTTAATATTTTTTTTGTGTTTCCAATTCTCAGCTACTTAGTAAACAGTTCCAATTTTGTTTTTGTTACATGTAATCTTTTTTGTTATCAATTAACATTATACGTTGAGAGTCCTTCTTTCTGGCTGTTTTTTCATTAGATAGCATTGGCTGCATATTTTTTTTTAATTGAACCAATTTTTGTTGGTATGAATCATAGACATATTAAATACAAAGAAGTCATAGGAGATAACTAAAATCTGTCTATGAAAATTAAATATTTTATCATTTATTTCCCTTTGAATTCCACAAAAATATTTTGTGTTGTAAGTTGTTTTTTTCCACTACAGAAACATTTAAATTCATCAATCATATAGTATAATTGATTGCATGTTCAATAATTAATACAATTTTGTTTATTATTACTGAACTGACCATTATATATTCGCATTTATCCCTTGTGACGTTTGTTTATGACGTCACAATTGATTTATTTAGTGTAAATGTTTACAAATTTAATTCAAGAAACAAATCAACAAAAATATGACGTGACATAAAATACAGAAATAAACAATGATAAAAAATAATATTGGTCGATTGACAGTTTTATTAAAAGTGTTAAATATTTGAGTTCAGACACATTAATGTAGGCTACAAATGATATACAACATTAGATTAAATAAATATATTGATGAAAATTTCTAGGGAGCGACCGATATGCCTTTTTACCGATAGTCCGATACCGATATTTCCCCCCAGCATTTTTGCCGATACCGATATTTTGCTATTAATGAAAGGGTGTCTTGCAGATGAAGAATATTAGAAGAAGAAAAGATTTGAAAAGACAGACCGGAAGTCCGAAGTCATAAACACAAACCATGCCTGCATAATCTCAGAAATCTGCATGTTTATTGTTTAAAATTAAACTTACAACAAACAATTTGTTGTTTTTACTTTTTACTTGTACACAAACAGAAAAATAAGATAAAGTTGTAAATAATTAATGTCAAACTAAAATAGTAAAAATGTATTAATTGTTAATTGTAACTTCACTAACTTGTGAAAGTTGTGATGAAATTAAAATAATTTTCTTCGTTAATCTTTGTAATTTTTACTGAATTTACTTGTAGCAGATTTTTAAAAAAAGTTTAAAAAATTAAAAACACTTAATTATATCAGTAAATCACTTCACTCAGGTGAACAGTTAACTGGAAGTCTGTAAGTAAACTTTAACTCTGTAAACTAAAGCCAGTTTAGAGTTACTAGATTTGTGGGAAAAAAAAAAAGTATCGGCAGCCAAAAAAAGGCCGGTCCGATAGTTAACCCATAGTAGAGAGCTGCACGGGAGTCAAAATCCCACCCAGTCCCACCCACTCCCGCGTTTTCAAAACCAGTCCCTCCCGCTCCCAAAGGAAATTCCCCCCAGTCCCACCCGCTCCCGCGAAAATTTTTCCCAGCCCCACCCGCTCCCGCGAAAATTTTTCCCAACCCCACCCGCTCCCGCGAAAATTTTTCCCCACCCGCTCCCATCAAAAAAAATATTCTATAACTTATAAATAATGGTTTAAAAATTTGTTTATAGAAATCCTCTCGAAAAACATACATGAAAAACATTTAAGATAATAAATAAAATAAACAGTTCTACAATTTAAGTCCATGTAAAAATATGATGCCATTAACACTCTCTTAAGTATTTTCCTAACTATCTAATCTTTCTAGGAGGATCACCTGGTCGTCATTGTTAACCCTACTAGCCTGTCCGACGTCGCCTCTCGGTCTTCACACCTTTGCTGTCTACTATTCTATTGTTTCCCCACCTTGTCCTAAGTCGTCTGTCACCTTGTCATCCTTATTGGTATTACTCCTAACTCTTAGGTATCTATTATATTAAAACGTCGAAGGGGATAGTCTCTGTCTCTAAATCTACTCTAGCTCGTCATAATAAGTATCATTATTATATTGAAAATAATTAATATTGGGGGTGGGGGTATGTGTTTTTTCGTGTCAACTTTACAAAAATGACGATTTTCAACTTTCGCTAGTATGAGAATTAACCTGTCTAACCTAGTCGCAAATGGTATCGCCTGAATTGTCAAAATGTGTAGGTTATATTATTGCTAATGACGTTTTGACCTAAATACCAAGAATGTCAAGGAAAGGCCCTGAACTAGGTGTGTATCATACATTACACATCATCCCAAGATCATCCGTGCGATTTGATTGATTCATCAGAAGTCTGCGGGACTCCCGCGAATCCCAATCCCGTGCAGCTCTCTAACCCATAGTGCCAATATCGGTTCGATTATCGGTCACTCCCTACAAAAATCGGCCGATCCGATATTAACCGATAGTGCCAATATCGGTCCGATACCGATCCGATTTTCGGTCGCTCCCTAAAAATTTCTATAAAAACAACAAATGTTTATGCTGATGTCGTAATATATTAGAATGACATACAAATAAAACACAACGCTGCCATATTGTTTGGTTACAAACAACTCACAAGTCATAACTAGCGCGGCTGTAATTAAGTTTAGAATTTAAACTTCCACTGTGGACAAATTGATACCACCAACCACCACCACCACCTTCATACCCCAAACAGTGAACTCTGGCTCCACTACTACCTGGACATGTACATGTTGTGTAGGTAAATTTATTGTATCCACCACTCACCTTGTATCTGTCCACCCAGTGACCAACACTGACCTGTTTACTACATCCATGAGGATGTGACACTATAAAGTTCAACTTGTCTACCTCTCGAGATTTAATGTATTTGTCCCACACTTCCATCCAGACATTCTCATAATGTCTCCACAAAATGTCCAGTTTATCTCCCACAATTTTGTCACATGTCACACATTGCAACCTACACATGTCTCTCTTAATGTCTACATCAAAAGCACTGATCTGATCAACACTGACCACTGGACTGTCTTCTCTATCATAAAACAATCGCACTGACGTTTGCATGGCCTCAATGTTATCAAACACCACATGTGTGGCTGTGTCCACAACAAACTCCCACCACTCATGGCTGGCTGTGTCTGAATGTTTACATTTTGTACACCAACATGTTGTGTAGTTCTTCCAATGTTTACCTCCATATATATCTGTATGTCTAAATCCATCTGTAAACTTGTCCACCGAACTCACCATCCCACTTCCTATTCTCCAGTTTGTTTTGTCTCTCATGTTGTAAAATGGATATGAAACTTTTGTGTCTGGCCAAAGCTTTGGTCTGTGTGGACTGGTCAATTTAACATCAACTCTGACTGTCAGATCAGCTGTAGCTTTGATCATTTCATACAAATCATTGTTACGATGACCTTCAGGTAGATGGTTTAAGGTGAATGTATCAACAGGTATAAACTCTCTATGACCTGGATTCTTCTCACAGACAATACGATGTTTGTGTAGATCAGCTTCTTCACCTTCTGACACCTGAGATTCATGATCACCTAATAACAAAAAAAAAACATTTCTTTCTATAATACATTTACACTTTTTTTTTTACAACAAAGAAAAATCAATAAAATGTTTTATTTTATTTTAGATAGCTGACTTGACCATTTACCATTGCTTTTATAATTAAATATAAACAATTTTACTTTATTGCATTATTGACTTTTTTAAGGGTAACTGAACAAAAAAATAATATGTTACCATAAATTTGATCCACTGGTTTGTCCAGTTCACTCTGACTAGAAAACTTTGCTAGAGAGACAATAATATATTAGGTTGTTATTTAACGATGTTCATTAACGGGTGTAAGTAAATATTGAAATAGTAAACATCCGTATTTGTGTAAATTTATTTATGATAAACTAACAAACACACAAAATTACCTTTTAACATTTGTTATCATAAATTATCTTTCATAATAAAAATTATTTTACCTTTAGAATTATGTGCCCCCATGTTTATTTGTTAAAAATGTTTGGATCTGGACATAAAAGAAATACATTGAAAATATTAGAACTCAATAAAACTGACAAAAACATATTACATAATACCGCAGTAATACATATATATTAGAGTGTTTCAAAAAAAATTTTTTTTTCAAATTTAACCGCATAGGGCATTAATGGATGAGGATTGATGTATTAGGTAACCAGTAAAAATTTCAGTCAAAAAGATTGACATTAACAGACTGCTCAAAGGGTCTCCTTCTTTTGACATATTCGTAAGCAGGGACTAGGAGTGAGTTTTGCCGGTCTAACTCTTAGAGAAAAATTGATTGATGTTTTTATAGCCATATACAAAGCACAAACGAACAAATATCTATATATTTGTATAAAGTATTGGACTAATAATATATACAATTTATATATAACTGATGTTATATATATTTAAACTTGTAGTCATTTTATTATAAATGATTATGCTAACTATATTCAATACACACAAGACCATTTTATAGCTATATAATGGTCCTGTGTGCATTGAATATAGTTAGAATAATCTTTCATAATAAAATGATTACAAGTTTAAATATATATAAAATTTATTTATATAAATTGTATATATTATTAGTCCAATACTTTATACAAATATGTAGATATTTGTTCGTTTGTGCTTTGTATATGGTTATAAAAACATCAATCAATTTTTCTCTAAGAGTTAGACCGGCAACACTCACACCTCGTCCCTGTTCGTAAGCCTATATGATGCAATTTTGGAGTGGATTTTTTAAACTGTCTTTGTAGTGTACTATTATTGACATTTAAATTGTTAATTCCGCATTATTCATTCTGCAATGTACACTGCTGTGCGTTCTTTTTCTTTCAGATTTAGAGTTCAATTGTAATAATTAATATGGCATCTGTACCTCAAAAGACTTTCAAAACTAGATCTGAAATCGATGTCTGGTTGATTGGTCAACAGTTAGCATCTCTTGATTTAGTCACTTGTTCTAACAGCCTACCATCTATGGGGCTCACTCTGCTTCGTTTGCTTTATTACTTGAAGAGTCAGAAGCTTTCTCTCTCTGAAAGCTGCTCAAATGTGATCGATGAAGTTTTTGCTATATGGTTTATAGCGCACATCCCAACGACACATAAAGCTAATGCTGTTGCCAAGCTGAAAGCATTGTACGAGAGATATGTTAAGCTTGGCAAGAACAAAGGCTGCCGAAGTGATAGGCAGATGGAGTTGAAAGTTGAATTTTTCCAGCTGATGAATCAACAACAGTATCACTGTCAACAAGTACAATATATAGAGCTAGAAAAAATGTTTGCCAATCAGTCACAGTAAACAAGAAGGAGATGTTTGTGCCAAGCACACCATTAGTTGCTCATTTTGATGAAAAATTACTACCAGATGTTGGTGGCCAATCAGACGAGCTAGTTGATCGAATGCCAATTGTTGTGTCTTGAGTGAAGGTTGAAGAGCTTCTGACAATTCTACAACTTCCAAGATCAACTGATGAATTAATTGGTAAAGCTTTGGTTCAGATACTACATGAGTTGAAAGGTGTCCCAGAATGGCTGGCTGGCCTTTGTTTTGATACAACAAGTTCTAACACAGGAGTTCATACTGGCGCCATAACAGTTATTCAGCGGATGTTTGACAAACGCCTTCTATTTCTAGCATGCCGTCATCACATCTTTGAAATAATATCAGCAGCAGTGTTTGACAAGTTGTTTAAATCATCTGTACCACACTTTTCACTGTTCAAATGTTTCAAGGAAACGTGACCGACCCTTGATACATCACGATTTGCTGCTATTGATGTCTTTACATCCAGCTCATAGTTAACAGTGAGAAAGCTTGGCTTTATGAGAGAAAAGCAGACCATGATGCTTAAAGGGGCCCAACATGAGTACACTATTATTTGATTAACAGGAATTCTCTATCAAAATAGTATACACATATATGTTACTTACTAACTGTATAACAAACATCATTTCATGTCTTATAGGTTCTTGGCTATACTGGGTCAAATACTGATGAAAACTGTCTGAAGTGCAATGTTTGGAAATTTTTAGGGCATTCTTTGTGCAAGCTACACTTAAGATAAATACATCATTCAACTCAGGATAAAACAATGAGTAAATACTGAAAATTTCAGTCTGATACCTCTTTTAGTTTTTAAAATATTCACGTTCAAATATCTCGAAAATGTAAATGTTACGCGAACTCGTGACTACCCTTAAAACTTTAAAAAATCATATCTCACAAGGTTTTTGACCAAATTGTCTGAAATTTTCAGGAATCACTCAACTTTGAATGTACAACAAGCCCTAAAAATTTCAAAAAGGTCTGAGAGGGTCGGGTGAACAATTGTCAAAAAACTGGTTGAGTGGACCCTTTTGCAAAAAAAACTTAAAGTTTGATGCTAATGAGCGGTCACTTAAACTTAATATTTTTTCCTATAATTTGGCCATCGCATTACTGACCTGCAACCTCACATTTCTGGGGGGTATGCGAAAGTGAATTAAACAATTTTTTTTTCACCAGTATCCTTTGAAACACTCTAATATATATAGGCCTATACATACATATATAAACACATAGCTCTTTTGGTGACGGTACACACCTGTATTGCATACCGGCACCTTTTTAAATGTGGGGAAAAAATTATTACTTTTCTTGTATTTTAACGTTTATTATTAATGTATTATATTATTCATTTGGTAAAATTGAATTATTTTAAAATTGTGTGCCATAAGAACTAAACTAGACGCTGGGTTTTAGCTCAAATTTATGCAATCCATCAATGAGTACCGGCACCAATTTATTTTACAAAAAATTAAATATAACATTTAAAAACTAAATTGCAGAATAAACATTTTATCAATATATATATATATATATATATATATATATATATATATATATATATATATATATATATATATATATATATACATATATTAGGCCCAGTTCAAATATATTTTTACTAACTTCAAATACATATATTAGGCCCAGTTCAAATATATATTTTACTAACTTCAAAGTCTTTAAATACTAATATATATATATATAGATATATATATATTAGTATTTAAAGACTTTGAAGTTAGTAAAAATATATTTGAACTGGGCCTAATATATGTATATATATATATATATATATATATATATATATATATATATATATATATATATATTGATAAAATGTTTATTCTGCAGTTTAGTTTTTAAATGTTATATTTAATTTTATCCTTTGTATATATGTTTCTTTTAAATTCTAAAAGTATCAATCATTACTGAACATTTAAAATTTATTTCACACTTTAATCTTTAATTTAAATATGATCACCTGGAATAGACAAATAAACTTAGAATTGTAAAGTAAAAAATATTTTAACATGCTTAACATTAAAATATCAAAGATATCAAGTCCACATTATATGTCTGTTTTATTATCACAATCTGATCAATATTAATGAATTGTAATTGAATTTACAATAACATTTTTTTTCCCATTGTATGAGTTTCACTGCATACCAAGTGTACTTTAGATGTCAACAGTAAGACAATTTTTATTTTGAAAAAAAAAAACAAATCAATAATTTATAACATAATATTAATGTTTACAATTGAAAATATTCCAACTTGGGCTAGTTAACATAAATAAATATATCTCAATATAAATCTAAATTAAATATTTGAATAAAAACATCTCAACAATGTAGACATCAAAACATAATTCATGCAATAAAAAAAACTTACCATAAATATAATAGTTTATTATTTCAGTAATTAACTTTTTACAATATCTGATATCTGAGTTTTTTATGCACCTGGAAATGTATCCATAAAATCTATCAAGATTTATAATTTTAAAGAAATCAAAAAAAAAAAAAAATTAGATATTGTGTTTTATAATACACCAATGACATATTTGGTTACACAATGTATATTACCTCAAAAATTTTGTAAGTTACGCTGTATACTGAGGTACATAGTAAATCAGCTTAAATAACATATCAATATCCGGTTTATGCCAACCTGTATTAATCTTTGAAAAAATAATTTATATCATATGTATATCAATTTATAATTGTCAGTAGGCCTATTATTGAGTAATGACTGGATATTTGACATTTAAGTTAAGGAAAAAAAAAGAAAGCTATTTGAACCATTTTTTACATTACTAATTTATGTCTACTTGGATAATGACATTTAAAAATCAAATAATTTGAGAGAATTATCAAAATAAGTATTAACATTATTTTTATGACTTAAACCAACATTTAAGCAGCTTTATTAAGTATTGAACAAAAAGTGTTTCAAACTACTCTGTCAAAGTGAAAAATTAAAACATAAAAAAATTGTTTTTTTTTTTAAGCCATGTAAGCTACATGATACATATTTAAACCTCCACTATTTCTAAATGACCTCTCTTGAATATATTTTATAATTTTATGTATGATACTCTAAGAAATAATAATGTATTTTTTAAAGGTAGTGAAGCATTTTTTTCAAATTTAATAAAATCAATATCCTTATTATATATAGTTCCTTACTACAGCTTTAAGGAATATAATTATACAAGCGTCTCAAAATCCTTTAAGAGCTTTTTGCAATATTTTTAAATTTTGATTTATAAGTAAAAACTTGTCAAAGTTGTAAAATAAGTTCAAGGGAATTGATTATAAAAAAAAATGACACACTGATCTAGATATTTAATAGACCAGTGATTCTCAAAGTAACAGATATGACCCACTTGTGGGTGGCTAACACATTTCTTATGGGTTGTGACAAATTTTAATATCTTAGTAAAAGATTGATAATCTACAAATGCCTAACTACAACTAAATTTCTTTTAATTTTACATACAATTTTTTTTTAAATCTACAAATTAAAATGGGAAATGCAGAGTGGCACATAAAAGTATCCTGTCTCCTACTAACCCAGTATGTAGACAACATACTTTTTTCAAGTAATACACTGTACAAACACCTATAAACATTTTTTAATTTATATAAAATTAAAAAAAAATTGAACAAAATGTGAACATAAAGTAAAAGAAATATATCAACCTTTAACAGAACTAAGGAAAATATAAATATAATTGAAAAAAAAAATATTGTTTTTTAAAGGCGTAGGAAATATAAATCATATAGCACCGTAAATATAAATTTACTTTTTTAAAAATATTTTGTCAGTTTTAAATTTTCTATACTAGCAAGTATACAATTTTCTTTGGGAAACGAAAATAATAACAAATATTGTATTTATATATAGTGATTAATAGCTCATACACTTTCCACTACAAATTCAGTACTTATTTTAATATTGATGAAAAGTTTATGACCAATATTCAATAATTAAATATATAATATTTATTTTTATAATTAAAACTCCTTATTGGTTGATACTACATTTACTGAATACAAGTAATCTAACTCAAACTAACGATGTCAATAGGTCATTTTAATTTCCAAAGTTATTGATAACATTTAGAAACTAATGCCAAGTAAATTCTAGTTTAAGTTATCATAATCATTATAAAATCAGATAAATCTCTATAGCTGAAAAGTTCTTTAAAATAAGGGAAAAAAAATTCAATGAGCAAAGTAACTGTAACCATGTAAAATGTGGCCAGAATGATTCTAACATTAATACTAACTATTTAAACTAAATTAATTAATTTCTATTCTAGAATTTTTTAATTTTTTTTTTTAAGAAATGAATTGTAAAATCTTTATTATGATAACATTTACAATGCTAGATTATTTGCTTAATGTAATACTGATTTCTGAAAACCAAAAAAAAACATAGCGAGTAACTGCATGATTAGTCAGTCAAATAGTCATCCAACTATCGAATTTCGAAACATACAATAGACAGTATCGATACAAATAGTTGTTTATTTTATTTATGTTAACATTTTATTAAATTACTTTAGTAGTTTATTGTAAAAAAAATAGGCAGAGTGTGTTCGGTTATGATAATATATAATGATAATTTTAAAATTACAGCGCAAACAGCCGTATTATGCTTAATACATTATTTTAGAATACAATTATCGACGGTCTAATATCTATATCAATATGTAAAGATCGATATTTGATATTTTAAAGCAGTACTTCCTCAACTAAATACATTTATCTTTAGTTTAGTTTAATTACTTTAATTATCCTAACTTGCATGCTGTAGAAAAAAAAATAAAAAGAAGAATTTTTTTTAGTCAGGTTTGAGATAAGATGATAAAAGTTACAGAATTATAGACACCAACACTAGACCTATATAGGCTAGTAGCTAACAATTGTGTACAATAAGCTAATTTTCTTAATTACACTATAATCAGGGCCAGAAAAAAATATTTCACATACAATCAATTAGGTTATTTAACTATTATTCAAAGAGTTTTATAACTTAGTTTAGCTAGTTTCAATATAATGACATTTTTACTGATTGATATGTAAGGCCGTGTGACTAAATAAAAATATTTCCGCACTGAAGTAATCTTCATGGTTCTATAAATAGTAAAATTCTTTTCATAATATTTAATATTTATCTATAGGCCGTTCTTGTAATGATCACAAAATTCACATATAACACAAAATCGATGAGAGCCACAGACAGGTAAAAACTTTTATAAATATAACACCACATGTGACCACGAGTGTGGTTGTTAAGTTCCGCCATTTTTATTTTTTTTAGTTAGTAAAATATACTTTAAAAAGTTGAAGTGCTATCATCAAGAATTAGTGAGAAAGGTAATTAGATAAGTGAACAAAATCTGGCTCATTTGGAGCTGCATAAAACATATCAAAGGGCTACGTGTGACTCTAAGAGCCGCATATAAATATAATTATAATTTACATGTTAAATTGGAAATCAATTAAAATGTACGTTAGAAGCAATATACCCACTTATTATTAAATAGATCTAGCTAATGTAAAACACAATTATTATAGATTGAATACAAGTACATGTCAAAATAATTGAAAATTAATTATAAGCATTTGTGGTCAGTAGCTATTAACTGGTGAGACAAATTGATTATCTACAGACTGGTGAGACAACCTGATTATCTATAGACTGGTGAGACAAACTGATTATCTATAGACTGGTGAGACAGACTGATTATCTATAGACTGGCGAGACAAACTGATTATATATAGACTGGTGAGACAAACTTATTATCTATAGACTGGTGAGACAAACTGATTATCTATAGACTGGTGAGACAAACTGATTATCTATAGACTGGTGAGACAAGTGATTATCTATAGACTGGTGAGACAAACTGATTATCTATAGACTGGTGAGACAAACTGATTATCTATAGACTGGTGAGACAAACTGATTATCTATAGACTGGTGAGACAAACTGATTATCTATAGACTGGTGAGACAAACTGATTATCTATAGACTGGTGAGACAAACTGATTATGTATAGACTGGTGAGACAAACTGATTATCTATAGACTGGTGAGACAAACTGATTATCTATAGACTGGTGAGACAAACTGATTATCTATAGACTGGTGAGACAAACTGATTATATATAGACTGGTGAGACAAACTGATTATCTATAGACTGGTGAGACAAACTGATTATCTATAGACTGGTGAGACAAGTGATTATCTATAGACTGGTGAGACAAACTGATTATCTATAGACTGGTGAGACAAACTGATTATCTATAGACTGGTGAGACAAACTGATTATCTATAGACTGGTGAGACAAACTGATTATCTATAGACTGGTGAGACAAACTGATTATCTATAGACTGGTGAGACAAACTGATTATCTATAGACTGGTGAGACAAACTGATTATCTATAGACTTGTGAGACAAACTGATTATCTATAGACTGGTGAGACAAACTGACTATCTATAGACTGGTGAGACAAACTGATTATCTATAGACTCGAGATACAAACTGATTATATCTGCAACTTTCGTTTACACTGTTAAATGTATTCCCCTATTGATAGTTCGTCGCTTGTTTATGTGTTTAAATTTTATTATTTTTTTTTTAAAAGTACAATCTTACCAATAGTAAAAAATTGCAGCCCGCCATGTGGGCCACATTCACAGGTTGCGGACCACAGTTTGGACAACCTGATTTGAAGTGATAGATGGCGCGATTTGAAGTGATAGATGACGTGATTTGAAATAACAGATGGCGTGATTTGAAGTGATACATGACGTGATTTGAAATAACAGATGACGTGATTTGAAGTGACAGATGACGTGATTTGAAGTGATAGATGACGCGATTTGAAATAACAGATGACGTGATTTGAAGTGACAGATGACGTGATTTGAAGTGATAGATGACGTGATTTGAAGTGATAGATGGTGTGATTTGAAGTGATACATGAAGTGATTTGAAATAACAGATGACGTGATTTGAAGTGACAGATGACGTGATTTGAAGTGATAGATGACGTGATTTGAAGTGATAGATGGTGTGATTTGAAGCGATATTTGACGTATTTTGAAGTTATACATGACATGATTTGATGTGATACATGACGTGATTGATTTAATTATTATTTAGTATCAAATCAGAATCTACTTTTACTCTATTTTTTTTTCTTTCCAAAAGTCAATGTAAATAAAGTGAAAGTTTAAAGGTCATTTCTGACTCAATAGTTATAAATCTGAAATATTTCAAACATTCTTGGGAAATTAATGATGTCAGGTGTTAGACGTTTTGATGTCAGGTGTTAGACTTGTTGATGTCAGGTGTTAGACTTGTTGATGTCAGGTGTTAGACTTGTTGATGTCAGGTGATAGACTTGTTGATGTCAGGTGTTAGACTTGTTGATGTCAGCAAGAAACTGAAATATTTCAATTGGGGCTTTGAATCAATGGCTTCTTAATGGCCTCATTTGTTTTGTTTTCACATAAAGTATTTATCAATCTGTATCAGTCAGTTCTCTCAGAAAAGTATAATAATTAAACGTCACACGGAATGACAAACTACATAGCCGACAATAAGACCATTTTTATTACTGAGGTCTATGGTCAGTTTCATTTGTGGGGTCTATGGCCAGTTTCATTAGTGGGATCTATGGTCAGTTTCATTTATGTGATATATGTCCCGTTTCATTTTTGGGATCTATGGTCAGTTTTATTTGTTGGATCTATGGTCAGTTTCATTTGTGTGATCTATGTCCAGTTTCATTTATGTGATCTACGGTCAGTTTCATTAGTGTGATCTATGGCCAGTTTTATTTGTTGGATATATGGTCAGTTTCATTTGTGGGATCTATGGTCAGTTTTATTTGTTGGATCTGTGGTCAGTTACATTTTTGGGATCTGTGGTCAGTTTCATTTGTGGGATCTATGACACGTGACTTGGACCTATAATAGGAATCAGATGCAGTGTCAAGTGAACCATTTACCAAGCCTCAATGTTCAACGACTTTCTGAACAAATAAACATGTTGAATGGCGTATGTACCTTTTTATTTACTCCGTTGGACTCCAACTTAAACTAATTTTTACTCAACATATTTCTCAGTTGATTACAAATAATTGATAAATGTATTTGTTATATAGACACTGACTGACGCCCAAGAAAATTGTTTTATTGGCTGAAATTTATTAAAATTATGAACCTTGACCTTTGATCTGTATATATTGCATTATCATATCAAGTGTCAATGAGTACATTGATTAAGTATTGCAGGGAAATAGCGTTCTGACCAGAGGTAAATTTAGCAGTCCAAAATGAAAGTAGTGTTACCTTGAGAAATGGCCATTTTAAATATTTATATAAAAATAAACCTATTAAATTTTATATTAACATAAATGAAATTGAAAAAAAGATATAATTAGGGGATGTCAAATAATTAGGCCAACAAAAACTTTTTGAATGGGGAGGGGGTATGAGAAAGTTTGACACATGTTGACATGGAGGAGGTGGTGTGTGAATATTTTATGACATTTAATGAAAGCTTGGAAAGTGTACCTGGCGATTTATTTAAAAATCAATCAATGATAATTTAACGTTTGATACAATTTGAGATAAAGGCCAAATTTATTTTACATGCAATGAAATAAATTGATGATTTTAATAGGACGTTTTGATATGACTTTTAGAATATTTTGGACTAGTTTATATATATTAAGACATTGGGCATTAAGTATAAATAAATACATTGGAATAATATTTATATATGAAATAATTGGACAGGTATATATAAATGAATACACTGAACTATTATTTAGAAATAAATAAATTGGACTAGTATATATAAATGGACTCCTTGAAAATATTTTGAGCCATTACAATTATGACAAAAGATAAAAAACAAAAAATTGAAATGTCCATACATGTGTATCAATCTACGTATTCTGTCATATACTCATGTCGAGAAAACGCTAATTTAGATTTCTAAAACTGGCACAACATGTTTTAAGATTTGAAATGTCATAACTATTAAAATTGTGAACTTAGCATGACGGATATGATCAAACAATGCTAGCTAGGCTGATATGACCTAGTAAAACAAATTCATTTTGGTAACACAGAGCATCAAATTTCTTAAATTAGTTCTATTAATTATTTTTAGCTAAAATAACTTTTTAAATTTGACAAAAAAGACTAATTAATACTGCTTCTACAAAATGTACATCTAGTGGTACTTTCAAAAGAAAAACGTAATTATTTACAAACACAATGTTTAACTATTTACTACTGCTGTCTGTAATACTTACATGTAGTTGAACATTCAATATACACATTTGTTCAAGCCCAGTGTAAATTACTCTCAAACGCAGGGGCTGCTAGTGTACGAATTATCATCTCTGGAATTTCCCATTAGTTTTTCACACCCAACCACGACTCCGCTTTTGACACCTCCATGTGCATTCCTTTCTTCCCCACCCTCTGAACTCTGCCTACCTTCTTTTTTATCTGAAATGTCTGTTCAGCCATGCATAAATCCCATTGCATGCCTCCACATTCAACCCAACTTTTTTGTTTCAATGTAATACGTTTCTCAAAGTGCGAAAGGGGGAGGGCAGACAAAGGGTTGTCTCTGTTACTCCCCTCTTTTATTTTGTTAATGACGGCTCCAGCAGGAGTTCATCTTACATTTCCCCACTCTGAGAGTCCTGGACACGGATGGGAGATGTATTTTTTTTTCATAGAAGGGAAAGGGGATGACAGGATGTTGAGGCTACAAATAGATATTTCTGGGACGAGGAATTGCTATTTGTGTGCGTGTGGGGGGGGGAGGGTGAGAAGGTGAGAAGGGGAGGGCAAAAGTCTTCATTTTACACATAACTTATTTGAGAATGTCTTAACTCTCCACCCCTCTTTAGTTTGTCCTTTTCACCTACACGTATTTGATTTAAGTCCACCGCCGTCCCACAATATTTTAACCCCCACCCTCTACCAGTGTTGCCACTCTAAAAATATGAAAAACCCATGTTAAGACCCTTAAAAATCCCAAAGTCAGTTTTTTCCCCATCGTTGTTAATAAAAAAAGGTAACAACACAGTAGTATATAACATAATGCAATTGAATCGTGCATAATTTTTTTTATCCCTAAAGTGTGTATTTGTTTTGGTTTTTGAAACTATTATTAAAAAATATTGGGAATTATAAAATTTTTGTTTTTAATGTGTTTGTAAATTATGGCTCAACCTTATTCACTAAAACACCACGTTCTCTCTACTAACGAAAATCGTACAGCTGATATAAAAACTGTTTAATCCCCTGTCTCGACATGAGTGATATGTAAAAGATAATTACAACAAGCCCCAACTAACCTCCAACCCCCGCCACTCCCCGGTCTGGGACAACTCTATGATACATTTTTTGTGTTAGTAAGAAGAGACTGAACATGGGACATACGATACTTTCTGAACATCTCTAGCCCCATGAGTCCACAAGTACATTCCACAACAACACTCTCTGTCTGCCCTTGCCAGTCGCTTCACAACTATTAGTGTCAATTTACCCGGCGGGATGTTTCTAGGCCATTCGTTCAGTCCCCCCAACGCCCCCCCCCCGGACTTTTCCCACCAAAATGGTATTTAAAAAAAAAGGGGGGGGGGACACTTACAATAGAGAAAAAAACAACCAAAAAAAATCCAATATTTACAGCTGAAAACCCCATTTCCCAAGTTAGTGTCCGAAAACCCAAGATCTTTTAAAAAAACACAAGGAGTGGTAACACTGCCCTCTACACAGTCCGTAACTGAGTTTATCACACAGTTCCTGTACAACATTGGTATAATGTGTTTTTTGTTTTCTTCTTCTGCTTATAAGCGGCGGACGACGCTGTCACATGACTGTCACGTGCCACTCAACTAAAAAAATACACCGAGGAGATGTGATACAAATCAAGACACAGACGACTGAATGATGCTTTTGATAGTTTGCCATGAAGTTGTTTTGTTGATTTTGTTACTGTTATTGACTCAATACTTATAAATTATTACAATTTTCCCCCTCTGTTTCAAACAATGAGTCTCAACACTTTTAACAAACAAGCTGGGAGTGGGGATAACAAATTACAGTTGTTTACTATTTTACTGCACTATATGGTGCACTACATGAAATATGTGTTGTCTAATTCACAAGTCCATAATTCGAGACAGTTTGTTCCTTTAACCAATAAAAAAAAGAAAGATACCATCGTCTGTTATAGACATAAAGTGACGCTTTGTGTGGCCGGTAGTCAAACACAAACTTCACAGATCTAAGCAATAGCAGTTTAAAAAAAAACACCACCTCCCATGCCCGATCCTCATGTTAACATTGCGCTAGACTTTCATTTCTCCCCCCCTCCCCACACACACTTCTATATCTAAACATATGATCTTTATTTGTTCCTGCATTTACATTGATATCATTACGCACTGAAAGTTACACAGTGAAATTGTAAGAATCCTACTTCCAGCATGCTACTGATTACTGGGTGTTATATCCAGCCAACCGCCTCTCCCCCTAATTAGAAATTTACTACAACAGGGGTGGCCAACAAACGTAACGGCACTTTGATTGTTGTTTTTTTCTCCCTGCATTGAGACTGGCAAAATAAAAATCCTGTGTGGTCCGTAGGTAGCCGTCTAGCTAGTCTGTCCATTATAACCCCCCCCCCCATTGTTAATGATATGCAACATCGACGCCCCTGCAGAAAATCGCCTTGCTAAGGAATAACCAGCAAACTGTGTGAGGCGCACTCGTAAAATTGACTAATTGATGCACCTTATTGCCCAACTTTGGATCCTACTATGAATCTCAATAGACAAAAAAGTGTACTTGATTCTATACAAACTAATAATAACGTGTTGTAAAGTCTTGACTTGTGTCTAGTTAATATTGTACACAGGTAATGCAACATATACATTCCCAACACTAGCACACAAGAAAATGTAACCAATCAGCGCTTTAACATCCATGCTGCAGTTTAGAGGGTTGGGTGTGTGGGTATGGAGAATGCAATTTAAGAACTTTTTTTTAAAGGTATTTTTTTTGCACGCATGGTTGCTTAGAAGATTAGTACTTTCGTAACCCAAAACTTTGAATGTAGTCAAGCATGACCAAAGATGGAACCTTAAAAAAATTAAAAACCCAAGGGCAGTGTCATATACATTAAATAATTATATAATTGTATTGTACTTTTTGTGGTATAAATGAATGGGCTCCTGATCACTGTATGAATGAATGGGATCCTGATCACTGTATGAATGAATGGGATACTGATCACTGTATGAGTGAATGGGCTCCTGATCACTGTATGAATGTATAGGCTCCGAATCACTCTATGAATGAATGGCTCCACATCACTGTATGGATGAATGGGCTCCACATCACTTTATGAATGAATGGGCTCCTGATTACTGTATGAATGAATGGGCTCCACATCACTGCATGAATGAATGGGCTCCACATCACTGTATAAATGGGCCCCTGATCACTGTATGAATGAATGGGCTCCACATCACTGTATGAATAAATGGGCTCCACATCACGGTATGAATGAATGGGCTCCACATCATTTTATGAATGAATGAATCATCATTACTGTATAAATGAATGGGCTCCACATCACTGTAGGAATGAATGGGCTCCACATCACCGTATGAATGAATTGGCTCCACATCACTGTATGAATGAATGGGCTCCACATCAATGTATGAATGGGCTCCTGATCACTGTATGAATGAATTGGCTCCACATCACTGTATGAATGAATGGGCTCCTGATTACTGTATGAATGAATGGGCTCCACATCACTGTATGAATGAATGGGCTTCACATCACTGTATAAATGGGCTCCTGATCACTGTATAAATGAATGGGCTCCACATCACTGTATGAATGAATGGATCAACACCACTGTATGAATGAATGGGCTCCACATCACTGTATGAATGAATGGGCTCCACATCACTGTATGAATAAATGGGCTCCACATCACTGTATAAATGGGTTCCTGATCACTGTATGAATGAATTGGCTTCTGATCACTGTATGAATGAATGGGCTCCACATCAGTGTATGAATGAATGGGCTCCACATCAGTGTATAAATAAATGGATCAACATCACTGTATGAATGAATGGGCTCCACATCACTGTATGAATGAATGGGCTCCTGATTACTGCATGAATGAATGGGCTCCCCATCACTGCATGAATGAATGGGCTCCAATCACTGTATGAATGAATGATCGCCACCTCACTGTAGCAATGAATGGGCTCTTGATCACTGTATGAATGAATGGGCTCCACATCACTGTATGAATGAATGGGCTCCTGATTACTGTATGAATGAATGGGCTCCACATCACTGCATGAATGAATGGGCTCCAATCACTGTATGAATGAATGATCGCCACATCACTGTAGGAATGAATGGGCTCTTGATCACTGTATGAATGAATGGGCTCCACATCACTGTATGAATGAATGGGCTCTACATCACTGTATGAATGAATAGGCTCTTGATCACTGTATGAATGAATGGGCTCCACATCACTTTATGAATGATTGGGCTCCTGATTACTGTATGAATGAATGGGCTCTACATCTCTGTATGAATGAATGGGCTCCACATCACTGTATCAATGGGTTCCTGATCACTGTATGAATGAATGGGCTCCACATATCTTTATGAATGAATGGGCTCCTGATTACTGTATAAATGAATGGGCTCCACATCACTGAATGAATGAATGGGCTCCACATCACTGTATAAATGGGCCCCTGATCACTGTATGAATGAATGGGCTCCACATCACTGTATGAATAAATGGGCTCCACATCACTGTATAAATGGGCTCCTGATTACTGTATGAATGAATTGGCTCCACATGTCCGTATGAATAAATTGGCTCCACATCACTGTATGAATGAAGAGGCTCCACATCACTTTATTAATGAATGGGCTCCTGATCACTGTAAGAATAAATGGGCTCCATATCACTTATCACTGTATAAATAAATGGGCTCCATATCACTGTATAAATAAATGGGCTCCACATCACTGTATACATGGGCTCCTGATCACTGTATGAATGAATTGGCTTCTTATCAGTGTATGAATGAATGGGCTCCACATCAGTGTATGAATGAATGGGCTCCACATCACTGTATGAATGAATGGGCTCCTCTTCACTTTATGAATGAATGGGTTCCTGATCACTGTAAGAATAAATGAGCTCCATATCACTGTATAAATAAATGGGCTCCATATCACTGTATAAATAAATGGGCTCCACATCACTGTATAAATGGGCTCCTTATCACTGTATGAATGAATTGGCTTCTTATCAATGTATGAATGAATGGGCTCCACATCAGTGTGTGAATGAATGGGCTCCACATTACTGTATTAATGAATGGCTCCACATCACTGTATGAATGAATGGATCAACATCACTGTATGAATGAATGGATCAACATCACTTTATGAATAAATTGGCTTCTGATCACTGTAAGAATAAACTGGCTCCACATCACTGTATGAATGAATGGGCTCCACATCAATGTATAAATGTGCTCCTGATCAATGTATGAATGAATGGGCTCCTGGTCACTGTATGAATGAATGGGCTTCTTATCAGTGTATGAATGAATGGGCTCCACATCAGTGTATGAATGAATCGGCTCCACATCACTGTATGAATGAATGGGCTCCACATCACTTTACGAATGAATGGGCTCCTGATCACTGTATGAATGAATGGGCTCCTGGTCACTGTATGAATGAATGGGCTTCACATCAGTTTGACTAGGCTGCACATCATTGTTTACAGCTGTAAAGGTCATGGGAATTTATAATTATTCCAAATAAATTTAATATGATCACTTAGAAAACCAAAAACCCATTAAAATATCTAAAATTGTTGTTATAAAGCATAATATGAAGATTAACACACTCGCATTCAATGGACATTATTTCTCCGATTTTTTCTAGTGTTATATGGATTTTTTTTTTAAAGATGTAGGCCTATGTGACATTGTTTCAAAACATGGCTTACAAATATTTGGTTGGGAGGAAAGGATAGTCATTATAAATAAATTAGCTGTACCCTGCAAAACATTTTCATAGAGTTATATCCCCTTAGTCTTGATGGGAAGTCTAGGTTTTTTTGGTTTCGGGAAGTTCCGATCTTTTTATGATTGTATTATTAACTGGAATACTTTTGTATTGATTCTTTCCTTTCGATCTAACCCAAAACCGCGTTTATTTTATTAGATGGGAGGGGGGGTAGAAATGACACGTTGATAATGTTCAGAGTATAGATGGCTCATTTTAAGGATCAACAGATAACATCTAATCCTCACAGAGACTTCATTGGAATAGTAACTTAATTAAAAAAGGGCTTCTAGGGATGTGGTTTTGTCTTGTTTTGGTCCTTACTTTGTCTTAATTAGAGGGGCAATTAAGATTTTAACTAAAGACTACGTGTCATGTATTTTCGTTACATAGAAATATTATACTTTTATTTTAAAATACTGATGATGCATGGTATATATTGCTTCTGTAAAGTATCTAATGATTCTGTATTGTATCAACTGTAGCCATATTATTTCTATTGTACCTGTATTATATCTGTTGTTGCTATATTGCATCTACTGTCGCTTTTTTGGATCTACTGTTGCAATATAATATCTACAGTTTCTTGCTGTATCCACTGTTGCTATATAGTATATACAGTTTCTTTTCTGTATCTACTGTTGCTATATATTATGTACAGTTTCCTTGCTGTTTATACTGCTGCTATATAGTTTGTACAGTTTCCTTGCTGTATCTACCTTTGCTTTATTGTATCTATTGTCACTGTATACTATCTACGGTTGCTATATAGTATTTACTGATTCTGTATTGTAAAGTGTACCTATTGTTGCCATATTATATCCACTGTTTCCGTATTGTATCTACTGCTACTGTATTTTTATCAACTGTGGCTTTTTGTTTCTACTGTTGTTATATTGAATCTACTGTTACTGCATAGTATATATTTTGCACTAAATTATCTACCAATTGTGTATTGTACCTTGAACCTATTGTTGCTGTATTGTATTTTATGTTTATATATATATATATATATATATATATATATATATATATTAGATTTGTATTTATTTAATATTATGCCATATCAGTGGAGTCACTATAGTTTGGTGTCACCCGGTGCTGGAAATTCAAGGTTTTCACCCCCCAAGGCTTCCACCATGAGCAATGGTATATTTCGAACGAATTTTCCTGCACTAGACTTTAGAGAATATACTTTTAAATACTTAAGCGATATTTTAGAAAGAAGTATGTATTACTTTCATTAACCTGTGAAACCATGATACTACATGCGTCCTTTTTTTTTAGAAAGTTCGCAATAAAACTATTGATTGTTCGAAACAGCTTTGAAAAATATTCATTTACCTCAGCTCCAGACAATCTGCATGGTGGCACCCTGGGCTTTTTCTTTACATGATGGCACCCTGTGCTACAGCTGTGCATGGTGGCACCCTGTGCTACTACTCTGCACGGTGGCACCCTGTGTTACAGCTCTGCACGGTGGCACCCTGTGTTACTGCTCTGCATGGTGCCACCCTGTGTTACTGCTCTGCACGGTGGCACACTGTGCTACTGCTCAATTCTTTAACTATGATTGGTTATAAAACCGACTATGTAAAGTTTATTCTGCTATTAAGTTATTAACTTTGTTTTGGTGTCACCCCAAAAATGGTGTCACCCGGTGCTGCCGGCATCCCCTAGCGATTCCACTGTGCCATACTAAACAAACATTTTAACTCTCAACTGTTGTTCATTTCGGCCATTTTTTAAGCTGATTTCAGGGTGTTTTGTGAAACTAGGCATTTTTCATTATGTTATAAGCTACCTAGTGAAATTATACGTCGTTAAATTTGGAAATGAATAAGCTATTTAATGATATAAAACTTTTGATATAATAGAAATTTTTTATTTTGTAAAATTATAGTGTAAATGATTTTTTTATTATTTTATTATATATATATATATATATATATATATATATATATATATATATATATATATATATATATATATATTAGAGTGCCACTCAATGTAAATGGGCCAATTTTTTAATTTCATTGTCGCACCCTCTATTTTTTTTTCCTTTTGTTATAGTAAGTAATTTTACCAAGTTTCATGAAGATACAGTGATATTTAGAGGTAGCTCAATGGACTCGATGTTTTATATTATATTCGAAAATGCCTGTATTTGACACATAAGGCAAACCGGAGGCAATTTCTGTTACTTATTTATATAATTTCTGTTACTTATTTATATTTTCATGTCAGTGCAATATATATATATATATATTCATTCTTTGCTTCTCTGTTTTCTGATTTATCACTAATTTTGTTATTTATAGTTAATTCTTTTGTATTAAGAATACTACTGTTGTGCAGTACAGCTACCATTCGACAATAACAGAAGTTTCATTATCGCTTCAAAACTTAAGTGATTTTAACATTGGTTCTCATGTACCGACGTCCGACACTATTTCATAGCAAAGGTACAGTCATGCCAGTAGCAAAGAAGATGAAGTTTAATGCCAGCAATGACAGTGACACAGAGGCTAAGAGCACCAATGGTTGTGATCCTGATGACCCTGATGAACTCCCCTAACCACCTGAAGTGTGTAGTAAACCAGTGAGGATCGTCCGATCCCCCAATATTGTGAGTCCATGTTTGGCAGTTGCATTAGACAGAATTAATAGGAACGCAGTTTACATAATTGCAGCAGCAGCAGAATCACTTGGCCACAGTACTGCAGCCCTGACAATTAACAAGTAATCAGTGAGACGTAGTCGACGTAAACATTGTGAAGCAGCTGCTACAGAGATTCATGCATAGTTTCATCCAAACTGCCCATTAACTGCGCACTGTGATGAAAATATGTTTCCTGCATTAACATCAATTGATCGTTTTGCTGTCTTGGTATCCGGCGTTGGATCAATGTAGTTGTTGGGAGTAGCGAAATTGTCAAATGGAACTGGAGAGGCCAATGCAACTGCCGTGTTTAATCTTATTCAAAAATGGAACATTGCTGATAACATCAAATTCATGTGTTTCGACAGTACGGCCAGTAACACTGGCATAAATGAAAGTGCCTGCATTCTTCTGAAGAATAAACTTGCCAGAGAATTGATACGCTTAGTATGCATTCGCCACATTATGGAACTCATTGTGGCAAAGGTGTTTGATTCACTGATGGGGCCATCAAGTAGACCAAATATCAAGTCATTCCAGAGATTTCGTAAATATTGGGGCTAGATTAACACATCAATGTATGCAAGTGGAATATATTTAGATTATATTGCAGTGGTTCTCAATCCAGTTCGGGATGAACTCATTCACTTCATTCAGCATCAGCTAACAGTGTTTCAACCCAGAGATTATTATCGTGAGCTTCTGCAACTGTCTAGGTGCAGCTTTTGGTGTAGCTGAAAAGATTATGCCTACTGGAGCTTATCACCGGGCCCGGTGGATGGCACAACTGATTTACAGCCTTAATCTCATTTTGCTTTCTCATTGCCAACTTACTGCACGTGAATTATCACTGGTCCACTTCAAAACCTTCATACTTCATAAGGTCTAGCTGAATTCGTGGTTTACATCACCATGAGCTACATCTGCTCCCTGTAGAGATTTGCAGCTACTTCAACAATTGGAGAACTACAAGGAAACAAATGACACCGTTGACAAAGCAGCAATAAAATCATTCTCTGGACACTTGTGGTACTTGAGTGAGATTGTGATAGGTTTTGCATTCTTTGACAATGATGTTTCATCTGAAATGAAGTTAGTCATGGTTGCAGCACTTGACAAGCTAACAACAGATCATCCTCACAGAATAGCCTTCTGTCCAACATTACAACAAAATAAACTTTCTGATTTTGTATCGCAACACACCACGAAACTTTTCACAGCTTTGAGCATACCACAAGATTTCCTGACCACGAATCCATGGGCCATTGATAACTACTACATTGTTGACCAGAAGAAAGTAGCGAGTTTGAAAGTCGTCAATGATGCAGCCGAGCGTGAAGTTGCCCTGATTCAAGCATTCAATGAAACCTAACCAATCAAGAGGAACAGAAACAGTTTTTGTTTCAAGTAGTAAACACCGTAGTGACTTTTCTAATGCTAACCAGTCCACCGTAACTGTCCCAGCCACATCTAGAATATCATTACTTTCACTTGAAGACATGTAATTAGTGAATAGTGATCTTTCAGTATGAACTATGTTGAATTGACTCTTTATGTTTTTTAGCTGAAGGTTCTGAAAGTTACTATTCTGGTGATATGTATAAAACAGCTGTTTGTTTTCTTTCACAGCAAAATGTGTCTTCAAATAACTTCAAATTTTGCAAGTTTATTCTTATAACATTACTAACACATTTTATAGGTGGCAGGATAAAAAATCAGAATTTTTTTTTTTTTTGAGTGGCACCCTAATATATATATATATATATATATATATATATATATATATATATATATATATATATTATTAAGGTATTAACAAATATTTTTTGTCAGTTTTTATTGAATTCTAATATTTTCAATGTATTTCCTTTACGTCCAGATCCAAATTTCTTTAACAAATAAACATGGGGGCACATAATTCTAAATGTAAAATAACTTTTATTATGTAAGATAATTTATGTTAACAAATTTTATTAGCTGATTCTTGTGTGTTTGTTAGTTTAGCATAAAGAAATGTTCATTAATACTGAACATAAATACGTCAATATTTATCTACACCCGTTAATGAACATTGTTTAATGATAACCTAATATATTATTTTCTCTTCAGCTAAAATAGTGGATCAATTTTATGGTAATATGTTATTTATTTTTCATTTCTCTTAAAAAATAATCATAGCAATACACTCAAATTGTTGATAATTAATTATAAAAGCAATAATCAATGGTCCATTCAGCTTTTGTAAAAAACATAATATTTTGTTTATTTTTGTTGTAGAAAGAGATGGCTTATTTTGTCTTTAGGTGATCATGAAACTCAGGTGTCCGAAGGTGGAGAAACTGATCTACACAAACTTTTTATTGGTTGTAAGAAGAATCGAGGTCATACACAGTTTATACCTGTTGATACATTCACATTAAACCATTTACCTGAAGGTCATCGTGACAATGAATTGTATGATCTAATCAAAGTTACAGCTGACCTGACAGTCAGAGTTGATGTTAAAATGACCAGTCCACAAAGACCAGAGTTTTGGCCAAACACAAAAGTTTCATATCCATTTTACAACATGAGAGACAAATTAAACTGGACAACAGGAAGTGGGATGGTGAGTGGAGTGATGAAGTTTACAGATGGATGTAATGATACATATAAACGTAGACATTGGAAGAACTACACAACATGTTGGTGTAAGCAATGTAAACATTCAGACACAGCCAGCCACGTGTGGTGGGAGTTTTATGTGGACACAGCCACACAAGTGGTGTTTGATGACATTGAGGCCAGTCACACGTCATTGAGATTGTTTTACGATAGAGAAGACAGTCCAGTGGTCAGTGTTGATCAGGTCAGTGTTGATAATGTAGACATTGAGAGTGACATGTGTAGGTTGAAATGTGTGACATGTGACACAAATCTGGGAGATAACCTGAACATGTTTTGGATGCAATTTCGTGATGTCTGGATAAAAGTTTGGAACAAAAACAGTGAATCTCGAGATGTGAAAAAGTTGAACTTTATAGTGTCACATCCTCATGGATGTAGTAAACATGTCAGTGTTGGTCACTGGGTGGATAGATACAAGGTGGAAGCTAGATCAAATAAATATACCTACACAACATGTACATGTCCAGGTAGTAGTGGAGCCTCAGTTTATTGTTTGGGGTATACAGGTGTTGGCGCTGGTGGTGGGTGGTTGTTCTGTCAACTTGTCCACAGTGGAAGTTTAAAATCTAAACTTAATTACAGCGGGAATGGTCATGTCCGGTGAGTTGTTTGTAAACAAACAATATGACGGTTTTGTATTTTATTTGTATGTTATTATATTATATTATGATATCAACATAAAGATTTGTTGTTTTTGATTATTATCATCAATATATGCATTTATTCTAATGTTGTTTGTTTATTATTGTCATTAATATATTTATTAATTCTTACGTTGTTTGTTTATTATTGACATCAATATATTTATTTATTCTAATATTGTTTGTTTATTATTGACATCAATATATTTATTTATTCTAATATTGTTTGTTTATTATTGACATTAATATATTTATTTTTTTCTAATGTTGTTTATCTTCTGTACTTTAATGTATATCTGGACTCAATATTTTAATAAAACTTTCAATTGTCCAATATTATTGTTTACCATTGTTTATTTCTGTCACGCCTTGTTTTTGCTGATTTGTTTATTAAATCAATTAGTTTATGTTTACAGTAAATAAGTAAACAAATTTTAACGTCATAAACACAAGAATACGAGAACAATTTCAATAAACAATTAAATATCGAATATAGGTAGGGGAAACCGGTGCAAGATGGCTATGTTAACAATTGATGGTGTTTATTGATTTTATTTTTAAGGATAGTAAAATTAATTTTACATGAACTTTTAGATTAACCATTTTTGGTATTAAATATATTGCACTTAATTTTTTTCCAATAAAATTAATACAGTATAATTTTATTTTTCCCAAACCATACACAATTTTCATCAACACTAAAATAAAGTTGAACACATTTTATTTGTAATATGTTACATGGTTTAACAAATGATAAATGTATTTTTACATCTTACAAAGTATCAAACTAAGCGTAATGCATTGTAACATAATGTTAAAGAATTAAGTTGTGCAGCTAACAATAGTCCCAAATAAAAATGCCATTTTCCTAATTGGAACAGTCCTCATGCCACCAATCTTGACATTTACATCATTGGATCCATTCTTCTGTTGGAGGGTCACAATATTCCTCTTCACAAGCAGGACAGCTTATAACTACACCCTTTGAAGTTGATGCGACTGGGCTGTTTGACCTGGCAATTGTAGACTTAGGCCTGTAGGAACTTATTTCTAGTTCCTGTTTTTTTACTAACTTATTAGCTTAACGAATCTTTTTTCTCTGTTTTTTTTTTAAATGTTTATGTTCTTCTTTTTGATTTTTCATTGGTTGTAACATTTCTTTGATGGGTGTGGCTTGTAAGCATGCTCGAGCTCAGTTTTTTTTTTTTTTTGCTTTTTCGTTTTCTCTCACATTGTTTTGCTTTAGTCAATGGTTTGAAATCAAAAACACTAACAGGCTCTTTTGTTGCATAGGAATCATCATTTGCACTAAGTTTTGGTTCTTCTGGATGGTTTATAATTTGGTTTTCTAATACCAGGGTCTGAGAATTAGCACTATTATTCTTAGTCTCATCAACAACATTATCATGGTCGGTAGTTTTTGCAGCAGCAAATTCATCTTTATTAAACACAAGGAGATTATGAGGCTCGATCCCACATTCCCTAAACCCATTAACACCATTTACAACTGTAGCTGCTTTGAAGTATGCAATGCTCAAAAGCTCGCCAATACTTTTGTCTGTGAAATGTTGTCCTGGATGAGTGACCATAAAGTTGTCACATGCTTGGCTACTGAATGTCATTTATGGGCCAGAAAAATGACACAACAAGGGGCTGGAGACGATGTGATGTGTGGGACGGCAACCCAACCATGATGATGTTTTTCAATCTGCAATAAAAGTTAGCCTTCAAAGTTGACATGAGTTTTGTGGATGTCACTAATCAACAGGGCAGGATATTCTTTGTTTGGTTTCTAATGAATATAAACATGCTTGAAAAAAGATAAAAAGGAGCCCTTATTGCTCCAGCCGTTATCACTGCAGTGGCCTACAGTTCCTGGTGGGGCTCTTTCTACACGTTCAGTAAGCATTCGTTTTCTGGCAAAAATCAGAAAAGGTGGCAGGTGAAAGCCATTTGCGCTAATGCAACAAATTATTGATATGTCATTCTTTAACATTTTTAAGAGCAGAGGCCATAGATTCCTTGTTCCATTCGCATCTTGAGGATTTCTTCTTATAGTGTCTAACCATACCTGAAATATATATATATATATATATATATATATATATATATATATATAGACCTACATATAGTTATAGACAATTAATTGACATTTATTCAAAGTAATAGGTAGTATTTGAATTAAGTTATTCGTAAATATGAAAGAGAAACGAAATATCTTACCTGTTTCTGCAACAGAGCTTATTTACTCAGGCATAAAAGTTTTAACGTGGCTGCGGTAAACAAACAAAGCTTCACAACTAACACATCGTTTTTACACTATTTTTTAACGAACGCCGACAGGGGAGCCAGTAGTATCGGCTGATGCTGCCAACTTATGGAAAAGTTAATAATTAAGACGTTCTTCATCTTGCTAGCTCGTCATCTTACCCCGGTCTCTCCTACACAAGCGACTGAATTTTAACAGGTAGTACAAACTGAGCAAATGTAAATGTACATCCATTTGAACAATAATAAAAACATTATTTAAATAATAAATCAACATACAATTGATTATACTTTAAGTTTATTTGGTTACACATTCTGGTTAATGAATTTTAATATTATCAGACATAAAAAAGATGTACTACACACAGACAAATATTTTAGATCAAAGGAAAGTAATCATTAAAATATTCACATTTTATAGTCAGGGTTTAGTTATCTCTTTAGTTTAAAAAATTCTATATATGTCTTTGATTAACACCAACAAAGTTTGTAACATTATAAAAAAGCCAGCAACGAAGGCCGACATTAGGCCACTAAACCTATGTGGCCACAGTGGGCCCCACATTTTTAAAGCTACACGCTAATTCTAGGTGTAAATTATTAAAAAAAAATATTATTAAGTAGATAATGTACAAATCAGTGTGTTTATCATTTTTGTTTATTTTTACGTTTTTTTTATTTATTATGTCTTTGTTTCAAGTAATATGGGAACATTGTTCACGTTTATCACTACAGAAATTAATTAATGATTAGATATTTAAAAGTGAAGCAGAAAAAAGGTATGAAACATTGAAGCAATACACATTCTTAGTGTCTCAGTGTATGAAACATTGTAGCAATACACATTCTTAGTGTCTCTTGTGTTTAAAAGATTGAAGAAGTAAACATTCTTAGTGTCACTTGTGTATGAAACATTGAAGCAGTAAACATTCTTAGTGTCACTTGTGTATGAAACATTGAAGCAGTAAACATTCTTAGTGTCACTTGTGTATGAAACATTGAAGAAGTAAACATTCTTAGTGTCACTTGTGTATGAAACATTGAAGCAGTAAACATTCTTAGTGTCACTTGTGTATGAAACATTGAAGCAGTAAAAATTCTTAGTGTCACTTGTGTTAACCCACGACGACGTGCTCTTCCAAGCCAATTGTGTCAGTAAAAAACTGTAAATGAAACAGTTTATTTGAGCACTGCAATGGATTTGTACAACTTAGTGACTTGGTTAAGAAAACTGAGTGTTGATGGGTTTGTTGAAATTCTTGTTACATCAAATGAATTGGCTAAAATAGTGGAAGCTGTTACATTTTTTATTAGCCAAACGTCAAAGGAAAAGCAGTATGACAAATCTTTGATAAACTTAACACCTGAAAATGCTGAAGATGACAACAAGAATAAGTGTTTCAACAGAATTTTGGACGCAGCAGTTCAATTCTCGCCGCTGGTATTTGAACAGCTAAAATTAAACCATAATCTGTTAGGGTTTCTTGTTAGCTTCAAGAGCCTTCATCGTTATGACGTAAGAATGTTTACAGGGAGCCACGAGCAAGCATTGACGTCATCAACAAGTAAGTCAGCAGATATGTGTGAGCAAGATAAAATGGAATCCTTAAGGCATATTCAAAAAAATACCGCCGAAACCCCTGTTGAAATTTTGACTTATCTTTCCATTAAAGAAAGATACACTGCTTTCCCCAACTACTTTGTTGTATTCAGAATATCTTTAACGATACCCGTAACTGTGACATCTGGTGAAAGAAGCTTCTCTCGCCTCAAAGTAATCAATAATTATTTAAGATCAACAATTCACAAAGATAGATTAAACAATTTGTCAAATCTTTCTAGTAAGCGTGATCTATGCAGGAAACAGAATTTTGATGATATGACGGTATGACTTCGCTAAAGTAAAGTAAAGTTAATTTGATCGACACTTTGTACTTAGTAAAGAATGAATAAATTACAAGGACGATTTTTTTTCTAATACAAAATCTTAATTTTCTTATTATCATTATCCCTACCCAAACTGGGCCACGCAATTGTTAGAGCCGGCCCTGCCAATAACCATATATAATAAAATAAACCAGTCCAAAGTGAGGACTCTAAAGGAAGAATGGGAAATGAGAAATACACAACTTGTAATTACTCTAATAACACTATAAAACAAAAAAAAAATTCTCTGTTTAACTACATTTTTTGATGTTTCCTGTTTAATTTGAGTATGCTGAGTCTGAATATGATATTGTTTTCTTTATTGCATCAAACGTTTGATCGTAAAACCAAAAATTCAATAAAACATATAATTAATATTAATCATATTGCATGAGATAAAACTTTAGTCAATATTTAACATTTACTATTTCAAAAATGTTATGCTATGTTACAAAACGTCATGTAACATCATGTTACATATATATATTTCATAATGTTACATTATGTTCTAAAGTAATAGTCTCTCAAATTAAAAAAAAAACACTAGAAGTGAACAGTAGAACGTGGTTTTCTTTTATGAAGTTTGTTGTGATCGCATACCAAACACAAGATGTAGTCACCCATCATAGCTGCATCCCATCTGCACTGGTATATTTTTTCCATTGCATGGATATCCTGATGAAACGTTCTCCATGCTCTTCAATCACATCACCCAAATTTGGTCTGAAAAATTCCAGGTGTGAATGCAGGTAATGCATCTTTAGTGACATTTTGCATTTCATATCTGCGTTACCGTACAATTAAGTTTTCCTCTAGCTCTTTGCAGTTATCACTCTTATTGTTGCCTAAAAAAACTATGAACAACATGTCTAAACGCAATCCATGCTTCTTTTTCAACATGTCTTGTTGGTTAGGGAAATTAGGTGAATCATTCAGTTCCTTGAAATCACAGTCATCACGGGGTTCATCCGGTGTGTCTACATCAGAATGATATGCAGCAGCTTCTTCGGATTGAGGTGGGTTAGGAACAGGCAATTCATTACTGTGTGGAACTGGCCCAATAGAAGAGGGTATACTTGGATAAACTAAAGTCAGCCTATCCTTCAGCTTTTTATACTCTGAAATGTCAACCATGCAGAAATAACAGTCATCATGATGATTCGTCGGTTCTCTCCATATTCTCAGAATCGCAAAGGATATTGACTTTTGGCTTCCACGCAGCCATCCATCCAGAGTTGATTTGCAGCTGTTACAACTGTAGTGTGGTGCCCATGATTTTTCCTGATCTCCCAAAGCCATGCCAAAATAAGCATGATATGTAGTAATGAATTGTGTACCACTGACAATCTTGTGTTTAGTTTGTGTTGGACTAATATAGTAACCACAAGCATAACATTATGAGTCAGGACAAAGCTTGCAGGATCTACTAGACATATTCACCACTTCATATAACAGTTGTAATTAGTTAAACTGAAAATAAACATAAGAATATAGCTAACTCATTCTTTCAGTAGCATTTGTTAAAAAAATTGTACCCAAAAATGTGCTAATATTTATATAAAAAAAAAAAAACAATGATTTACCTGAATACCTAAAAAACTAAAATCAGAAAATGTAATATTAAATGTGGGATTACGGGAATAGATACAAAATATACAAAGCCACTGACAGTGGCTCGCTGGAGAGAAAAACAAATCCACGAGCCATTGTGTTATAAATGCATCACACATATAGGAAAACTCCGAAATATATTTTACTCTTTTTCTCAGGTAATCTTGATGATAGAGCAAAAGCAATGGTACCACTGAAATCAGCATACCAAAATTATGTAAGAAACATTAAAAAATTAACATACACAAAAATGTTGTTGAATTGTGTAAGTAACTGAGAGTTAGAAACATAAAAGGTAAAGTTTGTGATCAGTAAATACAGAATAGTTTTCAAAAGCCGATGTTTTAACAGTTAAATCTTGTTGACAATAAATATAGTTTTAGTCTATCATCATTACATATTATAATATGTACTATAAACACGCATTTGTTTAACTGTTTGAACTATAATTGTTTAAATACAGTACAAATTGAATATATATTACATTTAAAAATTAATTTATTTGTTGATTTTATTATGACAAAGTTTTGACAATATGAACATTATAATTATAGTAAAAAACGTCACTAGAGTTTATGGATACAATATTTATTTATTTTATATTTTAGGTTCAAATGGCTGTTAAAGTATATTCTGAATGGCGTTTGTGTCAGTACTGGAATAACCTAACATCAAATTTATCACCTGCCAAAGTTATTGAAGGTAGATTAACTATATATATTAGGGTGCATCACCACAATAGAGGAAACAAGCAATTAAGCCTGTTCCATTCTGGACACAGGACGTGTTAGAGCATTTTCGTATTATGTATCAGTACGTATGCTATATTTCAGTAAATATTTGTATATTTTGTAAATGTTTATTGTGTAATGCATATATCTGAAAAAAAAGATATTAAAAAGACGTTTCTTTATATTTGAAAACAAAATTATTTTCTCTTAAATCTAACTACAAGTGGTTTGTGGTCACTGAAATAGGACTCATAATTGAAACATTCTAAATTGTAGTCATTTAATCGTCCGAAAACTCCGTCAATTGTTGTTTGATAAATTGTTGTTGCCAATCTTGGTAAAAGTAGTTCAATGTTGAAGTTTGTTTCGAAGAAGTTTTCAATTTCTGCCCCGGGCTCTTTGAAATCTTGATTGAAGTCCCCACAAATGATGACGTTTGGTTGATTGAGCTGTGCTGCAAAGTTGTCATTGAAGAAATCTTTTACAAACCGATTGTTTGTTGCTGGGTTTTTGTATACGTTGATAATAACAATGTTATCAACCATACACGATGTTGCTTTGATGTGTTGATGTTGACCAGATTCTTGTTTAATCGATTTTGGTTGTGATGTTATCAATCCAGAATTTGTGTTTGCATAGATAATCGTACCTAGGTCCATTATTAATATAGCTTATATAGTAAAAAACAGCACTTTATAAGGCCCCTTTTACGGCCCTGAGAGGTCAGATTGCGAAATGGAAAAAAAGTCATTTCTTGGTAGGCCAAGACCTACAAAATGATATATACATCATGGGTCTAGGACTTATAGTTGCTGAGATATAGCGTTCCTTTATTAATATAGCTTATATAGTAAAAAACGGTACTAAGGCCCTTTTTACGGCCCTGAGAAATCAGATCGCAAAATGGAAAAAAAGCTATTTCTTGGCAGGCCAAGACCTACAAAATGATATATACATCATGGGTCTAGGACTTATGGTTATTGAGATATAGGGTGATGACAAACAGACAGTTATAAGGCCCCTTTTACGGCCCTGAGAGGTCAGATCGCGAAATGGAAAAAAAGTCATTTCTTGGTAGGCCAAGACCTACAAAATGATATATACATCATGGGTCTAGGACTTATAGTTGCTGAGATATAGCGTTCCTTTATTAATATACCTTATATTGTAAAAACGGTACTAAGGCCCCTTTTACGGCCCTGAGAGGTCAGATCGTAAAATTGAAAAAAACCTCTTTCTTGGCAGGCCAAGACCTACAAAATGATATATACATCATAGGTCTAGGACTTATGGTTATTGAGATATAGGGTGATGACAGACAAACAAAACGGGGACAATAGAGCATTTTTTTTTCGCAAATGCTCTAAAAATTGATTGTTTGTTTTTGAGCTGTCTATGTTTCTAATTTGTTCCAATATCATTAATAATAACTTGTGTAAAATATTTTCAAACCAGAGTTGATTTAGAGGTCCCCCCCCCCCCCGCCAAAGAAATTACAAAACATGACATGCAAAGAAAAAAAAAAGTTTATTCTAGCCTATATAAACATTACATTAAAGTATTAAATTATTTATTACTGTTGCATTTAATTCAGTTTCACTTTGTTGCACGTTTGTAAGGTTTACGCACATTTGAGATGTTTTTGCGGTCCATTTCTACCACTTGAAGAATATTTTGAAAATGTTCATCCGTTCGCGCTGCTTCAACAAAGTCAGATGCAAGTTTCACTCCTCTCTCGGCACAATCGTTAACAACGTTAATAGCAGCAACATTTTCTGCACTGGCAATGTAAGAAGCTGTTTGGCACCAATCATCAACAGGCAGATGGAGGAATCCTGTGTCCAGTTGAAGTTTGTATATAGTAAACCACGAGTCAACTCCAGCCAGATCACACAACCGAGTTTTAGAATCAATTGATTGGAATCGTGGTTTTCCCCAAACATATCCAAATCGATTCTGTGGAGTTTGGAGGGCAACCACTGGTCGAAGCCTTAGCAGAGCATCTGCTAGAGCTCGCTTTTCCAACACAGGTACTTCATTGCTGAACAGAGCAAGGGGGAACATTTCAGCAGTGAGGTACCACAGATGCCTATTCAGGGCACGGATTGCTGACTTGGATATGTCTCTGTTGACATCGTTGTAATCCAAAAGTCGCGTGTAGAGCTGTAGATCATTCCATGGTGTATTCACACTCTTTTTGCAAGTGAGCCACCACACGACATAAACATGTGTTACAAATGTAGCAAATGTACGAATCTTTGGCACTTGGTCACTTGTGGTAATAGTACCTGGAGGCAATAATTGAATTTGTTTCTCACACAGTGCAATATTGAGGCAATATATCAGCTTTGACATCCATCGTGCTTTGTGCAGGGCACCTGGTCTTTTAAAGTTAACCTCCTTATTCGTAGCATTCAGGTAAACAAGGGACAGCTTAAGGAATTCGTGGTAGTCGTCTCGCAAGAATTCGGTTTGTTTACTAGAGTTGGCATGTGCAATTACCTCATCTCTCTTTATCGTCAGTCGCTCTTGAGCCTTCAGATCATGATCAGCTAACGTAAACGAACTACAAACGTGAGACCAATCGTGTGCCACCAACTCCCAATTACTTCGCAGCTTGGTGAACAAAGTTATATCCGGGGATTTGGAAACTTCTATTTTCATGTCTGCGAACACATGCGAGAGGATAACTTCACCAATGTGATGGCGACAACCTGACCACAGAAGAGCACTTTGCAGCATATTTTGTATGGCAATGCAGGCAGCAGTCTGATGACCAGTGTTTGATCTTGTTGTGTCGAATGTCATATTAAAGATACAATCATTACAATGCCACTCTGTCATTAGCTTCATGGTTAATTCTGCAATTATTTCACCAACGGGTTTCTTTGTTGCCTTGGCATAATTTGGCACTCCTAGAAGTTTAAATTGCTTTGCATCACCGACAACAACTGTTATGCGTTCTTCAGTGACACGATGATTTTTTAGAGAAGGTGTCAGTTTGCCATCCCAGTGGAGAGTGCAGAGTTTGGGTGGTTCCCAGGAGTCGTGGATCTTTGTAGATATCTCACTTACAACTTTGCGACGTGAACGATCTGCAGTGGCATAGGAAGAAGCCACCATTGATACATCACCCCCAGACTCGCTAATAAGGCCCTGTGTGAAAGCTGCCTGCTGTGTTGGTGTAATATTTAATCTTGTCGCTAGTGACACAAGATTTGGTCGGCTTAAAACATCTGCTGGCTTTCTTCGCTTTTGCAATGGCATTATATCATCCAAACAGTTATCAACAAACTCCATATTATCTTCAGATTTAGAAGTAGAATCATCGGGTTCGTCACTGCTACCCTCGCTGGAAGGCACTGATATCGTTGAACATGCTGCATTTTCTTCTCTTGCGCGTTTCTGACGTTCCAATGTTGCGACATCTCGTGAATGGCGTCGAGCGACTTTTTTTGCAAGTGTTTTGTTAAATGATCCAAAGCTGGAAGACCTGTCTCTTTTCATAGACCTCAAGAATGCTAGATCTTCTGCATTCTTGATAATAGTCTCGACATTTGGTGGCCACAGTTGAAAAGTTGTTGCCAACATAGATTTCATTTGTTCCACTTTACGTTTGGTGGCTGGTGTGTTTCGGCGACTTGTATCAATTGAACAAAGTTTATTGTATTCATCAAGAAGCTGAACAATCTTCTCACAAGCTCTCCTCTCTGTCACCATTGGAATGTTTGCTTTTTCGTAGAAAGCAATAACTTGATTCAGCACAATTTTGGCAGTTGTAAATCGAGAAGGTGCACCAAGAGAACCTGGACGCTCACTGTGTGCTGCTATATTGCAGTGATACATCATGCACCTCAAAACTTGTAAACAAGTTGGTAGTTGAATAATTCCAGTAATTATAGCATCATCAACACAGATTGCAGGGCCAATGCCAAACAATTCAGTTTTCAGAAGAGTTTGTGGTTTCTTTGTTCGCGAGGCAGGAGACGCAGTAATAACTGGATATGCAACTGTTGAAGTGATGCCAGGGTCAGCCAGCATTTCCTTAGAAGGTGTAAACATTTTATTGTTGTTTTTCATATCATTTCCATGTTCTGATTTTATAGGTCGTGTGTATCAGAAATTAAAATAATATAAATAAAGAAATTAAAATGCTTGCCTTGGTCATCAATATGCGGTAAGGAAAAGTGTTGTTTTTGCTAATAAAATGTGAATTTTAAATTTTATTTCTAGCACAACTGCTTATCAAAATCAATCATAGCTACCAAACATTATAAAACCAAAGACTATAAAACAATTTATATAGCGCTTCACTTTTTGTATGTAAGTCTGTAAGACTTTACAAGTAAGGATGGTTTTATCTAGTTTTCGCTTAATTATGCAAACTTTGTTGAAGTCCGGGGGACCTCTAAATATTGTCAAATATTTTTTATTTTTTTACACAATGCTTTTTTTTATCAATGGAACAAATTTAAATAGCAGACAGATCAATTATTAAAATTTTTTTTTTGGTGATGCACCCTAATATATATATTTTATTTCAGTTTCATAATACTGATTTAGTTATGATTAGTTTTGTAAGTCGACTACAATATATTTCCATCTTTTACATTTACATGATACACAGTTAAAATAATTCATTAAATAATTCCGTCATATCATAATGGACTGATTTAATGTTTATATTTTTTAAAGTATAGATTGAAACATATTTTACGCAAAAATGTGTTGTTAACGCTTCAATTATAAACACAGATTTGACATTTCCACAAACTTAATTTCTTGATCCACTGATCTGAGTGACTGATGAAAGATTTTAATTGAACACAAATGTAAATAACGTCTGTGGCTCCGAGTCAACTCAGATAGATCCCATGTTAAGGTCAGGTTTACTAGGCAGCTGATAAGGGACATAATTGAAAGGAATTTTTCCGGTCGGGAATTTTATTTTGTTGTAACTATCAAAGGAAATCACAGGGACCCCGAGAATCTGAAGAGGTAATATAAAGTTCATGTTTTAAATATTATAAAATGTGTAAGCTATGGTTTTGTTAACATTGTTGCTTTAGACCCTAAAAATATCTTGAACCAAGGACCACAAATGAAAGCTTTTTCTTACGCCGCCAAATATACATTTGATTCTTGGATGTACTTTGACCTTTAACCACAAATACAACTTTCTACAAGAAGCCAATATAAGCATTTGCCAAGTGCCCCTAAATATACCTTTGCCTAAGGATTCCAAGAACTTAAGAGCACAGACAAACGGAAACTATTTCACTGTTCTACTTTCCAGACATCGGGTAAAACATTAAATGTTATATTTAACTTATCATATAAAATTCTAATATATCTGATCCACTTAGAGACCACGTAGTCTAGATAGAATTCCATTCAATACTCACTCATAAAATATTCTAATTTATACCAAACGACCCCTTTGATTATTATCTCTAAATATATTTATGACCGTGAACTTCTGGATGTCTGTCACTGTTCACTGTGTTCTTTATGCTATAAAAAATAAAGATAATTATTTAGTATGAAACTGTTTTAAGACTAGAAACCACTCTCAGTTGTTACTATGTGTTATAGTGTTTTTTACTATAACGATATCTTTAGTCATATATCCCTATAAATTTAGAACCACTGATAAGTTGGTAGATATCAGTTAGTCAAGTTTAAAAGTTCATTAGGCCAGGGCCTCATTTATATATTGTGTTCATTAAAAGTTCAGGGTTAGATCTTTGTTTGGTAGAGTAAGGTTAACAGTACAAGTCAGGTTCTTTAAAATTTCCAGTGACCCCTGTAGGAAAGTTAGACCCAAACGACATTAGCCTTTGTCTAAAGTGTCATTGGGGAGCACCACTGTCTCTTTAGCCAAATCAGGACAACGTACTTTCTTTATATCAATTTGATACAAGTCAGAGACCTTAACCTTTTGTAACAGTAGACTTAGTTACAGGTATTAAAGGGATGCTAACCTTAGAATGGGTATTTGGCTACACCAATCACTAGGCTGGAAAAAGAGTCCTGATTATGAACATGATTTAGAAAGAGGTATAAGGGCCAATCAGAAGAGTTGGGGGCTTTAGCATTATGGATGGATTAATAACAGCATATAATGAGAGCCAAGTTAGTTTTCAGGCAGACCGAATAGAGACCAACTAGAGACTCGACAGACCAATAGACGTTCAAGTATATCTGCTTCAATCTTTCGGGACGGTAGTATACTTGTTGAGAAATTTAGCTACGACTATTCAGTAGACGAGAATAGAAGTACATGCTATTTAAGTATATCTAATTCAATCCTTCGGGTAGTATACGTCATTTGAATCGTGTAACTTTTCTCATTCATGGTGTGCATAACAATATAAAGAATACATAATGTTACACTATAGACATAACGTTACAGTTACTATTTGTTATAGTGTTTGTTTCTATGTGTTATAGTATTAGTTACTTTGTGTTATAGTGTCTGTTACTGTGAGCTATAATGTTTGTTTCTATGTGTTATAGTGTTTGTTTATTATGTATACATATATCTATTTGTATGGTATATTTAGTGACTGACCTACGACCCCAACTCTCCACAACGTCTGTAATGTCTCAATGTGTTCATGGCTCATTGGATTTATTATCTATACTTGAACTTTGTCACTGACACCAATTATCTTTTTCTCACTTTCTCTCACCTTCTTATGTATACCAAAGGACTCACTCTCTCTACTTCTGTCGGTCTGTCTACCGCTATCTATCCTTGTCTCTCTCCCTCTGTCTAATTAAACTGTTACATGATAAACTTGCTGGAAAAGAATGCATAGTTTAATGACTAAATACTTTTAAATATTCTTTTTTCCTTAAATTCTATCAAACTACTGAAGAATGAACTACTGTAGTGGTAATAACTCAATTGTATTAATTCTAAATCTACATCTATTCATGATGTAGTTTGATCCAACAAAATCGTTTAATTACACACGCTGTAGCCCCACGGTTCCATGGAAATAAGATTTTACTGATTGGCTACTTTATTCACTACTGTCTGGTCTTTACAATGTTTTACTGAACCCCTCCCCCCCCCCCCAACATACACATACACGTACACGCAAACCTCCTGTAGCAAAATGATCGAAAGTTTACGACTTGTGAAAATAGGTAGAAATGAGCCACGGCACCAGGTTTATTAATCTAGTCAACCAGATAATTAGTAAGAAATATAGATATAATAAAATTAAATAATTCAATTTGCAGCGAAATAAGGAAATAGATTTTCGTATAAAACATTTAAAAAAAAATAAACTAGATAACGAAATTAATAAACTGTACAAACAAATGTATTGACTTGTATATTTATTTGTTGAAAGTCTTGAGCCACATAATTGTTTTGTTTCAAACATTTTTCATATAAGTTTGATATTTCAATAGCTTAAATTTTTAGCAAATAGCACCAGAGATTATATAGATCATAGATTGAGCAAAATGTCAAGATGGTAAAATAGAAGTCACCATTTACAACATAATGTCAAGTAAATGTTTATCCGCACTTGATACTGTGTCTGACCATACTTGATACTGTGTCTGTCTACACTTGATACTGTGTCTGAGCATACGTGATATTGTGTCTGACCATACTTGATACTGTGTCTGAGCACTCTTGATACTGTGTCTGAGCACACTTGATACTATTTATGACCACACTTGATACTGTGTCTGAGCACACTTGATACTCTGTCTGACCACACTTGATACTGTGTCTGAGCACACTTGATACTATTTATGACCACACTTAATACTGTGTCTGACCACACTTGATACTGTGTCTGATCACACTTGATACTGTGTCTGACCACACTTGATACTGTGTCTGACCACACTTGATACTGTGTCTGACCACACTTATCACTGTGTCTGACCACACTTGATACTGTGTCTGAGCACACTTGATACTGTGTCTGAGCACACTTGATACTATTTATGACCACACTTAATACTGTGTCTGACCACACTTGATATTGTGTCTGACCATACTTGATTCTGTGTCTGACATCACTTGATACTGTGTCTAACCATAACTAATACTGTGTCTGAACATATTTTATACTGTGTCTGACCACACGTCATACTGTGTCTGCTTTTAGCATGCAGTCTACAAAGATGGAGAGATTGACTCAGAAATACATGGAATAGACGTATCAAACTTGATAATGAAGTGGACACAGAAAATGATTGAAACCAATAAGATAATGAGTAGATTAAAGGAGAAAAATTGAAATATTTATTACATGTTTTTTTTCTGGAATGTACCAGTTGTAGGTCAAGAATTATTCTTTTCAGAACATGGATGAAACGTTCAGTGCTGAGACAAGGCATGATAATAAAACCCCTTCTGATACATATCGGATAGTTAATGACATGTGCTCTTTGTGACTTATGTCTGGAGTACAATCCAATATCATTGAAAAATACTTTGCATTTTTGATGTCTCAAAGAAAATCTTTCACAACATCATCAACTACTACAGTAATGAGTTTATTTTGAATCTTCTTTATCATGTAATGATAATGAATTTATTTATTGATAACACGTGAAATACATTCCCCCATTACTTTGAACAACGACCTAATAGATTTAAAAATAAACACTGTAAAACATAAAAACATCTATAAATGATTATGTTATAATGGTTGAATTAAATAATTTACACTAGAATAAATGCGGGGCTATAAAAGTGCGGGCCCACTGTGGGTACGTGGTTTGTAGTGGCCTAAGACCGGTCCTGGTTACTGTATTTTTAATGTTAATAGACTTTATTGGTGTTAATCAGAGAAATACCTTGAGTATTTTTTTTAACGACAAAGGAGACAACTGAATTTTAACAAGGAAAAGTTAATATTTTAATGAATAATTCCCTTAGAATTAATTATTTTCTTTTTAGAGCGTAGTTTTCAATGTTTTTACGTCTGACAAAATTCAATTTCATTAACCAAAATGTGTAAATATTTAACTTTACTGTCTAATCAAATGTTTATTGATTTATTATTTAGAATTTTTTTTAATTAGGCCTATTGTACATTTGTACAGTTTTACAATAGTTGATAGAATTCAGTCGATTGTATACCTATTTTTGATATTAAATTGTTTATTGATATTGTCATATTTTCTTGCAGTTATGATGTCACAATTTGTTTAAATATTAATTAATTCTTTTAATGAAAAATTCATACAAAAACATGATGTGACAGAAATAAACAAAGATAAACAATAATATTGGCCAACTGAAAGTTTTATTGAAAATATTATGAGTCGAGACACATTAATGTACAGAAGATAAACAACATTAGAATAAACAATATATTGATGAAAATAATAAACAAACAACATTAGAATAAATAAATATATTGTTACGACCCACTCGGTGCGCACCGTACAGTCTACAGAGTGAACGTGATGACGCAGTAGAGACAGTGAGTAGAAGTCGGCAAGAAGATGGCCGTGATATTATTGTCGTTGTCTATGTGTTTTTATGGATACTAGTAAACTCTTGGAACCCACGCCGGCCTGTGTGTTGTTTTGATTTTATAAACAGAATTTAAAGAGTTGTAACAATATTGATGACAATAATAAACAAACAACAAATTTTATGTTAACGTCAAAATATAATAGAATGACATACAAATAAAATACAACACTACCATAATGTTTGGTTACAAACAACTCCCTAGACACTACCAGCCCCGCTATAATTAAGTTTAGAATTTAAACTTCCACTGTGGACAAGTTCATACAACCACCCAGCATCTGTATACCCCAGACAATGAACTGTGGCTCCACTACTACCTGGACATGTACATGTTGTGTAGGTAAATTTATTTAATCTACCACCTATCTTGTATTTGTCCACCCATAGACCAACACTGACCTGTTTACTACATCCATGGGGATGTGACACTATAAAGTTCAATTTGTCTACATCTCGAGATTTTTTGTATTTGTTCCAGACTTTTCTCCAGACATCATAATAATGTCTCCACAACTTGTACAGTTTATCTCCCAGATTTTCGTCACATGTCGCACATCTCAGTCTACACCAGTCACTCTCAATGTTTACATGATCAACACTGGCCTGATTAACACTGAACACTGGACTGTCTTCTCTATCATAAAACAATCTCAATGATGTGTGGCTGGCCTCAATGTCATCAAACACCACATGTGTGGCTGTGTACACATTAAACTCCCACCACACGTGACTGGCTGTGTCTGAATGTTTACATATTGTACACCAACATGTTGTGTAGTTCTTCCAATGTTTACTTCCATATATATTATCACTATCTCCATCTTTAAACTGATTCACCCAACTCACCATCCCATTTCCTGTTCTCCAGATTGTTTTGTCTCTCATGTTGTAAAATGGATATGAAACTTTTGTGTCTGGCCAAAACTCTGGTCTGTGTGGACTGGTCATTTTACAATCAACTCTGACTGTCAGGTCAGCTGTAGCTTTGATGAGTTCATACAAATCATTGTCATGATGATCTTCATGTAGATGGTTTAAGGAGAATGTATCAACAGTTATAAACTGTCTATGACCTGGATTCTTTTTACAGCTACTAAGATGTTTGTGTAGATCACCTTCTCCACCTTCTAACACCTGAGTTTTACAATTACCTGGAATAGACAAATCAAGTTACAATTGACTAGTAAAAAATATTTCAACATGTTAGTCATTGCTATACATTAAAATGTCAAAGTTATTAAATCCACATACTATGTCTGTTATATTACCACAATGTAAACAATATTAATAAATTGTGTTTGATTTTACCATAAAGTTTATTTCCCATTGTATGAGTTTCACTGTCCACCAATTGACTTTAGATATCAACAGTAATACAATTTTTTATCTGAAATAAACAAATCAATAATTTATATAAACAGTATTATAGTTTACTACTTAAAATATCTCAATTCTGGATAGTTAAATGAAGAGTTCTGAATATAAAGAGACATAACATATTTTAATCAAATGTTCTCCTTCCAACACAATATTCCTGTCATAAAAACACCTACCATAACTCCATTGTTCCAACTCCTGACATCTGATTTTTTTCCTTACCTGGAAATGTATAAAATAAAACAAAAAAAATATATCAAGAATTTTAACTTAAAAGAAATGAAAATATAAACTTTATATTTTATATTACACCAGTGACACATATTTGTTTGCAAAATAACTTTTGCATCAGAGTTTAACTTTATTGTGTCAATAATACTAGAGACCTGTAACTAATAGTGATGGATGGCTAAGTAATTGCCTTTGAGCTATTGACAAAAAAAAAAATTCTATTGGAAATACTCCCCCCCCCCGCTTTAAAATTAGCGTGCATTTGATTAATGTCATTTCATTATAAATTTAAATATAACGTTTTTTAAGATATAAATGTTATAAATATTTTTTCTACACCTTTATAAATCAAAAGTTTTTGTCTTTTAAACTTTGAAAGTTGAATTACTGGTAAAGTAAAAAAAAGTCCAAACATTGGAAAATTCTTTTTAAATTTCAGCCCATTTTCTTTCACAATTTATTTTGTTTGTTTGCATGGCTCATTTGCTGCTAATGTTAATTAAAATACAATTATAAATCTAAAACATTGTTTTTTATTTAAGCCATATATACTGCATGATATGCTAGATATTAAAATAAATATATTTTATAATTTTATTCTTAATACATGAAGATTTCATATTTCACATAGTAAAATATTTTATTACATTCAAAACTAATATAATTATATTTGCATTTCTTAATCCCTAATGAAAAAAAAATATCTTGCATTGCTTAATTTTTTTGTTGTTTTTACACTTAAAAATATCGATAATGAAACATAAATTATTTTAAAACAATAAAAGACATTAATGACTGAATGATTTAGATATCTAATAAATCAGTGGCTCTCAAATTAAGGGTTGTGACCCACTTGTGGGCTGTAACGAAATTTCTATAAGGTTTTGACAATTTTTTTCTCTTATTACTTTTATATTTCTATCTTACTTCTCATTACTCCGCTATGTCTTTCTAACTACTTCTATATTTCTATCTAATTACTTCCATATTGCTATCTAATTACTTCTATAGTTCTATCTAATTAATTCTATATTTCTATTTATTTTTACAAAACAAATGTTTATAAGTCTACGAATTAAAACATCAAATGCAGAGTAAGTCGAATAAAAGTATTATGTCTCTTACTCACCCACTATGGAGAAAACATTGTTTTTCAAGAATTACGTACTTTGTACATATTGACTATATATATATATATATATATATATATATATATATATATATATATATATATATATATATATATATATATATATATATATGAAGTTATAATTTCTTACAATTTTTTTAGAAGTATAGAAATATTTTGATTTTACTTCTTTAACTGCATAATATATTATTTTTAAAAACAATAAAAAACTGAAATGGGAAAATCAGCTTATTTTGTTACGATATAAGAAAATGAAGGATTGGTTTTTATGGTGTTCTTAATTTACTTAAAAAAAATTGTTTTTTAAATAGGTCTCAATGCTACAAGTTTAAAAAAAACAAAAACTTTCTAATAGAAAGAACAGATTCTAGTAAAAAAAAAAAACTTCCGACAAAAAAATACTGTGTGTTCCAAATAACAATAAATGTAATTAAATGAAATAGCACATGTTTTTGAACCAAACATATTTTATGAAATATAAAAAATAACAAAAAAAAATTAATTTCAAACACCAATTATTAAAACAGTTTTCTTTTCAAATTAAACAGATTTGAAAACAATGTCAATCAATTCGAACGGAAATAAAATACAGTTCAAGAGACAAAAAAATCTTCGTTGGAAAATGAAAGTAATATTAAACGTTGAATATCAATTGAATTTTTGAAGCATTTTGAATGTTTTTGATTTTTTTTTTAAATACCGGTAATGTATAGTATATAGACACCAACTCTATATAGGCTTGTAGTCAATAATTGTGTACAATAAGCTAATTTTCTTAATTGCACTATAATTAGGGCCACACAAAACATTTCACTTAAAATCATTTAGGTTATTTAACTATTATTTAAACAGTTTTACAACTTACCTTAGCTAGTTTCAATATAATGACATTTTTTTCTGAATGATATGTAAGGTCGTGTGACTAAAAAAAGATGTTTCCGCACTGGAGTATTTTTCATTGTTCTATAAATAGTAAATTCTTTCCAATTTAAAATATTCGGAAATTCCGCCGCGTGATTAATATCTAATATTTATTTATAGATTGTACTTGTAATGATCACATGTAACACAAAGCCGATGATAGCCGCGGTCTGGTAAAAACTTTAGCATACTATTAAACAGGGCCTGCTTTAAGATGTACGGAGCCCGGTGATACACTTTTATTGATGGACCCCCCCCCCACCCTTCTTCCTACCGTTCTCTACTGTCTGACGCCTATGACTTATGTTTTAAAATAACATTTCTTTGACAAATATAATACCAGAGGTGAAAACGTGTGTGGTTGTCAGGTTCCGCCCTTTTTATTTTTTAACTAGTAAACTATAATTTCTAAAGTTGAAGTACTATCATTGTATTTAGAATTAGTGAGACCAGGGAATTAGATTAGTGAACAAAATCTGACTCATTGGGAGCCGCTTAAAACATATCAAAGGGCGACGTGTGTCTCACAGAGTGGAATATAAATATTCTAGTAATTTGCATGTTACACTAGAAATCATTTAAAATCTACCCTAAAAGCAATAGGCCTACACATTATTAAATAAATCTAGCTGATGTAAAACACATTTTCTTAAAGATTAAATACAAGGACACTTTCAAATATTACAAAGTTTATTTACTCTGGCAGCTATGGGTCAATTATAAAAATCATTGATTTCATGTGTTAAATTTTAGCTTCTGCCCTCCCTCAAAATGTGTCCTCATTTTGCAGCATTATTTTCTATATTTAGTGGGACGGATGGCCGAGTGGTGTAGATACTCGACTGTCGACCTGAGAGTCCTGGGTTCGATCCTCTGTGAAGCCCATGGCATTTTTCCAGGTGAAATTTGGTGCAAAGTCGTCCCACAAGTCCACCCAGCTTTAAAAGGGTACCCGATTTTAGGATGGGGAAGTAAAGGCGGCTGGGCGTTGTGCTAACCACACAAAGAATAATTGATGTCATATTTTATTTAGCCGGGTGTGAGTTTTATTTGTTCGTATCAAAGACACACGTCGCCCTTTGATATGTTTTATGCGGCTTGTTCGAAAGAGAGCTTACTGCTTTAGTGTGTAAGTAATACATTGCAATGCCTTACGTATCATTTGGAAGTCTAGCCATTGCTATCAAAATAAAACTTACATTGATAGAACGCTCAAAATTGTTGTATTTGGCTAGTGGCAAAGTGCAGTGATCAAATTAAAGTACAAAGACTATTATCATCACTTGCTCACTGTTCAGTTTGTTTGACATTCTTTTGTTTCTGTTTTCTTACACAGGTTTATATTGGAACAATTTCTGGGTTTATGAATTTCTAATTAAGTCCGGGTTTCTTAAATTGGCAGTACATTCTTCATTTTTATTTTTCCTATTAAAAAAATATTTTAATTCTATGACAAAATCATTTTTTCAAGTGACCTAGTTATATTAACAGTGCTTATTTTATACTGTCTATTCATGGATTTCTTTTTGCTAACATGACTTATTAATAGAGATACAGAGTTCACTATTATAAAGTCTCAATATTATCGAATTATTTATAAGTTTTTTGCTGGCGTAATCTTACTAAATGCATAGTGCATATTCTATATAGTTAGCTTATTGATTAGATTAAATGCTTACATAACTAAACAATAAAAAACTATTCAAAACAATGCATTTATTACGTCTTACTAATGGTATCAGAGGTGCATGTTTGTGTAGTAAAACGCTTCACTGTCTATTTGACGGTCCTTGGTTCCATCCAAAGGATTTTTCAGGTCATGGTTATAGTCACCTCTAATTCTCAAGTAATACACTATCGACTATGGCGGATGAAAGAAGTGCTGCTTAAATACAGTCCAAGTTGTGGTTTATGGGATCTAAGAGATCTCATCCTTATAGGGACCTCACACACACAAGCTAACTAGATCATATTAGACAGAAAGCATATTCCATATTGTAAAATTATTGATTTATCAATGTCCACACAGAAAGACTTATAAAGATGGACAGGTGTAAATATAGTGGATAGGTTGATGTCAATATTGATTTTGTCTGTTTATTGCATAAGTAAAATCTAACACGACGTCCATGGATTCTTATTACAATAGCACATATTTTATTTGTACAAAAATTAGGATAAAATTATATATCAAATGTTATCTCACGATATTATATATGATTAGAACCAGTTATATAATGTGGTTTATAACATGTAATTTCTCAAATGTTTACATGCCTATTGTCAGTTATTTGAGATAGCATGTGTTCTATGGTAAATTCTTAAACCGTCCTTGGGTCTCTCTTATATGCATGTTCACCAGTCACCACCCTCAGTTGTGCTTCTAGAGCCATTGCTGTCTCGACCATGTTGACGATGAAAGAAGGGCAATGCAAAGCATGTTCGATTTGTAGTCAATATAATCAATAGAGAAACATTCCATTATTTTTGGCATTTAGTAGAATGTAAACTTAGAACATACAAAGAAATTTAGAAAAATATTTTAAATTTCTAAGCCCCATTTACTAGATATAAATATCTATGTTCTATACTATCAGATGGATTATGTAATTAATAAGTTTTAAATGAAACTGAACTGAATAAACCTTACTGGAATGTGTTACTTTATATTTTGCCACGTGATGTACAAAATGTAAATCAAAGTTCACCTTTGTTTCTTTGTTCATTATAAACAATATTTTTATACTGAAATTTTTAAAGTCAAATATTGTCTATATTTAGAAGCTGCTAACAGACATTTAGTAGTGATAGAACTGTGAATTCAGTTACGCATTTGTAGAAATAATATATGGTATTTTATAATTTTATTGGAACAAATTAATTAAGGAGTTATATTTAGATAACAATCAATATGCAGTTTAATTTTTCTTTAAACACATTGGCCTAAAAATGTCTACTCATATTGTAAACTCGGCTTTTACTGCTTTTTTAGATGCAGTGAGTGGCCATGACTCTTGAAGAGAATTTGAATTATTTGCATCCTCTTTCTCTTATTAGATTCCGAAAGCGCAAAGAATCTGCAGCAATCAGTTTTTAAGAAGCTTAGTGCTTAATAATTCGAGAAACGTGAAAAAATTAATTGACTCAATACCCATTTTTATGCATACAACAAGACATTACTCCTAAACAAGACATCATTAATACAGCAAAAAGACAACTTTCATTCTGCAAGATATCATTTCTACTAGGCATCGTTCCTAAAACAAGACATTATTCCTAAACAAAACATTGTCCCTATGACAAGACTTCACTTCTACAAGAAGACATCACTCCATAAAAATTCTAACTAAAAAAATTGCAGCAATTAATAATTTTCAATTTCTCACTGTCCTTTATTCATTACCAACATTAATTTCTTTATTTCAGTATCAAAGTAAACTTCACGATTAATGTATACAGTGTTATGAGTCATAATACCCTATGACTATGAACAATGCAATGTGTTTTAGCCGTGGTGTAAAAATGTTAATCACCAGTCAAGTATAAAACTCAATTATTAGAAATCTCCTTTTGAGATAAGCTTGGCGGCTGTAACTAGACTATCAGGCTAAAATTTTGAAGTCCGAGATATAAAGTTTGTTTCCACCTGTCCCAAAAATTATAACTTTAAGAAAAAACAATTTTACCAATTAAAATTAAATCTCTGAATGAAATGAATGTAAAAAATCTATATTTTTTGATTAAATAAAAATATCACTCACCACGAATTTTTCCTTAATGAAGAAAAGTCACACTCTCCTTTTGCACCCCCTTATTAAAATGTATAAATAATAGTACACATAGCCTGTTTTTTTTTTTTAAATTGAAGAATTTTATATTATTTCCTTTTTTTTTTTGTACATTTCCCGATAAAATTGTGTGGCATAACTAGGTTTATGAAATCCTCTCAGAAGGCACTAAACTTTACCGCCCTCCAGAAGAGTATCAGTGGCAGTGGAAGTGGGTGTGAATGACCATCTACACTGACCACTTTATACCTGTTTTGATGCCAGTCAACAATATTTTCGTCTGCTCCAGGGCATAAGCCACCTTTAGTCCGGATGCAAAAATTAAGTCATTGTGTAAGAGCAACAATGTTATCCCCAGGGGTTACATAATTTAGTGAATCGAAGACCACAGTTTGGTATTTGTACTTAGCAGTAAAACAGAAAGTAACAAAATTTTAAAACAAAAACTATGTTATGTATTCTACACCAGGATGTATGCATGATATGCATTCTACACCTATCTGTATGTAGACGTATTTTAATATTAAAATCTTGTAGCCTAGCATTGAAATGTTCATTACATTGTATGATTGTCTACACAATGTGTAATTAAATGATTTTGTTGGATCATACTAACTAAACCATGGATAGATAAAGATTTCAAATTAATATAATTAAGTTATTACCACTAAAGTAGTGCATTCTTCAGTAGTTTGATAGAATTTAAGGAAAAATGAAATGTTTAAAAAGTTTTTTAGTTAATGAACTATGCATTCACTTCCAGCAAGTTTATCATGCAACAGTTTTACAAGACAGACAAAAGGAGAGAGACAGACAGTCAGAGAGAGGGAGAAAAAAGCAGGAAATAGGGAGAAAGAGAGAAGGAGAGAAAGAGAGAGAGAGAGAGAAAGAGAGAGAGAGGAAGAGAGAGGGAGAGAAAGTTTGAGGGTGAGAGATACCTTTGAAATACATAAACGTAAAAGATAAGGAGACATAGATATCGATGTCAGTGACAAGTACAAGTAAAGATAATGAGTCCAGTGAGTCATGTACACAATAAATGGAGGAATGGGGTCGTAGTTCATTGGGACCTATATACACCTCCATTTAAATATATACAGCATACATCTTTTTATCTGTATACATTGTAAACAAACACAATAACACATAGTAAACAAACAGTATAACACATAATAACAAACACCTTAGCACATAATAACAAACACTGTAACACATAGCAACAAACAAAATAACACATAGTAACAAACTCTTTAATACATAGTAACAAAACTATAACATATAGTAACAAATACTATAACACATAGTAACAAACACTATAACACATAGTAACAAACACTATAACACATAGTAACAAACAATATAACACATAGTAACAAACACTATAACACATAGTAACAAACACTATAACACATAGTAACAAACACTATAACACATAGTAACAAACACTATAACACATAGTAACAAAATAACTGAATGGTTTCGATTCTCAAAACATCGTCGCTCAAAATAATTATCAATTTGGTAGTGAGAGCAATAGACATTTGTCTTGGTCTATAGATGTAGACTAGGGTGACAAACAGATGCATGGTGAAAATTTTTTGTTTAATGCTCTCAACCTTTATTGTTGGTTCCATTTAATAAAAAAAATTATATTGGTAAATTTTGGTGACAATCCGTATATGTTTAGGGGTTGCTCAACGCAGTTTAAGTTTGCAAGGTTACTAGAATCCACATTTTTCATACGTTTTTCATATTTATCGCTTCTATTTTAATAATTGGGTTGACAATGTTATCAATATTTTTTTTTGTTAATTTATGAGTCATCATACATAATAAACATCGTTATTTTTGGGGGGAAAATTAATAAATTAAAAAAAAATAAAATAAGTTTGTCGAAATTCATATGACAAAATTGTGGCACTCAGTTTTAATACTACTTCAAGCAACACAGGTATACATTCAGGTGCCTGTGCCCTGATGGAGAAATTAATTGGAAAATCTTTATTATACACAGCCTGTCGACACTATGTTCTTGAAGGGATTTTATCCCATGTTTACAAAACATGTTTTGGAGCATCTTCTGGCCAGACACATTAGCGTACATTTGTATTAGAATAAATAAACATATTGATGACAAAAATAAACTAACAAAAATATTTTTATGATATAATTACATACCTTTAGAATACAACACCACCAGGAAGCTCTCTGAACGCTGGTAAAGAAATTTCTTCCCAGTGAGCAACTGGACGACGGGCATATGGAAGGTCGGGTACTTGAGGCTGTGCCGATTCTTCCGGCTGATTCCAGTAGTATTGATGATGCAGAAGTAACAATCCGACGCATGGTCAAACGGCTCCCTCCAAACTATCGGAATCCCAAACTTCAGTGAAGTTTTCGCGTCCACCGCCGGAGGTATTCCACGCACGTCGTTAACACCGTTTGCGGTGCCCAAGACTTATCCTGGTACGCGTGCTTCACAAAACCTCCTGTCCGCTGATAGCGTGTATTCTTCACAGATCTAGCACAAAACGTCAGGATTATTCCTGCATGACATTCGCGATGAAGCCATATCAATAAACTAAAGGCAAGAGCATGATGCAACGGAGTGCAAAACAGTGAAATTTAGAATCAATTTGATTAGATTGTTTGACCCAATCAAGTGCTGATGCATGAAATAATAAAGTGATAATCCAGATTAATGATTTATAAATAAAATATAATTATCTCTGTTTTAATAATTGTGATTATTTTGCTGCTAATTTTTATGAAGCTAATTTAGACACATGATCGAACTCAAAACCCCTGATATTAGAATACGTATAGCTCGTTAGGTAGGTCTATGGCTGTATCTCAAGAAATTGACCTGACAGAGCAAAATCAATGTGATATTCGGACTCAGAACACCAAAATTAGTCTAACTCAGTTAAAAAAAACACCTGCCGATTTTTTGGCTGTTACCCAGTGGTTTAAGTCATAATGTTTAACTTGATTATTTACACCTAGAATTATCGCAGGGCTATGAAATAGCGGGGGTCCATCGTGCCCATGAAGGTTGCATTGGCCTAAGGTTACTGGATTTTTTTTTTTAATGTTGCCAAACTTTGTTGGGGTTAATCAGAGAAATGCATGCATTTTAAAATTTTAAGCCTTATGAGACAACTAAAAGTTGACTTTGAAATATACATATTTTAATGAGTATTTCCCTTTAATTTCAAATAATTTTTTTTTTCTATTATCTAGATTACATATTTTATACTTTTGTCAGAATTCAAATTCATTAACCATAATCAGGGCCGTTTAAAGGTCATCGTAGGCTTTAGGTACTTTCATAGTGGTAGGCACTCCTAGACTTCATTTTTAATACTTTTCAAGAATTCACCCGCACTTCGTTGCGATTAGAAATCTAAATAAACTTTCCGCATTGTTAATTATTCTATGCATACTCTATGCAGTGATGACGTAGTAATTCCAATTTTACATCATCTAATCCCTTTATATGTATTATTTATTTCTGGGTCGTTTATTTATAGGACGGTTTATTTATAGGACGGATTCCCCACACGCGCTTAGGACGGCAAGATAGCTGCTTTATTAGTAGGAATAGAAAGACTTATTATTGAGATGGGAAAACGGTGAGATACATTAAAGGTTCAACTTTCTTATGGACAAGAGAACTTGGCTGAAATGCTTACAGCACAAATACAAAATTGGTTGGTGACAAGTTTACCAAATGTAAATATTGCTTTCTGGATCTATCTTTCAATTTTCGGAACAAGTGCTGAAGGGGAACGTTCCTTTTCTAAACTCAAATTGATCGGTGATGACGGAAATGACACTTGATGACGTCAAATGTGACTTTGCTAAGACAAAGAGCCTAAAAGTTAACATACTGTAATTTACAGATCTATAGCACTGCAGCTTGATTTGCTCAGGTACTCATGTCACACGGTTATATATAGAGATTTTAATACAAACATTAAATTTTACAGGCATTCTAAAAGTGTTTTCTCTTTGTACCAATCTTTGTACCTACTGTGTCTAGTTGATAAATCGACCCTGACCATAACGTGTAATTATTTAACCTTACAGTCTAATTAATTTTATGTTGAATTATTTAAATACAGTTTTTTATTGTTGTACAAATAGTGTACATTTACATTTGTTCAGTTTTATACAACCTGATACTAGTCATTGGATTGTGTACCTATTTTCTATATTAAATTGTTTAATGAAATTATTTAATTTTCTTGTGTTTATTGTCACAATTTGTTTATTTATTTACGGTAAACATTTACTAACTGATTTAATAAACAAATCAACAAAAACATGACGTGTCAGAAATAAACAAAGATAAACAATGATATTGGCCAATTGAAAGTTTTATTGAAAATATTTGAGTTCAGACACATTAGTGTACAGAAGATAAACAACATTAGAATAAATAAATATATTGATGACAATAATAAACAAACAACATTAGAATAAATAATATAGTGATGACAATAATAAACAAACAACATTAGAATAAATAAATATATTGATGACAATAACAAATAAACAAAATAAGAATAAATAAATATATATTGATGACAATAATAAACAAAAAACAAATGTTTATGTTGATGTCAGAATATAATAGAATGGCAAACAAATAAAATACAACACCGCCATATTGTTTGTTTACAAACAACTTACTAGATATGACAAGTCCCGCTGTAATTAAGTTTAGAATTTAAACTTCCACTGTGAACAAGTCGATACAACCATACACTTACACCTTCATACCCCACACAATGAACTGATGCTCCACTACTACCTGGACATGTACATGTTGTGTAGGTAAATTTATTGAAATCATCACCCACATTGTATCTGTCAACCCAGTGACCAACACTGACCTGTTTACTACATCAAAGAGGATGTGACACTATAAAGTTCAAATAGTCCACATCACGATATTTAAAGTATTTGTTCCAGACTTTCCACCCGACATCAAAATAATGTCTACACAACATGTTCAGTTTATCTGCCAGATTTTTGTCACATGTCACACATTTTAACCTACACCAGTCACTCTCAACGCTAACATCATCAACAATGACCAGATCAACACTGACCATTGGACTGTCTTCTCTATCATAAAACATTCTCAATGATGTGTGGCTTGCCTCAATGTTATCAAACACCACATGTGTGGCTGTGTTCACAACAAACTCCCACCACACGTGGCTTGTGGTGTCTGAATATTTACATTTTCTACACCAACATGTTGTGTAGCTCTTCCAATGTTTACTTCCATATTGATTATATCCATCTGTAAACTTTTCAACACTGCCACTCACCGTCCCACTTCCTATTCTCAAGTTTGTTTTGTCTCTCATGTTGTAAAATGGATATGAAACTTTTGTGTCTGTCCAAAACTCTGGTCTATGTGGACTGGTCCTTGTAACAGCTACTCTGACTGTCAGGTCAGCTGTCGCTTTGATCAGGTAATACAAACCATTGTCACGATTACCTTCAGGTAGATGGTTTAAGGTGAATGTATCAACAGGTATAAACTGTCTATGACCTGGATTCTTCTCACAGCCAATAAGATGTTTGTGTAGATCAGCTTCTCCACCTTCTGACACCTGAGTTTCATGATCACCTATACACAAAATAAAACATTTATTATACATCAGAAAATCAAAAAAATACTACGTTTTTTACGATATCTGAATAGACCATAGAATATTGCTGTCATAATTAAATATCAACAATTTTAGAATAGTGCTACGTTGATTTATATAAGAGAAACGAAACCAAAATAACATAATAACATATTACCATAAAATTGATCCATCATTTTGTCCAGTTTACTCTGACTAGATAACTTAGCTGAAGAGACAATAATATATTAGGTTGTTATTTAACAATGTTCATTAACGGGGGTAAATATATACTGGCATATTAAACATCAGTATTTGTGTACACTTTTTGAAGATAAACTAACAAATACACAAGAGTTACCAATTAATATTTGTTATCATAAATTATCTTACAAAATAAAAATTATTTTACCTTTAGAATTTTGTGCTCCCATTTTTATTTGTTGAAGAGATTTGGATCTGGAATAAAAGTAATGCATTGAAAATATTACAATTTAATAAAACTGACCAAAACATATTACTCAATACCTCAGTAATATATATATATATATATATATATATATATATATATATATATATATATATATATATATATATAAATATATATATTTATGGTGGCCCAAAAATGTTTTTCGATTTTTCTAAATTTAAGGCATGCATTGCGTTCTGTAAGAAAAAAAGGTGTTTTCTGAAAAAAATGAATACAATCGTGAAATATTTAGAGGTTGTACAAAGGCAATGAAAACATTGATTCGGTACAAAAAAGTAATTTAATGGTTTATGTATACTGTTTGGTGTTAAACATACAATAATAACCTCAAAACAAATATAGTAATAGAATGCAACAAAGCAAAGTGTTAACGATTTATGGACGCCATATTCACAGAATGCTTTTTGCTAGTTCAGTAACCACTGTGGTCTTATTTGCATCCGAATATAATCGTCGGTGCACCATCTGAAGTAAGAATTTCTTCTGATCTTCTTTTCTGCATAAAACTTCATTGAAATCCTGAATCACTTTCAATCCTCTTTCGGCTGTGTCATTAAGAACTTTCAAATTGGTTACAACCTTTTATGCATGCTTTTATTTATTCTTACAGCTCCATGTTTCAGGGGAAATCTTCAGGAATGAATGTGGCAAACCAAGAATAGAACAAACATGCCTTTGTATTGTTTGTAACAAAGAGTCTGATGAACTGGTCTGCATAGAATCAATTGGAATAAAAACGATGAGCTCGATTTGTAGATCCGGGTTTTTCTTGCATATTTTAAAGCATCTGAACATTTTGCTTGGGATCAATTTTTTCATCAAAAAAATTGAGGCCCACTGTAATCTCACTTAAATACCATAAATGTCAACTGAAAGCTTTTTTGCTGCTTTTTCAATAACTGAATTGGCGGAGTTATATTTTTCTAAATCCTTCACCTATTGTAGGTCATTTGATGGTGCCCTAGCTGGCTGTGTGGCTTGAAACCACAGTTTCATATAAGTACTGGAAACAAAACAGTGGAACTAAAACAGTCTTTGTTCTTCAGAAGGCTTCAGCTTAAACTGCTTCTTAAACATCCACATCTTGTAGCAATAAATTATTCTTGCCATCCAACGTGCTCTGTGTTCAGTTCATGGAGCATGGAAATGAATCCCACGTGGAGGTATTTCTCCAAGAAATATGACAGCAAGTTCCAAAAATTCTCTGTAATCATCTTGTGTGTGATGAATTTGAAGATTTTCAATTGCAAACTGCAATGTGCTCTCTTTGAAAAGGTCTACTTTAATCATTCCATCTGCAGTATCATAGGATCCCTTCTCCATAAAATGCCACTGTTCTTTAAATCGTTTGAAAAATGAAATATCAGGTCCAGATGAGGGCCCACTTATCTTCAATGCGGTGAACACTTTTTCTAGAACAATTTCCATCATATGGTTGCGGCAAGCAAGATGAATAAGACTTTTTCAAGCAGATTTTCAAATAAAACACATAACCCTTTGAAATCTCCAGTGTTACTTGCTGTTGTATCAAAAGTTAATGCTACTACTTTTCAAAAATTTCCAAGTCCTTCAGACATTCAACTACAGCTTGAGCTTCTTTCACCTGTCCATGAAGCCTATTTTGGTACACCTGCAAGCACTCTATTAGCGGTCATGTTAAAATCACTGGAAATCTCTCAACATTCTCCCTTGCTGTGAGATCTGGAGGCAATTTTCCATCCCAATGTACAGTTAATGGTACTTGTGGATCAAAACATTCTTGAAATCATGTGCTTTTTTTACCCTAATCTTAGCTCTCAAACGCTGTGCAGTAGTTCGACTTAATGCCATGCCACTAACATTGTGACCAAGAGAAAAGCTGTATCAGCTAGTAGATGGACTGCTGTACGATCATTATCTAATGCAGCAGCAACTTTTTAGGACAGAACATCGTGTTCATTTTCTTCATTGAACCTTTCATTTGAACCGCTGTCAGAAGAAAAGTGCAATAACATGCAGTACATTTGACAACCTTGTGAATTTCCTGGTCATTTTTCTCTTTTTGCAATAACCACTCTAATCTTTCTTTTCTCTGAGCTTTCCGTTCATTATTAATATTAATGTCAAGAAGAGCAAATAGACATTGTGTGCAATAAGGACAACATTTTCAACCAACATAAATATTTAACAGTTACATATTATAAACATTAAAGGAAAAAGCAGACTTTATCCAGGTTCATCAATATTCGGGGTAAAATGTGATAAATGGAGACATACCTAAATATTCAGAGGGCTCGTGCAACCTCTAAATTTCATCTGAAAATTATAAAATTTTATATTTCTGAGTAATTTTTTTTGTGGTAATCAAATGTGGGGTTTAAATCAAAGAAAGTAAAAAAAAATGTTTCCTTTTTTTGGGCCCTGATATATATATATATATATATATATATATATATATATATATATATATATATACATATACATATATTAAATACATACATATATTAAATAGTCATCAATGGTTAATTCTTTAGAAATTGAAAGATAAATAAATACAAAGAATAAAATTAAATATAACATTAAAAAAACAAAATCACAAAAAAAATGTTTTTATCAGAATTAGTTCAAATATATTTTAATCTTTAAAAACTAATATATATATATATATATATATATATATATATATATATATATATATATATATATATATACATATATATAAGCAATCTAATTAGGCCTATTGTTGCAGATGTAAAATGTAGCCAAGATGATTATAACATGAATACTAACTATTTAAACTAAATTTATTAACTTCTTTTCTAGAGTTTCTAATTTTCTATTTTAAAGAAATGAACTGCAAAAGCTTTATTAAGATAACACTTCAATGCTAGATTTCTATTTTAAATATCATACTGATTTCTAAAGACCAAATACAAATAGCGAGTAACTGATTAGTCAGTCAAATGCATCTAACCATTGTGTTTTGAAACAAATAGACAGTATCGATAAAAAGAATTTTTTATTTTATTTATGTTTACATTTTATTAAATTACTTCAGTAGTTTACTAGATATTAAGCCCGGTGTTTCCTAACCAAGCCAACAAAGCCAAACCCTTCACAAAGTGCGTTTTACCCGTAACCACTAATCAACCACACCAAAGAGCCAAACCAGTCGATTAACCAACCAAAGAAACCAAATCCTACCAAATCAACCAAAGCAAACCAACCAACCAAACCAAACTAAAAACCATTAGATAAAGATATAGGTGTTAATTTTTGTCACCCGTTACGTTTTACCCTTAATTCGCTAAATGCCAAAATTAAAACGAAGCATGAAAGAAAAAAGCTTTTATAAAAATGCACCAAAAAGTAACAAAATATCTACTTTATTATGCCATTTTGTAGCACAAAGGCAAGTTGTTGTGGCACAATACAGCACACGCGCGAAAGTTCAATTCGGCTTTATGGGTAGGAAAATCACACAATCCCTTAATATGTCGAGGTTATAGACACAGATGAATTCTACACTTCATCTGCCCCGATGGCCTGTTAAGGCTAAATATACTTTTTTTTGATTATTTTAGAATACAATTTTTGACTTTCTAATATCGATATCGTTACTTATATATCGATATGTGATATTTTAAAACAGTACTTCCTCAGTTAAAAGCATTTTTTCCTTAATTTAATGGTTCGATTCTATTATATTTAATTATCACAAAAGAAATAAAATTTTTTTAACAAAAATAAGAATTTTCTTTTGTCACGTTTGAGATAAAATGATCAAACTGACTGAATTATAGGTACCTACAATATATAGACTTGTAGTAAACAATTGTGTACAATCAGCCAATTTTCGTAATTACACTACAATAAGGACTACCAGAAATATTTCACTAATAATCAATTAGATTGTTTAACTATTTTTTAAAAGAGTTTTACAACTTACTTTAGCTAGTCTAAATATAATGACATTTTTTCTGATTAATATGTAAGGACGTGTAACTTCAAAGAGAAATGTTTCCGCACTGAATTATTATTCATACTTCTATAAATAGTAAGGTGCTTTCCATTAAAATATTTGGGAATTCCGAAAACGTGACTTATATTTAATATCTATTTATAGACAGTACTTGTAATGACAACGTATAACACAAGGTCGATGTGAGTCGCAGTCTGGTAAAAACATTTTGCATTCCATTAAACAAGGCCTGCTTTAAGATGTACGGAGCCCGATGATAAACTTTTATTGTTGCACTCCCCTCCACCCCCCACCCTTCTCCCAACCGTTCTCTACTGTCTGACGCCTATGACTTATGTTTTAAAATAACATTTCTTTGACAAATATAATACCAGAGGTGGCCACGAATGTGGTTGTCAGGTTCCGCCATTTTATTTTTTAATTAGTAAAATATAATTGAAAAAGTTGGGGCACTATTTAGAATTAGTGAACTCAGGGAATTAGTGAACCCATGGAATTAGATAAGTGAAAAAAATATGGCACATTGGGAGCCGCATAAAAATAACAACGGGCTACGTGTGACTCTAAGAGCCGCATTTAAAAATAATTGTAATTTACATGTTAAACTGGAAATCAAAATCTACGCTAAGAGCAATAGGCCTACATATTATTAAATAGACCAAGTTTATGTAAAGCACATTTTCTTATAGACTGAATACAAGTAGACCTACACGTCAAAATATTAGATTAGATTTCTGTTATTGTTTCAACTCAATTGAAAATGGATTATAAGCATTCGTGGTCAGTAGTTATAAACTGGTGAGACAAACTTATTTTCTATAGACTGTTGGGACAAATTGATTATAAATAGAATTGTGAGACAAGCATTATACCTGAAGCTTTTGTTTACATTGTTAAATGTATTTCCCATGATAATTAGTCGACTTGTCCCCGTGTGAGCAAAATTCAAACATGATGCGGACTACCTTTTGAAAAACCTGATTTGAAGTGAGAAATGACGTGATTTGAAGTGATTTAATTATGATTTATTATCACATCAGAATCTACTTTTACTCTATTTTTTATTTATTTTCATAAATCAATGTAAAGGTAATTTCCTACTCAATAGATATAAATTTCAAATATTGTAAACGTTTTTTTGTGAATTAATGAAGTCAGGTAATGTTTTAAACAGTTTAGTTTTGTAAACAGCTTTTCTACAAATGTCGGAAATGAAATTGAAAAAAAGATTTATTTAGGGCGTGTACATTAATTAAGCCAACGAAGACTATTTGGAAGGGGGGATGGTGATGGTCTGAAAATGTTTGACACATGTTGACATGGAGGAGGTGGTGTGTTAACATTTTATGGCGTTTAATGAAATTTTGAAAGTATATTTCGAGATTAGCTTTAACACCAATCAATGATAATTTAACGCATGTTACAATATAAGTTTAAGGCAAATTTTATTATCTGATGAGTAAAATAAAACAATGATTTTAATAGGGCGTTTTTATATGAATTTTAGAATACTTTGGACTAGATTTAACAAGAGAATCATTACTACAGTTGTCGAGAAAATGTACATCTAGTATAACTTTCAAAATAAGTTCATGATTTACAAACACAATATTTGACTATATACTACTGCTGTCTGTAATACTTACATGTACTAGAATATTCAACATACAAAGTTATACAAGCCTAGTGTAAATTACTCTAAAACGCAAGCACCGCTGATGTCCGAAGTATCATCTGGCGAATTTCCAAGTAGTTTTTCTAAAGATTCTATATTTAGAACAAAATTCCCAGCCATTGAAAAATAGAAAATATAATTTGAAAGTAATTTTGTAAAAATTATAAACCAATAGCATTACGAAATTTATAATTTGTCCAAATTAACAGTAATTATATGGGACACAATTTAAAAACACAATTCTTTAGTTCAAAGTGAAAATAATGTTATTATCAACACTATCAGGCCATTATAGAAAGTCAAAGCTTGTAACGTATTTAAAAGACGTGATTGAATCATCTCCTTGTAGCCATGTAACATATATATACGAGTTTATTGAATGATCTCAATGTAGTCATGTAACGTATAGAAAAGACGTGATTGAATCATCTCCACGTGGCCATGTAACATATAGAAAAGAAACATTTCGGCATTAAAAAACAACAACTCTTCCTACTGTAAACAAAAAAAAATGTTTAATATTGTTGATACTTATACAGTAAATAATGAAACCGTATTGACGTAGATTGTAAAATATTTTGTTATTCTGATCAGGAGCTATGTAGTGTCAGTATATTAGGAGCGCAAGTGTGACACGTAATAATTTCATATCAGAATATCAAATAAAATTTAATACGTAATATTCACAGATGAGAATACACAAGATGTGATCAATATAAACATCAACTTACTATGAACTCGTTATCAACTTCATGAACTCTCTAACAACCTTTTTGCCACTATTGTTATTATTTTGCTCCAATTCAACTCCATTCTTCCATTTCTACTCATGTAATTGTCACTTTTATAGACATGTCATCATAATTGCGTGGGAAGCTTCCCGCGAAAACTATAGGTCAATGCGATTGATGTGTAGATTCCGCACAAACGAAGGTGAAGAAATCTATTGCTTGGGTGATTTCCCGCCAAACCATAGGTGAATGACACAATTCCAATGCTAGTATTAATAGATGCTTCACATTTCAAAAATCACATCACAAGCACCTTACGTAGAATAGTGGAATAACACGAACATCATACAATGGGTGATCATAAGTCATAGGACGGTAAGAAACTAACAAAATTATTCTTCCAAAAAAAAAAAGTACTGTGATATTATATGCTATAGGTTTCATTCATTTTGTGATTTGACGTATGCACCATATTAAAATACACGTTCAATAGTGAAAGCTACTTAAATAATTCTATGATTGATTCAAATGATTCAAATCTATTTTTATTTTAGTTTACGTTCTTAACATCTTTTCTGAAGTGAAGCAAACTTTAATGGCGGATGATTTTTTTTTTGTGACTTTACTTTTATTTAGGATGTATTAGCTACATGATTTATTAGCTACATGATTTATTAGCTACATGATTTATTAGCTACATGATTTATTAGCTACATGATTTATTAGCTACATGATTTATTAGCTACATGATTTATTAGCTACATGATTTATTAGCTACATGATTTATTAGCTACATAATTGATTAGCTACATGGTTTATTAGCTACATGATTGATTAGCTACATGATTTATTAGCTACATGGTTTATTAGCTACATGGTTTATTAGCTACATGTTTTATTAGCTACATGATTTATTAGCTACATGATTTATAAGCTACATGATTTATTAGCTACATGATTTATTAGCTACATGATTTATTAGCTGCATGATTTATTAGCTGCATGATTTATTAGCTGCATGATTTATTAGCTGCATGATTTATTAGCTACGTGATTTATTAGCTACGTGATTTATAAGCTACATGATTTATTAGCTACATGATTTATTAGCTACATGTTTTATTAGCTACATGATTTATTAGCTACGTGATTTATTAGCTATATGATTTATTAGCTGCATGATTTATTAGCTGCATGATCTATTAGCTACATGATTTATTAGCTACATGATTTATTAACTACGTGATTTATTAGCTACATAATTTATTAGCTTCGTGATTTATTAGCTACGTGATTTATTAACCTGCTCTAAAATCATATAACCTGACCTATCAACTCCTCTTTATCTACATATTTACTTCTCAATTGTGTTTGGCTGATGCAATCGTATATGGCTGATGCTGTTGTGTTTGGCTGATGCAATTGTATATGGCTGACGCTGTTGTGTTTGGCTGATGCAATTGTGTTTGGCTGATGCAATTGTGTATGGCTGATGCTGTTGTGTTTCTGAATGACGAAACATCTATATATGGAGTATAGAAGGAGTGAATAAATACATGTTGGCCTAAAGTGTTGATTAAAGATGGTTTTAATTTCTATGTCTGTATTGAGTCTAACGAGAACATAACTTTTAGAATATAGTGAAGAGACTATGTGGTGACTCAGTACACAGGGAGGGGGCGGGTGCATTGAAGTTTTAAGGCAGGGAGCTAGGGGGCCATGACAACTTTGGGTGTGTTATCCTAATGACACATGGTGTGTGCCCCTAATGACACATGGTGTATGTTCGTAATGACACATGGTGCATGTCCTTAATGACACATGGTGTATGTCCCTGATGATACATGGCGTATGTCCCTAATGACTCATGGTGTATGTCCCTAATGACACTGATGTATGTCCCTAATTACGCGTGATGAATATATCCATAATGATGCACGTGGTGTATGGTCCTAATGACACATGGTGTATGTCCCTGATGATACATGGCGTATGTCCCTAATGACTCATGGTGTATGTCCCTAATGACACTGATGTATGTCCCTAATTACACGTGGTGTATGTCCATAATTGCACGTGGTGTATGTCCCTATTGACACTGGTGTATGTCCATAATTACACGTGGTGTATGTCCCTAATGACACATGGTGTATGTCCCTGATGATACATGGCGTATGTCCCTAATGACACTGATGTATGTCCCTAATTACACGTGGTGTATGTCCATAATTGCACGTGGTGTATGTCCCTAATGACACATGGTGTATGTCCCTGATGATACATGGCGTATGTCCCTAATGACTCATGGTGTATGTCCCTAATGACACTGATGTATGTCCCTAATTACACGTGGTGTATGTCCATAATTGCACGTGGTGTATGTCCCTATTGACACTGGTGTATGTCCATAATTGCACGTGGTGTATGTCCCTATTGACACTGGTGTATGTCATAATTACACGTGGTGTATGTCCATAATTGCACGTGGTGTATGTCCCTATTGACACTGGTGTATGTCCATAATTGCACGTGGTGTATGTCCCTATTGACACTGGTGTATGTCCATAATTACACGTGGTGTATGTCCATAATTACACGTGGTGTATGTCCCTAATGACACATGGTGTATGTTCCTAATGGGGTGGTGTATGTTTGCTACACAATTAGTGCACCAGTGGTAGTGGGAAAATGGGGATATAGACTAAGAGTCTATACAGAGACAGTGAGTGTTTTTTTTTTTTACAAAAATAAATTAATTGAGAACTTTATTCTTTGTATTTCTATTCTTTGTACTTAATATTTTTGTATTTCTATTGTGTGTGTTTCTATTGTTTGATTTCTACCATAAATCAGGCTTGATCCGTTAATAGGAGTAAATCTTGTTTGGGTCATTTCTTATATGGTCATTTAGTGAATGCATGTGGTCACTTGTAAATCGTTTTATTTAAGTGACGGTAAAAAAAATTGTCAAAAAAAAAGTAATGAAAATGTTTGTTATTTTTCTTCTAAAAAATGGTATATACTACTGTCATGGTATAGTTATGAGTACTACGCACACAGGTGTGTGTGTGTCTTTGGAGCTTGGCCAACCAGGTCAACATGTGGTCACGGGGTCATGATTCGAGATGTTTATAGAAAATAAATATGTTGTTTATTATTCTAGATATTTATAGAAAATAAATATGTTGTTTATTTGTAAATTGTATTGACTAAATGAGTGAGAGACAGAGCGATGTGGAATGTTCGAGATGGATGGAAGGAAATTATATAAAGACGATGTTCAGTTGAGAAAAGAGGAGAGTTGAGTCAATCGAGTCAGTGAAGTTATTTGAGTTCAGAAGTTCAGTTGAGTATTAAGAGAGTATTTGAGTACATATCAGAAGTTTTAGTTGATCAGTTAACCCATTAGCGCACAGCGTCCTTTTTTAAGGACTTGCTATACAAATGTGCACTACCCTAACACCCTTGAATATTGGTATGAAACAAATAAATCTGTGCACCCCTTGTTTATTTTCGCAATGGTCCAAACCGGATATTATCGTATTTGCTGACATTTTGTATTTTAATTTTATGGTTAAAGTTCGATTTTGTTGGAAAGTTTTGTTTTAGGAATGCCTCCACGTAAAAGGTATGTCACGAACAGTTTATGCGAATTTTAATGTAATGTTTGTAATTATTATATAGTAAATATTGTTTCCTAATGCCTGTTGGCAAGTCATTGTGCAATGAGTTTGCTAATATTGTTTTTCATATAATTAAAATAGTGTCCTTAAAAAAGGACGCTATGCGTTATACGTCACCTGAATGTCCGTTGGGTGATTTAGCAGTAATATGTCAAATTTTCTTTTTCTAGATCCTACACGTTGGCTGAGGTGTTTAGCATGCTAGAAGATAACTTTAAAAGTGCAGATATTTTTATCTTGCCACCGGAAGATGGTACAAAATCTAATGAAGACCGTGGTCCCGAAGATGATATTGGTGATATTGATAATCTCTCTGCAAATCAATTACGTGCTCAGGCAGAAAATACTCTACTCGTTTCCGATTTTGACAAAAAGAATATAGGCGTTAACGACATTGCTGAAGATAATGACGATGAAGCTGAAAATGATGTGTTTCTATTAGCTGAAGTTTATAATTTGGACAGGCATTCTCGAATGGCAGCAGTCAGCATCCAATCGGGCAGTAGCGACTCAAAACGCCGCAGACGTTCTACAACTAGTCATGATGATATCAGTTGCAATGGAGTGGGTACAACAAAGTCATCACGTCTGAAGAAAACTACACCACCGACAAGAAATCGGTTGAAATTGACCTGAAAGAAAAAGAAATTCCACGGAGTGTCACTTCAGCAACAGATATTGATCACACACCGTCAGTTCTATTTGAAATGTTCCACGACGATGAAGTTGTTGACTATATCACTCAAATGACCAATCTGTATGCCATGCAGAAATTAGAACAGCTTCATTCAACGCGGATCTTGGTCTTGGTGGCTCTGTGGTAGTCCAATTGATGAAGAAACTACCTGCTAGACATGCATATATTGATATTTTTTTTTATAACACCACGACTGCTTGATCATTTGAAGGACATGAATTATTCAGTCACAGGATTTATTCTAGTAAACAGGATGACAGAAAATGATAAGATGAGAAAGGAATCATGAAAATCCTTTGACAGTCGTGTGGACAGGGAGTCCGGAATGATTGCAGTTTTTTGTAACAATAACAATGTCGTTACAATGCTATTAAACTGCTTTTGGTGTGGAACAAAGAGCCCAAGCCAAGCGTTGGTCAACCAGTGAAAAGAAGCAAAAACAAATATCAATTCCAAATATGAACTCCCGTTATAATCCATTTTTGGGAGGGACAGACAGAATGGACCAAAATCATCGCAAATTTTCACATCAACATCCCCATCAAGTAATGTTGGTGGGCTCGATTCTGTTTAGCCATTGACGCCAGTGTGTAGAATGCTTGGCAACTGTACAGGCTGTCAGAAGCGGCAAAACATCAACAGCTGTCACTGATACTAGACTGACTAATACACCTTATGGTGACACTGGAAACATACTTACATTTACACTATTATTTTGTTATTTACGTCATATTATTAAAAGTTAACAATTATATTAAAACAGTATTTCTGACTTATGCATTTTAATTATATTTTTTATGTTGTTTCCTTGCATTGAGATGATAAAATACAGCGTTTGTCAAGAATTAATTGTCTAGATTTGTGATGTGACAATATTCAAGTTCAGGTGGGATGTAACGCATAGCGTCCTTTTTTAAGGACAAAACTTTGGGTGCCCTTAATTAGCGTTATTCACATTTTTTATAATTTTTACGTTTGGTATAGTCAATAAATGCCCAAACTACATGTACTATGCAAATATTAATGAAAAATGAGACCTCATGCATTAATGGGTTAAGTTCATTGTTAACAAGTATTATTCATTGGATTTATTCTGTTTATTTATATTATTGTGTCGTCAATAAATCATATGAACCATGGACATGAATTGAGTTTTCATTATTAACCAGCACATACAATAACGTCATTTACATGGTGGCCAGTATGGGGATCGAACCCACGACATTCGCGTTATCAGCACAATAATGGTGGTCAGCGATATAGTGAATCCACCTTCGAGGACACATTGAGTTGAATAATATCATTCGTTGATTCGTCGCTTGACAGTAAATTGACCTGAATAGAATAGACGCACTTAACGTGTGCAGTCAAGTGGAACATTGTTGTAAACAATTCTTTCGAAGCAGGTCAGAAATTTCATGAACTTTCAAGTTTATTTATAACTGTGCTGGACTGGACTACTTATAGTACAGGAACTGTAGTAAACTGTTTTATTGGAGTTTATTCGAGAACAAAGGAGAAGGTCAAGTAAACAAGGGACGTAATTATTATTAACTTGAGATAATTTAATTTAATTGAAAATCGTTGTGTCTGATTCCAGTGTACTAATTTTTTTTTTATTCATGTTACATGTATTTTTCAAATGAATATTAGACTAGCTAATTTCATTTGCTATTAGGAATTAATTTATTGTCTTTTTGGAGTTATATATACATTTTTGTATTTTTGAGTGAATTTAAGGCTCCACTTAGACACTAGATTTAAATATTTGTTTAGTAGTATATGTCTAGTTTGTTTATACATTTGTTTATTAATATTTGTATTCCTCTTATACATTCTTTTATCTTGTCCTAGATAATTTCATGGTTCATTGTTTATGTTGTTATTTTGATGTCATTATTAAAATATTTTTTATATAGATTTGATAATATTAATATTTTAGTTCGTACGTTGGATTGATTGCTACACATTTGAAATCATTGTAAAAACTATATAACATGGATGCGGATGCAAATAGATTCCTTGAGCTTGGAAGAGCAATAGGACTGGAAGGAACACAGCTAGCGAAATATGTTCGCGATTGCTTGAATGATGAAAAGGACCGAATTATGCAAAAAGAAAAAGAAGAAAAAGATCGTTTACGCCAGGAGGAAAAAGAAGAAAAAGATCGTTTACGCCAGGCAGAAGAAAGAGAAAAAGATCGTTTACGCCAGGAGGAAAAAGAAGAAAAAGATCGTTTACGCCAGGCGGAAAAAGAAGAATTAGACCGCAAACATGAATTTGCATTAAAAATGGCAGAAATCGATGCCATGAAAAGACCCACGATTGATGAGAACTTAACAAAAATGACAACTCAGTCACAAACTTTAAAACATAAAATAAGAATACAACCATTTAGCGGCAAACATGGTGACATAGACAATTTTTTTCCTGTCATGGAGACACAGTTTGCAATAAGCAAAATAGATAAAAAGGATTGGATAATTTATCTTTATGAAATCATGACCCCGTGACCACATGTTGACCTGGTTGGCTAAGCTCCAAAGACACACACACACCTGTGTGCGTAGTACTCATAACTATACCATGACAACTACGAGTATTCATGCACTTACTTACGTATATGCACTAACATAAATACATTCACATACTCAGAAACACACACACACACACACACACACACCTAAAAATACAAATATACACAATACAATACATAAACACACATAATGTACACACATGTATCTCTCTCTCTCTCTCTCTCTCTCTCTCTCTATACCCCTCTCGCTCGATATATATATATATATATATATATATATATATATATATATATATATATATATATATATATATTCACATACTCATACACCTAAATATACATATATATATATATATATATATATATATATATATATATACATGTACAATCACATGCATAGACATTTGTAGCCAGATGACATAAATATCTGTGACAAAATGAGGATAAGGAAAGTGGAAAGTTAAGATGGTGTGGGGGTAGGCAATTCATCCGCCCACGAAGTCACAGTTCAATCAGTGGAGTGGCTATAGAAGCTGAACTCCTGTGAAATAGAAGCAACAACAACATTTCTTTAGTCAAAATTAGTTCAATTTTAAATTTAAACAGTTCATCTCGGGAATGTTTAATGAGTTGAAATTCTGATCGGATCCCGGGAGAGAGACCCAAATCAGCCACAAGGAGTGGTAATCTTAACCTCTGACCCCGATTTGAAATAAATTAACTATTGTGGAGCCTCTTAGCTGTGGTGGCAGTTTTCAATTATATTTAGTGTTAGTGTCAGACAATTTATAATTATATTTAGTGTTAGTATTAGGCAATTTATCATTTTACTTAGTGTTAGTGTCAGGCTTTTTATCATTATATTTAGTGTTAGTGTCAGGCAATTTATCATTATATTTAGTATTAGTGTCAGGCAATTTATCATTAGGCCTATATTTAGTATTATTGTCAGGCAATGTATCATATTATTTAGTGTTAGTGTCAGGCAATTTAACATTACATTTAAAGTACGCACAGACCAAGGCGAATTTCGCGTATCTAGGTTTCTTGCGAAATTCGCCCCTCATTCGCGGCCACGTATTTATATGGAGGGGCTCAAACAGCGGAGAATTTCTGCGGCGGTGTAGAGACATTTCGCGGCATCGCTTCATGCAGATTTTTAGGTATCCACAAATCAAAGCGAAACTTTCCGCTGCGCTATTTCTCACGTAAGATTTTTCTAGGCGCGAAAAACCCTCGCTACACCTAGGCGAAGCAAAAATGGGCGTCAGACGACCGGATATAATGTTTTTTTTTAATTTTTTGTTTTTTTTTTGTTTGAAGACGTCGGCTTATTGTTAATAGAATATGTGTGTACATTTAGACATCTTGTAATATTCCAAATATGTGTGGTGTCTGATGTACTAAGTGACTATTTTATTCAATGCTGCCTTTGTTTTTAGATAATGCCATTACTTCTAAATTGTTTTTATTTATAAAATAAAATTATTTATTATGTTTAAATTGATGTATAAATAAATTATTGTTGCCATGTATCAGTGTACGTAATTTTTCAGTGAATAGCTATGTTTAGTTCAACTAATTCAGTCTGTAAGTACTTCAGTTTAGTACTTCAGTGTGTGTTGTCTGTGTCCGGGAGTGGAGGGGGGAATGAAAAGACAAACGGACAATTTTATCGGGTAAATATTTACAAAATCCTGGAGACCTATTTTCTTTTTACGTGTTTAGATTCTTGGAACTCTAATTTCTGAGAATACACGACTAATATTTCTAGGAATGTAAATTAATTATGGTTCCGTAAAAATAATAAATCATTTCAGAGTGACGGTCAGTCTGGCATTGGCTTTTATGAATATACAATCGGTCACTAATTGGCCGGATTTCGAAGGTCTTCTATATCTTTAAAATAAAATAATTTAATATCTGCATATGGAAAAAATACATAAATAAAAATATGTTTTCCAGAGTAAACAAAAATCTAAATTCGATAATCAAAATGAATTAATTTTGCCAAATGAGATCAGACATGCCAATCCCCTGTGACATATAAAATCATAGAAGAAATATTTTAAGTGGACTGATCCGGTCTGCAGTACACTCTCCTTAGTACATCAATTAAGTTGACATTAAGACAACAACGTATTCATGGCATGGAACATGATGATTCAATAATTGTATTTATGTAATTTAATGATTCAGTGATTGTATTTATGTAATTTGATGATTCAATGATTGTATTTATGTAATTTTATGATTCAATGATTGTATTTATGTAATTTGTTGATTCAATGATTGTGTTTATGTAAATTGCATTTATTTTTCTAAGTAGGGCACACAAAATATAACTAGCAATTGCACTTTGAAGTGGGACAAAATTATTCTGTGAGACCCTAGCATGGCTGTTGCATAGGCAATATCTGTCACAGGTCTTTTAACTGGATGTGACATAGAAATTTTCTGTGACAGTAGAAAATGAAAATTGTGTTTTAAGGGTATATTATTTGGGTTTATCTGTGAAAAACTATATGGACACCAGGATTCTGGACATATATTGATTTTTATTTGGTTACAGTGGCTAAATTTTTATTCGTTTTGTTTTCTGTAAATATGGCAAAGTTAGGCTCAATACGATTGTCACAAGCTAGCAAGTAGACTGTCACTAGCTAGCAGGTAGATTCTCATAAGCTAGCAAGTAGACTGCTACAAGCTAGCAGGTAGATTGTTCATAACAACGACTATCACAATAGCGACAAATCCATTAGACAACTGGCACCAGCTGAAAACACAAAAACACACACACACACAAACACACACAAATACACACATACAACAAATCGTTGCGACTGATAATTAAAAAAATCAAGACTAAATAAAATAAAAACTACATTTCATTTATTATTGATGAATTAAATGATTGTAATGCAATAGATCTCCTTGTACTATGTATTCACTTGTCTTAGGATGAACTGCTTTACGGTGTCTATTATTTCATTCTAAATATAACATTTTGTAGCATTGATTGTAGAAGTCCCTTGACATTTTGTATTTCTTTAAGAGCTACCAGAAAATGAACCAATAATCTGAAATGCTTTTTTTATTTATTTATCTCTAAAGGTTAAATTTTAAAGCAACGTTCTATTTTTATTAATTCAACCAAAGAAAATGTACAACTAAACCTTCGATTACCAGTTTAATTCGTTCAAACATAAAATTGTCTTTATCCAACGAACTCGTAGAAAATGGTAACTCTGATGAGTATATGTTTAACAAAACTAACGCAAATAGCACGTGTATAGTATTTATTTTTACTATAACATACTTTAACAGGGTTTATACATTATTTTATAGAACTAATACCCTTTATACAAAATGCTTCACTTCTATCAGTACGTTCACCAAAATATGTTTCTTTTTGTTGGGCGTTAACAAACAACCTTTTAAGAGGCAATTAATGATCTTTTCATAGATTAGATATTACACATATTTTTTTTTAACTCTATATTAATAGTTGTCTAACATTGGTAAAAAAAATGTTCATCAATTATTGTTTGTGGTTTTTGTTTCCATTCATAAAAACACACATACCAGTTAAAACCTCATTGTTGTTGTGTTTCTAGGAGCTATATCAACCCTTACAAATGTTCAGTAAATCTACTCAACAAGCATTCATGGTAAATGTCATTTTAAAAAAAATATAGCAATGAAATTAGTTTAAACGTATTTATTTCCCTTAAAATTAATCAATAGCTCTCATGTATTTTAGATTCATATAGTGATATAGCTTGTATTTATTGTTTTGCTTTTACTATGATGATCCCGTCTGTCCAACAATGGCGTATTTTTAGAATATCTCTATAGTCAAAGCAATATAATTATAATATCATTTTTTAATAAGCAATTGAGCTCTACAGTGTAAAAATTTTTTTTTATATATTTAAGAAAAAAAAATTCGAGTTTATATAACACTGTAGCCTCATCATTTTCTACTGCTATGATATAATTTCTAGTTTACCTTATTTAGAAATTAGATTTCTCGAAAATATACGCAAGATTTCTGTTAAACAGATTAATCACTCATGATACTACAATCTTTCTCAAGCTGTTTCATACATTTTACACATATCTCTAATCTCATTTAAACGATTTTTAACTATTGTTTTCTTGAATGGGGTTATATTCGTAGTAAATTTATTCATCAGTCGCAAAAGTTTCAGCAATAAACTGTGTAACATTGGTGTTACATCACTGACAGATGTAAGGCATGTGTGCGCACAAAAAAGTCTAAGTGCAGCTCGGCAAACAAAGGAATGCATACGTTAAACACTGCACTTAAATCACTTCAATCTGTTAGATTTTCCATTAACTCTTATGGAGAAAACCCACTCATATACCATTGCTCGGATTTATAGGATTTATAATACACTTATTTATAATTTGTTTAATTTATGAAAAGCAAAACGTGACTTTCAGTTTACTTATTAACCTAAGATGTTTGTATGAAAACTATCACTACATGTACTTTAATTTTACTGGGAACATGAAATATTTCTAAAATGTACTTTGATTCAACTTTCTATCTATTCGAAGTATATATGGCCTAATTTTGAAATAACTAAAGTGATAAATTTTAATGCACTTGTACATTTAAATATGTACAGTCTTACCTTTTAATACTCCAGTACAATAATACATTTCAATACACCAGTACAGTAAGACGTTTCAACCCAAACTAAAAAGATTGTTATTAGATACAAAAAACATTATTTTAAAAAAATAAAACAAATTATTACGTAAGCCTATTTTTTAAAAAAAAAGCCTTTAAAGCTTTTTTTTTACAGCCCTTACATTTCTTTATATCATGTAAAATAAACCTACAATATATGTCAGCCATTGTCTGGAAATAATAGAAATAAACAAAACATCATTAGATGTCAATAATTATAGAAATTATTCAATTTATTTAGAACTTTATTAATTGTTTTTATATCATTTCTTATTATTTTTTTTTTATTAACACACTCTTTTTGAGGTCACTTTACGTTTTAGATGTTCATTTTACAGATGATCTAAACCATAGATTGGGTGGCTTCTGTAGGGCCCTTTTTTTAGCATAATCATTTATAATAAAATGACTATATGTTAAAATATATATAACATCAGTTATATATAAATTGTATATGCTATTAGTCCAATAATTTATACAAATCTATAAATCTTTGTTCGTGTGTGCTTTCTATATCGCATAAAAACATCAATACATTTTTCTCTAAGAGTTAGACCGGCACGTAACTCAGTCATTATCGGTATCTTATAAATGGTTAGATTTTGAAGTTGGTTGCGGAACCTCAAGACATTACTTGAAATTATTTTTTTTTTTACGGAGTAGTTCATTGGACCACAGAGCAAGTTTTAATAGCTATCCAAAATCTTCAAAAAAAAAAAAGTATTGTTTCGGTCATTTTCAATGTACCCTATCCCACATACTCCCATAGACTCCCATTACTCCAACATACTCCCATAGTCTCCCACACACTGCCACAACTTCCACATACTACCATTGACTTCCACATGTCCCCACATAGACTCGCATAACTCCCACATACTTCAATAGACTCTCACATACTCCCGTAGACTCCCAAAACTCCCACAGACAGCCACACGCTCCCAAATACTCACATAGACTTCCACAGCTCGTACATACTTCCACATACTCCCATAGACTCCCACATACTCCCATAGACTCCCACATACTCCTATATACTCCCCTATACTCCTATATACTCCCACATACACCCATAGACTCCCACATACTCCTATATACTCCCACATACTCCTATATGCTCCCACATACTCCCATAGACTCCCACATACTCCTATATACTCCCACATACTCCCATAGACTACCACATACTCACATAGACTCTCACTTACTCCCACATACTCCCATAAACTCTCACTTACTCTCACATACTCCCATAGACTCCCACATACTCCCATAGACTCCCACATACTCCCACATACTCCCATAGACGGCCACATACTCCCACATAAACTACACAATGTACATCTATAAACTACACATTGTACCGATATTAGCTACACAATGTACCACTATTAAAAACAAAATGTACCGATATTTGATACACAATGTGACTATATTATATGGACAATGTACCGATATAAAATATACTGAGTTTCAATATAAAATACGCCATGTGCCGCTGTAAACTACTCATCGTTTCGCTATAAACTACGTAATGTGCCACTATAAACTATAAAATGTACTAATATTAAATATACAATGCACCGATATTAACTACAAAATGTACCAATATTAAATACACAATGTACCGATATTAAATGTACCGATATTAAATTCAAAATATACCGATATTTAATACACAATGATCAATTATGAAATAGAATAAGTTCCAATATAAAATACACCATGTGCCGCTATAAACTACACATCGTACCGATATTAACTACACAATAGTGTGGAGCGAAAAAAATGTTATTTATTTTTTTTTTAATCTAATATACCTTTTCAAAGATTAGATTGCAAAAAAAAAATGGATTGCAAAAGTAACATTTTAAAGGCTAATTTTTTTTTATAAATATCATTATGATTTCAAAAGATCAAATAAAATAGACAGTAAGTTATTAATAAGTGAAATAGGCATCAAAACACCATATTTTGAAGCAAACAAATTGACATTATCGATACAAACTTGTAAACAAAGTAGTTTTATTTAATAAAAAAATGCAGTAGGTGTTTGGTAATTACTCTTTGTAATTTAAATAAAAAAAACACATCCCAAACAAACAGCGTTACATTTTCAATATACTATTTAAGAATAAAATTGTTGACTGTGTAATCTCGATATTTTTTTTTAAATTAAAGATCGATATGTGATAGTTTAAACCAGTAATTCTCATTTTAATAAATTTATCTTTAGTTATCACACACACAGGCCCACTGACAGAAATTTCAAAACCCTGGGCACGGCTGTCACGCCCCCCATCCCGTGCTGTTATAATATTTTCAAAAGTTGATTGGCCAGCTCAATCCGGACCCCTGGGAGTTTCCCCCCCCCTCTCGTCGGTACTGATCACACACGGTATATTGAAGTAAGAAAATGTAAAAAGCAATTAAATTATCTATAAACTTATAATTTTCAAACTTGCTTAAATACAGATCACTGTGCAACACTATCGTTCTAAGCTATCACACACGTAAGTCTTAGTTTCAAAATATCTTTTATAAATGTACTATAATACCAGATGTGGCCACGGGTGTGGTTGACAAGAGCGATATTTTTTTTTACTAGTGAAATATAATTTTAAATTCGCTTTAACTAGACTAGACATTTGAAAAATCTTGTTCACTGGGAGCCGCGCAAAACACATCGTAGAGCTGCATCTGGCTCTAAGAGCCGATATTAGCTACACATGTCCTATATTCTGTAATAGTAATTTATGTTTTACACAGGAAATAAATTTAAATATCCGATAGAAGCTAAAGGCCCACAAACTATTAAACAGACAAAACATTTGTAATCAACGTTTACTTTTTACATTGATTACATGTTTGCTTCCATGTCATAGTATAAAGTGGAATTTTTATTTTGTCAACTCAATAGAAAGTTATACGCAAGTGTTAAATATATTCAACAATGACATCTATTTATTACGATTTAAAAAAAATGTCTTTCTGTAAGTGTCATGGGTATATTTCTTTATGGTAGAATAGTTGTAGAAATATTTGTTGTATTTATGTATATTATTATTTCTATGGCACTTGTATAAATGGTAGTATGGTCTCTTCGGAGTTTCCGAATTTATTGGCTTGAGTTGAGTATATATTAAAATTATATTAAGTGTCCACATATGTATGAGACGAATCACTTGTAAAAAGCACTGAGTAAACACATATATTTTATTTATATATATTTATTTATTTAACTGTATAAGCAATACATACTAAATAAAATTTGATGTGAGATGGAAAAGCACGTCTTTCTAGTCAAAAATATAAAGTCGTCATCCCTATGTCTGAAATATAATATCCAACTTCCGATAAGTGGCCAGATAATTCAACAGTTACAAGTACAATCATTATAGCCTAGCCAAATCTGGCTAATACAGTAAGTCTATTAGTATAAGGTCAAAGTTTAAACTCCAGGTAATTTAAAACTTAATAGACATAAATGCCAAATCTTTCAAAAGCTCTTAATTAATCATGTTAGGAAATTTTTTTAGTAGTTTTAGCTTAGAAAACTTTCTTCCTATTTCACAGTAACTGAAAGTGTTGAGATATTACGAACAGTAATATAAATACTGATCAATATCAGACCTGTTGTCGCCAGCAAGAAACTGAATTGAGACTTTGGCTGCTGAATTAGTACACTGGTTTGTTTTCACATAAGTTATTAAATTAATAATGTTAACGTTTAGTGAATATTTATTGAATACATGTACAAAAAATAACTCAATATATTTACTTTTTAAACATAAAGAATAATTTCTTTTTTGATTAATTGAATTCTCGATAATAGGTATTCATTTTCTCCACGCATAACTTGCTACTTATAAACTTAATGATTATAATTACAGTAGGATACATTCCTTATTATGTTGTTTTTAGAAGGCCTTAAAGGGTGACAACGAGAAATGCTCCACGCCTAAGCGGATCCTTGGTTGAAGAAATTTTGTCATTTAGATTTTACAAAACTTAACGTTTGTTTCTCTTCAGAGTATCAGGGGCAAAACTGTCAAATAGTCAAAAGGCTAAGTCATTGTGTATTGTAGGAATACTTAATCCTAAGAGACTGCATCATCCCCAAACAAACATGCAACCCTAAGTGAACACTTTTTTTCAAGTGACAATTTTTATTTTCCCGAAAGTTGTCGTATTTATTTTTTTACCAGGGCAAGCCTTAGCCTATTTGCACCCAACCTGGCCCCACGAAAAAAAACATTTAGTCTTAATGTTGTTTCAACTGATTAAATGTAACTGACTGACTAGAGTACACACAGCAACAATTTGTGTAAAAATGATGACGTTTTAGGGGGCCCTAGGCCAAATTTATGTCACGGTCACGGGTTTTTGTTAAGCTGAGCAGGGCTCCCTAAAAATCATTTTTTTTCTCAATTTTTGACTCAATATGTATAACTGATTATGGTACTGGTCGTAATAACATTTGTTTACTATGCATAAAACTGGAATGTGTCTGTAAAAAAAAAAAACCTCTATCGTGATACCACTGGAAATAGCCGGGAGTGACCCGGCTAGCTCTAGGCCCCTATGACTCACCCACTGTTATTGCAGATCAATGTATCCAACGGGGCCCCTAACTGCATAGCCCCTGGAAAGTGTTCAGATTGCGACCATTATATAACCAACAACTACCGGACCCGCATTTATAAAAAAAAAAATTCGTCATTGAAAATTTAAAGTTAAACTTGACCTAACTGAACATTGATGAGGCGATAATGGAATTGAATCGTGTATTGAAGTGGTTTCTTCTCTGAATGCGATTAATGGACATGATTTGAAATTGTCATTAAGAAGTTAAATAAGTTCCTAAATATCTGTCTCTACAGATGGGTCACGTTAACCCATTAAATCTTTTAGTGGGTAGCGAATAGCTAAGTTTTGAAAACCACTAGTGTAAGAAAACGATGCCAATTATTTATAAATTAGTAGGTGTATTTGTTTATTAATATAACTAGGCGTACTCTTTTTTAATTTAAGCGGAAACTTCTTTATTGGTGATACAATACATTTTTCATAAAAGGAATATATTAGCCAAATTAAAATAAAATTACGTAAGTATACTATAGTAACTACAAGAATATTGATTTTTTAGCTGTAAATAGTCTCATTGTGCATTGTAGCAAATAATCCAGACAACTGTTTAACGGTTGAGTGCCCTACCCCCCTCCTTTAATTCTAACATTACATGTACATTTTATTTAAAATGAAACAAAATATAATCTGATATGTGCAAATCTTGCTATACGATTGTAGGTAAACAAGTTATTAGCAGATTCTTTTGTTAAATTGAGTGATTGATACTCATTTTATTGAGTTCTAAGGCCAATGATAAGAAATATGTTTATAGTCTAGTCCAGTGGTCGGCAAACATATCAGCCAAAGAGCCAAATACGAATATTACAACAATTAAAAGAAAATTGGGAGCCAAATCTGATTTTATTACACTGAATAAGTAGTACACTAAATAAGGTGTATACTAAATAAAACTAAATGCCAGAGCCGCATTTAAGGAGCCAAAGAGCCACATGCGGCTCCGGAGCCGCACTTTGCCGACCCCTAGCCTAATCTACAATGTCTTGGGTACGCGTACCGCCGGCTGAGAACCCTGGGAATAGATTGTGAACAAGTGTCTTATTAAACTAACAGAACAAGTTTCTTATTAAACTAACGGAACAAGTGTCTTATTAAACTAACGGAACAAGTGTCTTATTAAACTAACGGAACAAGTGTCTTACTAAACTAACGGAACAAGTGTCTTATAAAACTAACGGAACATGTGTCTTATTAAACTAACGGAACAAGTTTCTTATTAAACTAACGGAACAAGTGTCTTATTAAACTAACGGAACAAGTGTCTTATTAAACTAATGGAACAAGTGTATTACTAAACTAACGGAACAAGTGTCTTATTAAACTAACGGAACAAGTGTCTTATTAAACTAACGAAACAAGTGTATTACTAAACTAACGGAACAAGTGTCTTATTAAACTAACGGAACTAGTGTCTTTTTAAACTAACGGAACAAGTGTCTTATTAAACTAACGGAACAAGTGTCTTATTAAACTAACGAACTCACGTGTCCTTGAGTAAATACTTTCGCACCTTTCGGCGAACAGTCGCGAAAAAGTTTTAGAACTACCGTCTATATGCAATTTATAGGCTAAAATATACCAGGCTAAACCAGAGTTTATTGTGCGTTCAAGTGACCCAGTTCCGTGAGTTAAACGTGTTATGGCGACGCGTCAATAAGGAACTCGTTGCAACAATGGACCTTGCGTTCTCCAGTGACTTGCTTTAAACTGTTCCTTAACTCATCTGCTCCGTGTCCTCTCTGATACTCGTCTCACTGTGTGTCTTCTCTGCGTTTGACTGAACTGTCTATTACTTACTGTTAATATGAGTGTCTAGGTATCACATCAGGGTGCCTGAAGTTAGATGTCGTTGTGATTGTGTAAGTGTAGGTGACGAATGACACTATTTCATCACTAGCCTCAGGGGTGATGGAAGTAGAGTTATAGCTATATATATATATATATATATATATATATATATATATATATATATATATATATATATGGTGGGCCAAAAAAGTGAGAACGTCATATAACATACTAATTATTTAAAAATATAATTTATTTAATTGTATTGTTTCAAGTAATTTTGTTTGCAAGTATTTAACCAATCAGAAATCATGTTCAGTGTGCCATTGTTGCTTATCAACAACTTTTTCTAAGCGTAGACGCCACTCGCTACAGTCAATACATCGCTGTCCCAGATTTCTCCAATCTTCAATTATTGCCAACTTCAGCTGCTCCACTGTGGTACATTTTCGCCGAGGGTAGACTTTTTCATGCAAAGCACACCATGTGGAATAATCTACTGAAGTTAAAATTCTCCTGATGAAGAAAGTTGATCGTATTTCATGCTGTGTGAGAAAGAACTCCGTCTTTCTGTAATGTTCAGTTTCGACGACCACATTTTGCATTAATTAAGGCAACAAACCTTCTCTCAGAACATGTCCACAATAGTATTCACTGTTTACTTTGGCACCTGGTTCAACGAACACAATATCAGTTTTCCCCATTTGAGAAATACCAACTGATTCCATGATACTGCGGCTCAAATGGTGAGGAATTTCCTGAACTTGCGCTTTCTTTGTTTTAGCGGAATAAATACGATCATTTTAAGAATAAACTGGAGTGGCAACGGTAAATATCTTTTCATCTGTAAACTAGATGTTTCGTACACTTCTCTCATCAGGAAACTGCTCATGTAGCTGCCGGCTGCGTTGCAAGCATTTCAATTTGACATTTTATTCAGCCTCAGCCCGATCACACGCTTGTACGTTGTGAGTCTTAAATCATGTTTAAAAATACGTAGAATTGACGAACGTAATATACCAGTTTCTCTTTCTATTTCTCGTGGAAGTTTGTGACTGTGAGGATCACCATCTTGACTGCAGATCAGCTCACTCACCCGCTCAATATTCTGTTGTGTTCTGGCCGATTGTGTTCTACCACTTCCGTGTTTACGTTATGTTGTACCGTTGTTGTTAATTTTATGTATAACTCGACTGACACTAGCTATACTCCAGGCTTTGTTTGGAAACTCATTGACGATTCTCCTAGCAACCCACTGTTTTTCAATACGCAAATTTTTAATTAAAATACGGTCGTCCGCGGTAATTTATGTCATTCTTGGGAAAAAACTGAAATTTTCTTTTGTAAACTATTGTCATATTAAAATCCGAAATAGCGCTCGGAAAATGTCGAACTAATGACGTCATATATCTAAATTGGCAAGTAAGTAAATGAGTAAGCAATTTAAGATATTATGCATACAGCTAAACAAACTTTGATATAATTATATTACTTTCTACGCAATACTCATTTTTTAGCCCACTTTGATATATAAGCACGACAACCCAATTAAGTTTTTTAACCGCCAGATTACATACAATTAGTTAAATTATATACAGAAACTAAAATGCAAATAAACTATTTTTAACATTCTAACAAAACAGTTCATGAAGACATTAGACGCTTTTTGAAACATTTTACGCTGAAATTGCAACAAAGAAGTGGGAGTGGATCTGTCTTTACATTTCCTAGAAGTCAGCCTATTTCCTATTTATGGGAACAACCAATTCGCATCGGGGAAATAATCAGAATTTCGCAATAAATTTCAATCTCGTGTTGTCCTGCACGTAACTCACATCAAATTCATTTTCACCACGTGTTTGTATATTGTGGTACTCTTTAAAAAAACATCTTTTCATCACAACCTATCTTGATAATCATTATAACAGAAAACAACAGCTGTAAGTAATCGATTTTCCTTTTTACATACATGTGGTTTGTCGATAGAGTATTGTAATCATGTGTTATTTAATTTGTTTATAATTTTTTGTTTGTTCACTGAATATCGAAACAAAATTTTAACCAAACTTAATGCGCATTTTACGGCCTTCAACCATTAGTTAATTATATAACATAATTATTCTGAATTGATTAATGTTTTAAATTTTCCGGTATTTAGCATGTTGCGTGATAGACGGATAAAAGTTGTTCTCGTCACTGGACACAGGATTATCACAGATTTAAATGATTTCTTTAAAAAAAAAATATATGATAATAATTTTAGCATTTATTAAAGTACGAATAAAAATCTAATCTCATATTTGTCATATCAAAAGTGGTATTCGTTTTATATTAAAGTTTTATTTCATGATTCAATCATTCAACTTTCATAATGGGCCTTAAATATCTTTGATTCTATTTGTAAGTGAATATAATCAAATAAATGTTGTATTATGTAGTAAAATTGTATAGATTTCATTAGAAATCGAATATGACTGATACAAAAAAATCTAATAAAATTACATTTAAACATCAATCAATAAAAAAGCACTTAGTATTTTTGGAAGGAGTTATAGGCCTATATATACTAATCTTGCCATTATTTAAGTTGAAATCTTGCAAGTTCCCATTCTGAGTCTAATGATTAGTAATAACTTGTAATGTAGATATATCATTATGGTTTATCACCGTTGAAAAATACGAATATTATTAAAATCACAAAATATAAACTAAATAGAATGAACATTGGCAATTGAAATTGGTGTTTACGGTTCCGCTATTTTTCGTGTTATTATTTTGTGTACCAGCATTTAGTGGCTAGGCCTGCACTTTCTAAGAGTTGAAGGATAGTTGAGCGTTATAGATCGTTAGCCTGTTAATTGTGAGAACCCTGAGTTCGATTCTCGGCGAGATCCTAGAGGATTTTCTCACGGAAAAATGTGGTTACAAGTCTTCAAAGTCCACATATTTTTTAATAGATATCCTACATTAGTTAGTAAAGTAAAGGTGGGCATTGTGCTAACAACACTATCCCAATATGTCTGGTAATTAAAACAGATGAATTCTATAACTAACCCCCTGCCCGCTGACTAAGGGAGCTTAACTTTTAAACAATTAAAAAAAGAACCAACACAAATCATTGCCTTTTAAAATAGCGATGCGCTTATATGTGAAATATACAATCCGTATGTAAATATGATTAATGCGAGCTCTAGTTATATTGGAGCACAGTCGTCTTATTTAACACAAGTTGAAATAAATGGTCATACACCTTAATGCCTAATTGTTTTGTTCTTTTCACACAGACTGCTGTTAATAAATATAAATCAAATTATGGTGTCTAACAAAAATATGTCATGGTTAAACTAAATTAAATAATTATGGTAGATTAAACAAGGTCTATAAAAAAAGTGTCCAAAATCGTTCAGGCTTCGATTCATATTACGTTTGCTTGTATTGTTTTTAAGTCTATATCATTTTCGGTGTAAGAGTTTTGAGTATTCTCCAAATAGTAAGTAATAAGTAAGTAAAGTTCCCTTAACCCTAACGGGCCATCGGGGCAGATGAAGTGTAGAATTCATCTGTTTTTATAACCTCGGCATATGAAGGGGATTGTGTGGTTAGCACAACGCCCAGCCGCCTTTACTCCCCCAACTTAAAGTCAGGTACCCATTTAAAGCTGGGTGGACTTGGGGGCTTTCACCAAGACCTGAAAAAATCCCAAGATTCTCACTGAGATTCGAACCCGGGACCATCCGGTCGACAGTCGAGCGCTCTACACCAAATAAATCAAACGTTATTTGTAAAATATATTTTTCATGTAATAACCAATCGCTTAGGTGCTAGAATATTTGGGTAATTTTACCGGTATTTCTTTTTTAGAATGCTCAATTTTAACAATTTATGGGAATGCATTTAGTGGGTATGTCTTCCCATGTATACCATTGAGTTGAAATCATTTGCTTTTGCGTATATATTATAGCATACAATGCTAGTTTGCATTTGTTTATTTAATGTGTAGGCCTATTTAACCTAATTATTTATTTTAACTACAGTTTAATAATGTGTAATTTTACCGTGTTTGTTTATAAGCCTACCAATAAAAGAAGCCTGTTAGTCATGGATAGTGCTAGTGAGAATCAGCAACACAATAAGTTTGTATATGATCAACTTAAAACTGGAGATCGTGTTGAGTTTAAACGACCACTCTACTCCCATTGGGGACTCTATATAGGTTAGAACCATTTGCTTACAAAAGCGTTTACACAATGTCTATATATATATATATATATATATATATATATATATATATATATATATATATATATATTTAAAATTAGATTATTTAGGAAATAATACTTTACTGTATATGAGAATAAAACCTAACTCTATATATTCTTGCCTGGTGAAAAAAAAAGAACTAAGCAAAGTAGAGTTGTGAAAGAGGGTTAGGTAGAGAAAGAGCATTAATATTTATGTTTAGTTCTTTAAATAGGGATTTAATCTGCGATAATAAAATTGTAATCATAATAGATAGCTTACTTTTGATAAACTCTGTCTATTCACATTTTTATTTCGGTCATTAAATAATAATATTATAAATAAATAAAAAGAAGCTTTTTTTAGCTTAAAGTATTGCTTATTAAAAGTAACTGTTTTGTAATATATATATATATATATATATATATATATATATATATATATATATATCCCATTTGCGTTCCAAATATAATAACACGACACTACTCCTTGTAATATAATAGAATTAACAACTGAACTTTAATACGTGATATTTATAGATGAGAATCCACATATAAATAGAATAAAATAATTAACAATTGAGGAGTTCACCAATAAATAACATCTCACTATAATATCCATGAATACATTACTCCACATGTATCTGCTCTGTATGAACTCATAATTCACTACGTGAACTTTATAACAACCGTTACTCTTCACTGCACTGTCCTCCTTCGTTCCTGTACATCCCGCGTACCTTCTTATTATCCTCTTCCGCGTGTCAAACCCGGTCTCCTACTGACCGTTATCTCTTCCACTCTTATAGGTAATCCACCCACTAGTACCGTAGAGTAAAAATTCTACATGAGGGGCAAGCCATTCTACAGCAGGGGTCAGGCAATAGCAGGGGTGGGGGGCAGATAATACATTTTACTAAGTTGAACTAATAAGCAGAGGGGGCAAGACAAAATGTATTTTATTAAGTTGAACTAATAAGCAGAGGGGGCCAGACAAAATGCAGGCGGGCCTGCCACCATCGTTCTTTTCCCGCCAAAACTATAGGTCAATGATATAGCGTGGGTAGATTTCGCGCCAGATCGAAGATGAAGGTTATTGCGTGGGTGAATACCACTATTTCATCATTCATATTAATACATGCTTGACCTTACTAATACCAGGTCACAAGCACCAAACACAAAAAAGGGGACAACACAATAATCAAACAATGTGTGATCATAAGCCTTATTCAACATACAGACGTGTGATGGATATCTCGTGGAAAAGTACTATCTCGTTTCTATGAGCTGAGAGAGGAACTTTTGGCATTCTGTTCCAGTGAAAAACTGAAGGAGTTTGAAAACGCTCTGAGTAACGAGAGCTGGTGTTCTAAAAAAGCTTATATGGCTAATATATTTCAAGAACTCAACATTTTGAACGGTGGTTTGCAAGGCAGAAATGAAAACATCTTGACTTCAAGTGACAAAATAACCGCTTTTCAGAATAAAACTGTTGCTGTGGAAGAAGCGTGCAGCTGCTGGGAATTTGGAAATGTTTCCCAACATTAATCTTACCAACCACCAAGACATTCTGCCGTTGATCGTCCACCACTTAGAAAGTCTGTCCAGCAGTCTCAACTAATACTTCCCATGAATATCTGTTGACCAGTATGACTCGGTTAGGAATCCATTCATTGAACTTGAATCGTGCGAAGGACAGTTTACTTTGAAAGAGGAAGAGGAGCTGGCTGGCAATGCAAGTGACACAACACTTAAACTCAAGCATGCAGAGCTCAACATGGATAATTTTTTGGTTGTTAGTTGAAAACAAGTACCCTGCAATTGCTGAGAAAGCTTTGCGACTTCTGTTGCTTTTTTCCACCTCTTACATGTGCGAGTTTGGATTTTCGGCCATGAGCAACATCAAACACAAGAAACGAGAACGCCTTTTGTCTGTCGAAGAAGAACTTCGCGTATGTCTATCAAAAATTTGTCCAAGAATACATCTGCTGTGCAGAAAGCGTTAAGCACAATGTTCACACTGACATTTTTTCCATACTCGACCAAACATGCATCTATCATTGTAAACTGCATTTATTGTCGATGATGTATGTTGAATGAATAAATAAATAATTAGTCCTGTAAGACTTGTAAGAACTGTTGATTAATGGTAGATCGAAAAAAAATTGGGGTTCGCCATGAAGGGACATAAAGGGGTATACAGGTTCCGACAGAAATCTGACGACATCAAAGGGTTTCCCTGATTAAAAAAGGTTGAAAAACAATGTCAAAACGTATAAGATATATATATATAGACAGATTTTTTTTTCAACCTTTTAGTTTTAAAGAATTAATGTTGCTATTATTTGTTACACACTCTATCATAATGTGGAGAGTATTTAAGACATAAAATCTTCATTACATTGCAAACGTAGGCGCTTGTATTGTATTTTCGTGTTTTAGTTACTTCATCACACTCACCCTTTTATCATTTTAAACATCACCATAAAGTAATTAGGTACATAATTTACGAAATAATAATATAGTATGATGATCATAAATTATTTACACTTGTACCAAATTTGAGTTCTCTTATTAAACCTGATCAGGTTCAAAGTTTCTTGAAAAGATTTTTGACGAATGAAACACGCATAAAAAGAAAATATAAAAATATAGAATTAATTAAAAAAAAACATAAATAATATGGTTAAAAAAAATGAAAGTATTATTTATGTCACAATCTCTGTAAAATACTTAAATCAAGGTTCCGGTAAGATAGCTCACTTAGCGGCAGCTAACAATGGTGGTATCAAAGATACAATAAACAGTAAACAGTTGTCCAGTATAATCGGATTACCATCCGACAAAGCAGCCATTCGTACAGACGATTTCTGGGCGGTAGCTGCCAAGGATAAGGCCTTCATCAACAACAGTCGAGACAAGACATGGAGGTTTGTGTATTTCACTTATCTATTGTACAAAAAAAAAAACAACCTACGATATATTGTAGCCTTACTATTGAAAACCACGGATCGATATTTAATGTCCTTTGATAATCGTCTAGCAGTGTAGGTCTGAATAGTTCTAGCTGCAAGGTCGCAACAATGGAGAGAGTGCCAACCAAAGAAATGTCAAAGGCTGGATGGATTTACAGTTAATGGTGCATGTAATTAGTGGAGTTCAGTCTAAGAGGGGAGGGTCATGATTGGTTGCTGGGCCAATGGCTGTAGACATTGATTTTGATAATTAAATGTTTATTGAGATGGTTTTGTCTCGTAATCGTTAATTGAGCATTTTTCTGATCTCTTATCAGCAGGCCATATTAGTAAACAGTAGTATTTTTTTTTTACTCCCGCACTGGTATTTAATATTTACTAACTAAAAAAAAACACTTATTAATGTTAATTTTTTTTCAAACTAAACACTATGTAGTTACAGTTAATTATTTAGTACTGATGAGACCTCCGGTTTAGTTTGTAATGTATTTATAGTATTATAAGACAACAGAACGCTAGCAAATTAATTACGAAAAAGGTGTTTTTTTTTTTACCTTCATCATTTTAACATGCCTAAAGATATTATGAAATAAAACATACATTATTAGGGTGTATGTTCTTTTAAGAAATATTCAGCACAAATAAGAGAATTAACAAATACTAGTCATACCGTGGCGTAGTTTAATTACTGTAATATTATTTTTAAAATAAGCAAACAAACAGGCTGACATCTTGGGAGAAAATACATGGTATGCAAAATGGAACCTTTACCTATCATATGCAGATTTTAAGGTCACTATATGGCACCGTCCAGCAACTTGTTTTTTTTTTTATTTTATGGTTTACAAATTTTTAGTTGATTCTTTGGATGCCTTGATCTGCCATACTTAATTTTCTTTTTATAGGTTAGATATATTTTAATGTCTTTTTTTAAGATAAGGATTTTTTTTTTGAATTATATTTTGTTCTTTAAGTTTCTAACAAACATATTTCGGGGGGGGGGGGGGTTAATGTTTTAAATTTGCTTTGCTCTTTATTTTTTGTCTGCCTCAATCCACTTCTTCCCCCAGCACACTATAGAGTTATTTTGTTGCGACATTTTTTTTTTTCATTCAGGTCATGCCAGCCTTCATAATACATGTAGGTTCAGTACAACAAATAGATGCTAGTTAATTTTTTTTTGAAATGCGTACATATTCTGAAACAGTTAACATTTGTTTGTAATGCGTCATACATATTTATAATTTACTTAATCGGGATTTTCCCCAAAACAGCGGCACAAAGATATCAAAACAAAAGATTTCACCATATGTAATATTTTATTGTCTACACTTCAGCGTTGAATGTGTTCTCTTGACCCACTTTGTAGCTTAACGGTAGCGCCGGCCTACATAGCATTTTCACATCTTATCTATATTTATTACACCATTATTTATTCTAAAATTGGAAATGAGTTCAATATTACTTTATTCTTCACACATAATTGTATTATTAAATGTGTTTTTATTTTGTGTGTTGTTTTTTATTTACACTAATCAGTTGACATGCTAATGTTATTTTATGTACAGCATTCCCTCATTTTCCGCGGCTAAACGGATACATAATTTACCGCGACTGGGCATAAATGAAATAGTTTGAAGTTAGAGCAAATAAAAACATGATTACGACAAAATAATACTATTTTAAAAATTATTGGAGCGATCTAGACATAAAAGAGTATTGTACAATCGCCATTGTGCTCGTATTGCTTAATATATTTCACTAAATAAAAGGACAAACCGTCATATTAGAAATTAAAACAATCTGGTTTTATAAAAGAAAACAACGCGGAGTTGTCGAACGTTGTTGAATGATGAATGCGTCTTGCTTACTTTTATGTATTTGGGAATTTCAGAAACGTGATAAATCTCTCTATATATATAGATTTGCGTCTTGCATGCTGGTGTCCCGCATGGTTGGGCGAAGAATAGACTTATATATATATATATATATATATATATATATATATATATATATATATAGATAGATAGATAGATAGATAGATAGAGACATTTTTAATAGCAGATAAAATTACAAATGAGAATAGAAATCAATGTACTAAAATTTGTTCCATCACAACTATTAAAAACTATTTTTCTTTAATATCATTTCTTTCTACTCACTTTTCTTATTTTACTATTAATATTATTTATGTGAATTTCTAATATTCATAATTAACATATTTTTGTAAAAAAAAAATATGTTTATTTACTTTCCAAGATCTTTTGATCCAGAGACAATAAAGAGTAACGCCACTCAGAATATCGGGAAAATTGGCTACAATGTCTTCAATTCAAACTGTGAGCATTTTGTAAACTGGTGCCGGTACGGAAAGAAAGAAAGTGATCAGGTATGGCTAGTCAAATATTTCTTCTTGCTGTCTAGCCATTGCTTTCTTTAAAAAGAAAAAAAAATGTTGTTATATTGTGCTTAGCTTCCCATATTTTATGGGAATTCCACAAGAGATATTTTTATAAAAAATATTTAAAATAATCGGCACATGGCATTTTAAGATTAAATAAGTGACATTTAGAACCAAAAAAAAATTATTGTTCAGGCAGTAATTAAAAATAAACTTATAAAGCAAACTTTTTCAAAGCCACTTATAATAAAATTAAAAGTATAGATTTAAAAAGCACCACATATTGTTGCCTGTACCGCTTACAGTCCATAATGTCCAGTATATCACCACATATCGCTGCCTGTAGCACTTACAGTACGTAATTTCAAGTCCAGCTTCAAATAACGTTGCCTGTAGCACTTAAAACCCATAATGTCCATATAGTTGCCTGTAGCACTTACAGTACGTAATATCCAATCCAGCTACAAATACCGTTGCCTGTAGCACTTAAAGCCCATAATGTCCACTATATCATCACATATTATCAAATACCGTTGACTGTAGCACTTATAGTACATAATGTCCAGTCTATCATCACATATAGTTGCATGTAGCACTTACAGTACGTAATTTCAAGTCCAGCTTCAAATAACGTTGCCTGTAGCACTTAAAGCCCATAATGTCCATATAATTGCCTGTAGCACTTACAGTACGCAATATCCAATCCAGCTACAAATACCGTTGCCTGTAGCACTTAAAGTCCATAATGTCCACTCTATTATCACATATAGTTGCCTGTAGCACTTACAGTACGTAATATCCAATCCAGCTATTCCCAACTTTGTTGAAATAAACATCCCTTTTTTTTTATTAAAACTATGAAAGTTTTCATTGTTGTATTTGTTACCTCACGCATGCAATGGGTTACACAATAAAGACACACGAAACATTGATAGGAATTCATCGTTTTTTTTTTCCAATTTCCATGTAGACTTTTGTAAAATAAAATTCTTCATAGAATGTTTTAGCAAATAATGTCTTTGTCTATATATATATATATATATATATATATATATATATTCGGGTGGTGCTTAGGAACCACTAAAAATTAAAACCTTGATTTCTTTAGGTCTCACCCTTTTAAATTGTTCCTTTGGATGTAGAAACATCTAGAAAAAAAATTGGTGCTGATATCTTAATATTTAGAGGTAGCTCAATGAAGCCAAAGTTTAGGTAGGCCACGTTCAACAAGTAAACAGATCACGCTTTTGGAATTTTTGGCTTTTTTAATCAAAGATAGATTCTCAAACACAACATTAAACAGTAGAATGAATTATTAAACAAGCACAAACAAACCTGCATATACAATATTCTACCTGTAATTATAGTTCAATGTTATCAGTCCGATAAGAAGTCATTTTGACAATGTCTGTTTCTTAGTGTCTGGATAGGATTGTCGATGCTGTTGTACAGTCTGCAGCAGGAACTGAAGTTGCTCCTCATCTCTGGTGAGGATTCCACTGTACTCTTGAATCAGTGCTACACCCCTCTCTGCATGATCATTTTGACAATGTCTGTTTCTTAGTGTCTGGATAGGATTGTCGATGCTGTTGTACAGTCTGCAGCAGGAACTGAAGTTGCTCCTCATCTCTGGTGAGGATTCCACTGTACTCTTGAATCAGTGCTACACCCCTCTCTGCATGATCATTTTGACAATGTCTGTTTCGTAGTGTCTGGATAGGATTGTCGATGCTGTTGAACAGTCTGCAGCAGGAACTGAAGTTGCTCCTCATCTCTGGTGAGGATTCCACTGTAGTCTTTAATCAGTGCTACACACCTCTCTGCATGGTCGTTGACAACCTAGATCTGCCGAACGGTCTCCAAAGATCGCCGATAATCTTCATGGTTGGTCCACTCATCTGGGTCAGCATCCAGGAATCCAGTCTGAAGCTCCATCATGTCAAAGAATCTCTTAGACTTTGGCAACACGAAGTCCTCGAGCCTCCTGTTGTTGAAGGATTCCAAATCAACAGAGATTAGCTTGATGTTTTCTGGCTCCTCATTACCGCTTTCATTCATGGAATTTACCATGCGTCTTTTTGTTTCCGCCGATACCTGATCATCAAAGAATGCCAACCCAACCAATTCAGAGGTGCTTGGATGCAGCACTGGAAACGGTTCTGTTGATTCCGGAGTAGCTGAGAATTGATTGGAGCAACAGCATATCATTGTATGGAGCAGCGGCTGCCAGATTAGCCGTAGACATGTACAATTAAGATGCACAGCTCTTGAAGACCTTTCTCTCTTCCTTGGTTGTCAGTCTGAATTGCCCTTTGTACATCCATATCTTCAGGCTGTACAGACCCTTCGACATCCAGCAAACATTGTGCATTGCTCCAGGACAATCCACATAACTTGAAATAATATTATACAGTGTTATACACACAACAGCAGTGCAGTACACTATGTATTTTCTTCACCGTCCAATACTCCTAAACTTTGACGCCATTGAGCTACCAGTAAACATAAACTGAATACCTTAATATTTTATTTTTAGAGTTTCTATATATAAATGAACAAAAATAGGGGGTGAGAGCAGAGAATTGTAAAAGTTCGTTTCTAAGCACCACCCTAATATATATATATATATATATATATATATATATATATATATATATATATATATATATATATATATATATATATATATATATATATATATATATATATATATATATATATATATACATATGTATGTATGTAGCTTTATATTATATAATATTGTGTCTATGACTAACGATTTAATTTTTTTTTTCTATTTAAAGCACATTCTATTTCATGATGCAACAGATATGAAAAATGTAGTTTTCTTTCAGCTGAAATCTCTGCTTTAATTAAAAATGACACAATTAATGTAAATTGTAATATTTATATTATGAAAGTATGATAAGTAAAAAAAAAAATATTTTCATTTTTAAGTATGTATCATTTAGCAAGTGTTAAGTTTGAATAATGAATGGACGATAACTCAATACCATTGTTTTATTTCTGTATAGTTCATAAAACTTCTTTTAACAGGTTGCCAATGCCTGCACTGGAGTGGTACATGGAATACAAGACTATTATAGTATTTCTCCATAACTCCATTTCGGCCTTACCAAGTTACGGAGACTTGATCAAGCCAGAAAGGAAAAAAGAAATAAAAAACTGTATTTTTAATATTCTATAAAAATGTTCTCAGTAAACAATAAACAGTTAACAAAGGCTATAATTTTTTTTTCCTATTTATTTTATGTATTATATATTTATAAAATGCAATACGTTGATAAAAGAAAGTTATGTGGTAAATGAACCACAAATTGTTTGTTAATGATAAATTAAATTAGGCTATATCATTTATTGGAAAGTTTGTTAACCGTAAATATTACATTAACATTACAAAAACAATGCCTCAAGTCTTCGTTAAACAATAAACCAATTAACCAGTTATTAGTTTAGTGTGTTCATTTTTGTAAACACAATCCGTCGTTGAGCAATTTCGGACACTTTGCAATAGCTTTAGTATTACATAACCAACTCATGACAAATGAAATGTCAATGGACGATTAGCATGAGGAAATCAACATCTTCAAAGTTTTCATCCAGCAAAGCAGCAACCATTTGTCGACAGATATCTCATGATGGGATCGAATTCAGACTTTTTTTTACAGTATATATTCAGATCAGCTATTAAATATGTTGTTAAACTTAAAGAAGAATTGAAGAAAACACTAAATTAAGAAAGCTAGTCACTGCAATTTGATGGTAAACGTAATAGCCACCAATAATATCAAGTTTCTTTTTGTGTTTTTTAATACATTGTAACTTTACTTATCATATATGATTTATGTTTAAAAAAAAAAAACTTATTTATTTTTCACATCAACCGTAATACTCAAGGACAATCTTCCTCTTAAAAGTCTTTGGAAGCTTATAATTTTTTTTTTAAAATGTATATGTATATTAGTTTATGGTTTTATCTATGTTTTTGTAAAATATCGTAAAATGGATTTATAAAATTGCATTTTACTTTGTAAATTTACAAACATTTTTTTTGGCTTTCTTACATTTTCAGAAATTACTGAATAATTCTATATTATATTATTTTTTTTTAATTTGAATTATTTCCGCTTTAGCCTTTTTTTTTTATAATGGAGTCGGGTGTCTCACTTTCTAAGACTGATAGTAATAAACAGAAACTTATTTTAACTTACATAGACTAGGCTTGTTTCCAATTATATAGTGGATATATCTAAATCTTTATTATTTTTTTTAGAAATTCACGATTGATACAAAGAAATTCACAAAGTTATTTTTTAATTATTTTTATTGATAAAAAAGGAAAGGGAGGGGATCCATAGAGCCATCATTTTACAATGGAAATAGGAAAGTTAAGAAATGAAGTGAGATAATTATTACTAACATCAAGAAGTGCATTAGAATGGACACCTGATGAGTTGGTGATCCAAGAAGTGCCACCTGGGGAGATGTTGAGTCAACATTGTTGACACAAGAAGGGCCACTGAGGAGATTTAAACCCGAGAAAGGTCACATTATAAGTTGACCTCCTGTGAAAATTATTACCACGTTAAATTTCACTACGTTTCTATTACAGCCCTTGTAACTCTAATTGTCCAATCTGCGCTGTAGATGTCCAACTATCAGCCATGGACGGTAGCTACAATTTTTTTGTCAAAATTAGGCAGGACTTTGAGGCCTACGGCAATAAAAACCAAGGAAAACATAACAGGCTAGAGCAGCGAAAGCAGATACGAACAGAGCAAAACTGACCATAGACAAATAGAACAAAAGAGTGCAGAAATTAGCACAGCATATGGGAGTAGAGGCAAATAAAAACATAGACAATCGTAGCCAATGACTGTATTATAGCGAGTACATTTTATATTCATGTTAGATGTGTCCAATTCAAAACACTGCTTTACTGCTACTTCAGTGTTTTGCTTACGTGATATGCTGTGTAAGTGAAACCGAGACTGTTCAGATCTGAACCAGATACATCTACAGTGGTAATGAACAAAAGTCTTACAGAGAGAAACTAATCAAACTTAAAATACTTCGTTATGGTTACAAAGTGTGTTTCAACATCGACATATTTGTCAGCATCAGCAAGTGATTGATTGTGTTGGGCCTCCTCATATGAGAAATCAGCTTCCCGGACGCCAAACGATTCAAGGAGATCACATACTTATTATTAATTTTACAATGATTTACAGTGTCTTTTTTCCCATTAGTTATTAGTGTGTAAACAAAACGTTTTATAATTTATTTAGGAATGAATTAAACATGAACGACAACATTTCAGTTTATTTTATTTAACAAAAGGAGATAAAATTTATTTTAAAGAATTTTTGTCGTTTGTCTATAAAAAAAAATGAATAATAAAAATAGATTCATGATTTACTGTGAATTGAATTGCATATATGTAATCAATCTTTATCAGTCATTTTTCTCAGAAAATTATTAAAATCAAACTTCACGCTTTATTAAATTATACACGACACTCTGAAAACTTGTATGACGCAAGTTAAATTAAAGTAATTGTTAAAACACCCAAGTACAAATTTCATTATTTACTATTGATTCATTTCACCCAACATTATGTTGTCCAAGATGGTGGGTTAGCAATATGGGGAAGGGTGATGGGCGGCTTAGGGAAAGTATAAATAATGAGATCTATGATAAGTGACATTTGTGATGGGATATATGATAAGTGTCAGTTGTAAGATCTATGACAAGTGACATCTGTGATGAGATTTATGATAACAGTCAGTCGTAAGGTCTATGATAAGTGACATATGTGATTAAATCTATGATACGTGTCAGTTGTAAGGTATATGATAAGTGACATTTGTAAGATCTATGATAAGTGTCAGTTGTGAGATCTATAACAAGTGTCAGTTGTGAGATCAGTGACAAGGGTCAGTTGTGAGATCTATGACAAGAGACAGTTGTGAGATCTATAACAAGTGTCAGTTGTGAGATCAGTGACAAGGGTCAGTTGTGAGATCTATGACAAGTGTCATTAAGGACAGGAGCGCCAGATTGATTACGTCCCTTGGTGTCATATTATCGAATTTTTTTTTATTATTCATTATTGAAATTTTACCATTTCTGAATCGAAGTATTTGAGTTTTATAGTTTGCAATGTTTTATTTCTTCAATATAATTGCACTTGAAAATCGTCTACAATGTTACTGAAAATGATAAGTTTACGCTAAGTCTACTGTATGGTAAAAAGTAACTATCAATTTTGGGGGGTTTTTTTACTAAACAAAAAAAAATATTACTAACACACACACAAAATCAAAAAAAAAAAAAAAACTATAAAAACATTCAAAAAATGACCAAAAACATTTTTTTCAACTTTTCAAGAAAAAACACACGGTAGCCTAGAATTCACTTTTTTAACATTATGTCAAAAAAGTGAGTAGCAGTCTAAAAGACACACTGTGCCTTATGTCTTTCTTGACGATTTTTTTTATTTTTCTTGAAATTTGGCACACATGTTATAAATTCATGGGTAGTCAAATCTACTTGATGAAATTTTAAAATCGGCTATCCTTTTTTTTACGAATTTTTTTGATGGTAAATGTATCATATTTTGACCAATGCCGAAAAACCCTTAGAAAAAAAAAAATTAAAAAAAAGACCGTTAAAGATATTAAGAAATTATCAACAGTGTCTGTTTCCCATACATCTATTATGTTATATGCTCAATTTCATTTAGATAGCTGTTGTATTTTAGGAGAAATAGCGTTTAGAAAAATATGCTAAAAAAATGGCCGCCATTTCCATGGCAAACACTCGTTGCAATTATTTTTTTAAACTATATTTTAACGAACTATCTCAAGTACTATATGTGTGTTAAATATTATACTAATATCTGCAAAAAAAGGGATTTTTATTTCATCTGATCTTCTCCTCCTTAATAAACAAACAACATTAGAATAAATAAATATATTGATGACATTAATAAAAAAAAAACATTAGAAAAAATAAATATATTGATGACAATAATAAACAAACAACATTAGAATAAATAAATATATTTATGTCAATAATAAACGAACAACATTTGAATAAAAAAATATATTGATCACACTAATAAAAAAAAACAAATGTTTATATTGATATCATAATATAATAGACTGACGTACAAATAAAATACAACACCGCCATATTTTTTTGTTTACAAACAACTCACCAGGCAGCACCAGCCCCGCTGTAATTAAGTTTAGAATTTAAACTTCCACTGTGGACATGTTCATACAACCACACACCAACATCATCATCATACCCTAAACAATGAACTCTGGCTCCACTACTACCTGGACATGTACATGTTGTGTAGGTAAATTTCTGGATTCCATCACCCCCCTTGTATCTGTCCACCCAGAGACCAACACTGACCTGTTTACTACATCCATGAGGATGTGACACTATAAAGTTCAACTTGTCCACATTTCGTGATTTATTGTATTTGTTGTAGACTTTCACCCAGACATCATGATAATCTCCGCACAACTTTTTCAATTTATCTGCCAGATTTTTGTCACATGTCACACATTTCAACCAACACCAGTCTCTCTCAATGTTTACATGATCAACACTGACCTGATCAACACTGACCACTGGACTGTCTTCTCTATCATAAAACAATCTCAATGATGTGTGTCTGGCCTCAATGTCATCAAATACCACTTGTGTGGCTGTGTGCACATTAAACTGCCACCACACGTGGCTTGCTGTGTCTGAATGTTTACATTTCTTACACCAACATGTTGTAAAGTTTTTCCAATGTTTACCTCCAAATATATCATCACTATATCCATCTGTAAACTTGTCCACCCTGCCACTCACCCACCCACTTCCTGTTCTCAAGTTTGTTTTGTCTCTCATGTTGTAAAGTGGATATGAAACATTTGTTTCTGGCCAAAACTGTGGTCTGTGTGGACTGATCATTTTAACATCAACTCTGACTGTCAGGTCAGCTATAACTTTGATCAGATCAAACAGATCCTTGTCACGATGACCTTTAGGTAGATGGTTTAAGGTGAATCTATCAACAGTTATAAACAGTTTATGACCTGGATTCTTCTTACAGCCAATAAAATGTTTGTGTAGATCAGCTTCTCCACCTTCTGACACCTGAGTTTCATGATCACCTAAAAACAAAATAAAACAATTCTTTCTATAATAATTTATAACTAGTTTTACACCGAAAAATCAATAAAATATTGTGTTTTTTTTTAGATAGCTGAATTGACCTTTTGTTATTGCTTTTATAATTTAATATAAATAATTTTAATTCATTGCTAAGTTGATTTTTTTTAAGAAAATGAAAACTAAATATTATATTACCATGAATTTGATCCACCGGTTTGTCCAGTTTACTGTGACTAGATAACTTAGCTGAAGAGATAATAATATATTAGGTTGTTATTTGATCATGTTCATTCACGGGTGTAAATAAATATTTACATATTAAACATCAATATTTATGTAAATTTTTTATGCTTAACTAATAAACACACAAGACTATTAACATTAATTATGATAAATTATCTTACATAATAAACATTATTTTACCTTTAGAATTATGCGCCCCCATGTTTATTTGTTTTAGAGATTTGGATCTGGACATAAATGAAATTAATTTAAAATATTAGAATTCAATAAAACTGACGAAAACATAATACTTATTACCTCAGTAATATATGTATATATATATATATATATATATATATATACATATATATATATATATATATATATATATATTAGTATATAAAGACTTGAAAGCAAAATAAATAAATTTGAACTAATACTGATAATAATGTTTATTCTGCGATTTAGTTTTTTAAAGTTATATATTTAATTTCATCCTAAAGTATCAACCATTACTGTCCATTAAAGAAAAAAATTCACACTTTCCTTAATTGAAATATGATCACTGGGAACAGACAGATCAACTTAGAATTGTGTAGTAAAGAATAATTCAATATGCTAAACATTAAAATAACAAAGATATCAAGTCCTATTACTATGTCATTTATGTTACCACAATGTAAAATATTATTAATAAACTGTGTTTGATTTAACCATAAAGTTTTCGTCCAATTTTATGAGTTTCACTTTCCACCAAGTGACTTTAGACCTACGATGTAATAAAATTTTAAGTCTGAAATAATCAAATCAATAATTCAACTAAATTATATTGTAGATTAAACTTAAAAATATTACAACTCAGGCTAGTTAACTTAAATTATTATATCTCAAAATCAAGTTAAATTAAATATTTGAATAAACACTTCTTATCCGACAATGTAGAAATCAAACGCAGTTGTTACTAAACCAGCAAACTGGAATAGTTATTTTTTTCCCGCCGACCAGCAATAGATGTGCGCATGCGGGACTAGACGGACTCCGTATTATTTATTTTCGGGGTCCGGCTATAGTTTAAGTGACACATTTCCTTTGTCTCATATAACATAAATCGTTCTACTAAAGTAGGATATTTTTTTTATTGTTAACCTACTGCTAAGAAGTTTATATCAATGGAAAGCTTAAATAAAGCTCTTTCGAATGGTACATAAAAAAGTGATATATATATATATATATATATATATATATATATATATATGACGAGCTAAGTAGATGTAGAAACAGAGACTATCCCCTTCGACGTTTTAATATAATAGATATCTAAGAATTAGAATTAACACGAATAATAGTGACAAGGTGACAAGGTTGGGAAACAATAGAATAGTAGACAGCAAAGGTGTGAAGACCAGGAGGCGGCGTCGGACAGGCTAGTAGGGTATCAATGACGACCAGGTGACGCTCCTAGAAAGATTAGATAGTTAGGACAATGCTAAAAGAGACTGTGACGTACTTAGGGTAATTAGGGCACGGACGTTAGGGGTATACATAGGGGCTGGATTCGGACATTAGTTGGTTAGGAGAAGTTATGAGAGGAGTTAAGACGGGCTAGAGAAGAGAGATCGTTACGAGTCATAGTTAGAGAGAAGTTCTTAGTGTTGAGGAGTTTTAGAGATCTCTAGTTAGTCAGAGTTGAGGCAGAGCAAATTACTGTGGATTTAAATGTGTATTCGTTTATGGAGTTTTATTCTGATGTACATTTATGTAAATAAATCGTTGTAGTAACAACACATCGAGTTTGGTTGGTTTTTGAGTTGTAACAAAGGAGTGAGCAAATAAGAGTGAAACAGTCAGACACTAAGCTAAATTGACATCTCTACGTTCGAATTAAAACGCACAACTCATAACATAAACCAAAGGGCCTGAGACGTTTATAGAGCATAAACTAAAGAGCCCGTAACATGTATGAAGTATATAGAAAGAGCCCGTAACATTCATGGACTAAAAGAGAAAAAGGACCCGTAACAATATATATATATATATATATATATATATATATATATATATATATATATATATATATTAGGGTGGTGCTTAGGAACCACTAAAAATTAAAAACTTGATTTCTTTAGGTCTCACCCCTTTAAATTGTTCATTTGGATGTAGAAACATCTTCATTTGGATGTAGAAACATCTAGAAAAAAAATTGGTGCTGATATATTAATATTTAGAGGTAGCTCAATGAAGCCAAAGTTTAGGTAGGCCACGTTCAACAAGTAAACAGATCACGCTTTTGGAATTTTTGGCTTTTTTAATCAAAGATAGTTTCTCAAACACAACATTAAATAGTAGAATGAATTATTAAACAAGCACAAGCAATCTTGCATCTGAAATATTCTACCTGTAATTATAGTTCAATGTTATCAGTCCGATAAGAAGTCATTTTGACAATGTCTGTTTCTTAGTGTCTGGATAGGATTGTCGATGCTGTTGTACAGTCTGCAGCAGGAACTGAAGTTGCTCCTCATCTCTGGTGAGGATTCCACTGTACTCTTGAATCAGTGCTACACCCCTCTCTGCATGGTCGTTGACAACCTGAATCTGCCTAACGGTCTCCAAAGATCGCCGATAATCTTCATGGCTGGTCCACTCATCTGGGTCAGCATCCAGGAATCCAGTCTGAAGCTCCATCATGTCAAAGAATCTCTTAGACTTTGGCGACACGAAGTCCTCGAGCCTCCTGTTGTTGAAGGATTCCTAATCAACAGAGATTAGCTTGATGTCCTCTGGCTCCTCATTACCGCTTTCATTCATGGAATTTACCATGCATCTTTTTGTTTCCGCCGATGCCTGATCATCGAAGAATGCCAACCCAACCAATTCAGGGGACAGGTACCAGAGGTGCTTTGAAAACTTGTTGGATGCAGCACTGGAAACAGCTCTGTTGATTCCGGAGTAGCTGAGAATTGATTGCATCAACAGCATATCATTGTATGGAGCAGCGGCTGCCAGATTAGCAGTGAACCAGGCTCTCATGTAGACACGTACAATAAAGATGCACATCTCTTGAAGACCTCTCTCTTCCTTGGTTGTCCAGTCTGAATTGCCCTTTGAACATCTATATCTTCAGGCTGTACAGAACCTTCGACATCCAGCCAGCATGGTGCATTGCTCCAGGAGCAATGAAGTGCACTCCTCTGTCAGGCACAACCCCAAGAAATAGCAGAGCAAGTTCCAGGAACTCTCGATAATCATCTCTTGGCTGCTGCACTTGAATATGCTTTTGAGCAAATTCAATCAGAGAGTTGCGCACATCTTCTAGCGAAGTAGACACGTCTGAATTTGTCAGAGATGTTTCATAGTTTGCTCTGTCAATGAACTGCCAATGATCCTTGAAGCGTTTGAATAGCAGAACCTCAGGAGATGAAGTGGCACCTAGACAGACTTGGAAGACTGCGCCCAGAATCAGTTCCATAATGTGATGTCTGCAAGCAAGTGATAGAAGACCTCGCTGAAGTTTTTGCTCCAGCAGGATGCAGGTACACTAATCCGACCAGTGTTGGAACTAGTAGTATCAAAGCACATGCCTCTGATCTTGTCACTAACACCCCAGTCTTGCAGAACTTGAAAGACAGCTCCGGCCTGTGCAGCACCAGTTTTGGAAGGCAGTTTCGCAACAGTTAACAACTGTGATGCTCCTTTCCCAGAAACAATTACAGGAAGTCTGTCGATGCATTCTTTATTTGTGAGATCCGGAATCAACTTTCCATCCCAATGCACAACCTTATGATAATTAGCTTGGAACTCGGCTTTGAGATGTTCTGCGTACTGGGATCTGTGTAGCATTCTTTCACGGCAAACTGTCCAACGGTTCAGAGTCAGATCTAGAACATCGTGACCAAGGGACGTGGCTGTCTCAGCAATGACAAGTGTTGCTGAATTGCTTGGCATTTTTGTTCGATCCAGTGCAGCTGTTAATCGAGGTGTTAGAATTGGCTTTTTGCCTCTGCTTTTCTTAGCACTAGCAGGTGTTTGAGATTAGCAGCTTGCAACAGGTTCTTCACATTCTGTTGTACTCTGCTCTGTGCTGTCATTCTCCTCAGCTGAGCTACTGCTACATGACGAGGATACAAGGACTGCTGACTCCAGAAGCCTCTTTTCCTGCTCTTTCATCTCTTGGTGTCTTAACATCATCCGCTGCTTTCTGTCTGCTGAACGTCTTTCCTTGTCAGATAATATCCGGTCTACCCCAGCCATAGCTATAAAATGTATCTATTAACTATTTGTTTGCTGGCAAATTGCCAAACGGGCACGTTACCAATAGTTTCTAGGTGGTGTCGGTAGGCCTATACTGTGTTGCTAATAGTTTCTTTGTCTAGGCCTACAGGGCCTGCTGTGTATTAAATTACCACTTCCGGGCCTATTTACATGTTTTATATGATTAGTACAGTAGTGTAGGACAATCCACATAACTAGAATTAATATTATACAGCGTTATACACACAACAACAGTGCAGTACACTATGTATTTTCATCATGGTCCAATACTCCTAAACTTTGACGCCATTGAGCTACCAGTAAACATGAACGAAATACCTTAATATTTTATTTTAAGAGTCTCTATATATAAAAGAACAAAAATAGGGGGTGAGAGCAGAGATTTTTGAAAGTTCATTTCTAAGCACCACCCTAATATATATATATATACATTTTGACGTCGCATACCTAATATTAGAGGTTAATGTGTGTATTAATGTGTTCATGCCTATGTTTATGTAACAGTGACAAACTAAACATTTTTTATGAACATGAAAAAATAAAAACAAATAAACGCTTTAATAATATAGTTTAAAATCATTACTTTATGTATGCAATAGATGAAAGTTTCGGGATTCCATCCAAATAAAATTGTAGAAAAATACAGTTAAGTTATAAAAGTCATAAAACAAACAGCAGGAAAGCGACTCTTGCAAGGACATCTAGCTACTGATGATGTCGATGAAGTTGATATAGTCACTTACCTACCAGACTCAACAGTTCATCGTTGGGCTACACAAGTTTAGTGGTTTCTTTGTAGAGTATAGTTGATTTTGGCAGTTACTGTAGAGACTGCTTGCTAGTAATATCGGTTGTTTTTTAATGTTGTACTAAGTTAAGAATGTGTTATTGTCTGTTTTTGTTTTTCTATATGAACACAACACCACAAAAGATTGCAGTTAAAAGTAATGTTATCATAAAGTTACAAATAAAAATTAAAATGGCTTATAATTGCTAAGTATTTAGAACAAGTTTTATTTTATGACTTCTGTCTAAATGTTCCAATTAGGGCTACCATTATTTGAGATGTTCTAACAATTTGCCTTGAAGGGATATTTTAGTGGTCTCATATTTTCACTTATATCACAGGTTGTACACTACTAAATGCCAAAGGTTTGGTGTAGATTATTGCATTAGCAGTAAAGGTTCATTTTGGTACATTTTAGATTAAAAAATTATAATAACATAAATGCATAATGCTAGTCTCCAGATGTTGAGAGACACAGCAAGTCTGATCTCACGGGCTCTAAGAGACAAAGTCTCAGCCCACAGTAATCACTAAGAGAGTTCAAAGAGAGAGAGAGAGAGAGAGAGAGAGAGAGAGAGAGAGAGAGAGAGAGAGAGAGATTAGCTTATACACTTGCCACTCAACACTTATCTAATATTAAAAGGTTATGACCATTATCCAATAGGTTAGAATAATTTTATATTTTTAAACCTTCATATCATATTTTTATATAAGTTAGAAACTAGATAAAAGAAATTGTACACAAAGGAACGAAGTTTATAAAAAAATGACAATTGTTTTTCACGAAGTTATAAAAGTAAAGCATGATTTGATCGAATAAAAATTAGTGCAAAATACATTGCTAGGATAAATATAATTTTCACTCTTAAAAGCTGAACATGTTTTTCTAAAAATATTAAGAAATAATAAAAATTATTTCAGTAATATGTCTGTTAATTACCAATGTAAAATGTGGCCTGGAGAATTTTAATACTAAAATGAGCAATTCTAAATAAATTAATTACTCACTGTAAATTCTCTTCCAGAAATTAAAATTTAGATTTAAAAAAATGAAATGCTAAAGTGAACATTTAAAATGCTACATTTTTTACTGTAAATATAATTTTCAATATTAAAAGCTGAAAATTCTTCCTAAAAATATTAAGAAATAATAAAAATTCTTTCAGTAATGCTAGATTTTTTTTTTTACTTTATATAATAATGTTTTCTAAGAAAAACAACAATAGCAAGTTAGTTGTTAGTCTGTCAAATAGGCAACAGACGTTCGACTTTTGAAACAAACAAATAAACAGTACATGTTTTGATAAAAAAAGTTCATAAAAAAGTTTTTTTATTATATTTTTTTACACTCCATTAGAGTACTTTAGTAGTTAATTAAAAAAATACATTGTGTGTTTTGTTAAGAAACTATGCCATTTTAAAAAAAAACCCACCAATATTAGCCCAAACAAATTTAATATGTTATATAATAGTGAAATTGTTGTATAATATCGATATCATTACTTAAAGATAGATAGGCTATGTGATATTAAACAAACATTTCCTTAACTTAATACATTTATCTTTGGTTGAATTGAATTATATTTAATTTTCACACATTGCATATTGAAGTAAAAAAAAAAAGTAAAATGAGCATTTAATTTTTCTTTTCAGACTTGATATAAAATAATAATAATCAATCTTTATTACGACTGCTATCTTCAAACTTACTTGTAGTGCTGAGTTCAATATTGCGGCATGTTGTACAAACACAATGTTTCACTTCCTACAACTGCTCTCTCTAGTACTGACATATAGTGGTACGCTCACTTTACAACTTACTTGTGCACATATATCAAGCCTGGAGTAATTACTCCTAATCTTTGGCGTTGTGTCAAGAAGTAAACAACCGGTAAAATCTACCTAAAACCGGATTTTAAACCGTGTTAAAGGATGAGCGTATTAGTCATCTAGAACATTTTTCAATAGTTATTACTCGTTTTCTAAAAGTAATGCCCAACCACTAAAAATGAGTAAAAAGAAATTGGCAGTCAAATAGCTAAGCGAATTGCATTTAGCTTACATTACAAAATAAATGAATTAGTCCCAAGTAATGCTTATTATGTAGGTCATAATTTTTAATTGGTTAAACACCATCTTACCATTATTCAAGTCTAGTCTTTGTAATAGATACACATAAGAGAGGTGATTGAATCTTTTCCTTGAAGCCATGTAACGAATGTAAAAGATACGTTTAAAGTTAAAAACAAAGCTTCCTACTGTATTTAAACTTATATTTAAACTTATATTGTTATATAGGAAATAAAAAAACCGTATTGACAAAGATCATGTTATATAGGAAATAAAAAAACCGTATTGACAAAGATCATGTTATATAGGAAATAAGGAAACCGTATATGACAAAGATCATGTTATATAGGAAATAAGGAAACCGTATGGACAAAGATCATGTTATATATGAAATAAGGAAACCGTATTGACAAAGATCATGTTATATAGGAAATAAGGAAACCGTATTAACAAAGATCATGCTATTTTTTCTAAATAGAAAATTCAGATTTATGAGTAGCGTATATTTTTATTTACCTTCCATTTCCATTGTAACGGTTATTTTCTATCCCTTGACACAATGTGTCACACTTCATACACGCATTCCACAATTAACTGACGATGTGTTACACTCCATACACGCATTCCACAATTAACTGACGATGTGTTACACTTCATACACGCATTCCACAATTAACTGACACAGTGTGTCACACTTCATACTCGGATTCCACAATTAACTGACACAGTGTGTCACACTTCATACATACATCCCACCATTAACTGACACAGTGTGTCACACTTCATACATACATCCCACCATTCAATGACACAGTGTGTCACACTTCATACACACATCCCACCATTCAATGACACAGTGTGTCACACTTCATACACACATCCCACCATTCAATGACACAGTGTGTCACACTTCATACATACATCCCACCATTCAATGACACAGTGTGTCACACTTCATACACACATTCCACAATTAACTGACACAGTGTGTCACACTTCATACATACATCCCACCATTAACTGACACAGTGTGTCACACTTCATACATACATCCCACCATTCAATGACACAGTGTGTCACACTTCATACACACATTCCACAATTAACTGACACAGTGTGTCACACTTCATACATACATCCCACCATTCAATGACACAGTGTGTCACACTTCATACACACATTCTACAATTAACTGACACAGTGTGTCACACTTCATACATACATCCCACCATTAACTGACACAGTGTGTCACACTTCATACATATATCCCACCATTCAATGACACAGTGTGTCACACTTCATACACACATTTCACAATTAACTGACACAGTGTGTCACACTTCATACATACATCCCACCATTCAATGACACAGTGTGTCACACTTCATACACACATTCCACAATTAACTGACACAGTGTGTCACACTTTATACATACATCCCACCATTAACTGACACAGTGTGTCACACTTCATACACACATTCCACAATGAACTGACACAGTGTGTCACACTTCATACACATATCCCACCATTAACTGACACAGTGTGTCACACTTCATACACACATCCCACCATTAACTGACACAGTGTGTCACACTTCATACACATATCCCACCACTCTATGTAAGGAGAATTTAAATCATAGCTGCCTATTCCACCACCTAGCATATCTGTGCTAAATCCGGGTATATATGAAATAGTTCTTTGTTGCAACCATAACATCAGTCATACTATTAGTGTAAAAAACAATAGTCTTATTCTTCAGATGATTAAAATTGTTTTCGTATTTCTGGGGCTTTGGGGTCATTAAGTTTTTCACAAAAGCTTTTTATTTAATAATAACATTTGAAAGATTGCTAGCCGTGTATACGTCGTTAAAATGATCATTACTAATACAAGCGTTTTTTACTTGTATTCTATAAGGTTATTTTCTCTAGCTGATATGGGTCATTTATAAAAAAAAATATTGCTTTTATTTGTTTAATGTTTTGTTTATCAAAGAAGGCTCGAGGTTATTTATTATTCAGCAGGATGTGGAAACAGTTTAGCTTTCATTTTATTCATTGGAAAGAGAGCTGGATTATTTTATGTTGAGCACATTTATCCCTCTGCCAATAGTATGGATAGAATGTCTAGCCATTGCTATCAACATACAACTTATATTCATAGAACGCTCCAACATGTTTAAATCTACAGGAAGAAAATTTTCATTGAAGGTTTCTAAGGTAGACGCGGAAAAAAAAACGGCACACAACAAATATTTCTGCTTGTAATCACTTTATGACATTAATACAATTAACTGACATCCTGCTGTAAAATTTCCTTTTAAATTTTTAACCAAACCTTCCGCATAGCAGGACTCACTGACGTAATTAAACTGGATGGTAAAACAAAAACAACTAAATATGTTTAGATCCGGCTTTTACCGTATTGTTTTTTGAATTTCTAAATTTAGATTGCTATAGCGAATAGCTTTGTGTGAGGCAAGTGAAAAGTTCATAATAATTACAGAGCGTTTTATTGTAGAATGTAAACTGATTATCTATAGACTGGTGAGACAAACTGATTATCTATAGACAGGTGAGACAAACTGATTATCTATAGACTGGTGAGACAAACTGATTATCTATAGACTGGTGAGACAAACTGATTATCTATAGACAGGTGAGACAAACTAATTATCTATAAACTGGTGAGACAAATAGATAATCTTTTTTTAAACAAAATTTCAGCATCTTAAATTTACACTGCAAATATATTCTCCAATGAGATTTGTTTATATGCATTTCTTTTTTGATTATTTTTATAACACCATAAAGCAAATTTAGATTTTATAAAGTGTCAAAACTTACGACTTTTCCTGTTGAACGCACTCAAGCACGTTGCGTGCTGCAGTTTGGACATTCCTGATATAACATGATAACAGGACATTATTTTTCAGTTCCATTTATTTCTATTAGACTAGAAAATTATTAGTTTGTTTAATGTTGACATAAATACATTTACATATACAAAATGAAATGATCTGATTTCGTGACCAAACAACAAGAAAACATAAATTGACTAATATGTCGGACTTCATTGATTTTAACATCATGCTAATATTGTAAATGTTATTGACTCCATTTTTCATTTTAGGGTAATTGAAAGAAATAAAAACCTATATAATTAAACGCGTAAAATATTTTAATTACACTTTTATCTTACAATAGGAAAAAAAAATTAAAACTAAACTATTTCTAATCTATTTTAGGGGGAGGGGAGATATAATTAAAACAATTTAAATGTAATTAACTAAATCATCGTAACTAAGTCATCAAAGTTTCACAAACAGCTGACTTCAATATTCTTTTTTCATTGCTACTGTACCGATAATTCGTTGCAACTCATCAACACAAGCCTAATCACGTGTCAGTTTAATACGCATTTACGAAAGAAATATCAACAATTTTAAAATAAATTATTTCATTTATTTTTTTTTATAAATGTTTATGATCATGTTTATTTTCTGACGATGTTAGAAAAAATCAGCCACTAAAAAAAATATTATATTTCTACTAAAACCAAAATACCTCTTATAAGTATTCCATGTTCCTATGTAAATTGTCTATAGTACTATAGAACATTTGTTGATGCTACATTCCAGTCTTGTATACATTAAAAACACGTTAAAGATCTTAACCACTGTCAGTTTGTTAAGAATAATGAAGAATAACAAAAACATAACAAACTGGATAATTGTGAGCCAGTCTAAACTCATAGAATATCCACATTTGACCACCTAGTTACATACTGTATTGTTGCATACTGTATTGTTACATACTGTATTGTTGCATACTGTATTGTTGCATACTGTATTGTTACATACTGTATTGTTGCATACTGTATTGTTGCATACTGTATTGTGCAAACTTTTTCGACTGTATAATAACTGTACTAAAACAGTAATCAATGTGAATACAAAATAGTGATAAATCCTTTTCTTCAAATGATATTATGTAAGTGTGTCAAGCGTATAAAACAGCTTTGAAATGAGTGAAGCAATACCAGCTAATAATCTGTTTAAAAAAAAAAACTTGTCACATTTTGATGAAATCATCAGTTGAAACCAACAACAAGTGTCAATAAAAAGTGTATTAGCTAGCGTCGCTCAAAAGGTAAATATTTCGTAAACTAACCGATGTCTGCGCTTCCATTAATGAAAGTGAAATTAGTCACAAACATAATTTATAGACCCTATACATGTAAGTTCAAGTAAAAACAAAATTTAAACAATTTTGAATAGCATGTGTAATATTAAATATTTATACATTAATTTACTTTTTGAAAAGAATAATGAGAGTTTCATTTTTTTATAATATTAGACAATCTAGAACTCGTCCATTAATTACGTCAACAAAAGTTAACACTTTTTAGACTCCCGTCTCTCTCTCTCTCTCTCTCTCTCGTCTCTCTGCACGTCTGTCTCTCTGCACGTCTGTCTCTCCAATCTCTCTCCCGTCTCGCTCCCTCTTTCCCTCCAGTTTCTTTCTCAGACTGAATCAATATAAAGGTGAGACCAAATGATTATCAATATAAAGGTGAAACAAACTGATTATCAATATAAAGGTGAGACAAACTGATTATCTATAGACTGGTGAGACAAACTGATATCATTTTTTAAAACACAATTTCTTTTTTAATGAAAAAATTATTCCTGCAACTTTCAATGTCAGTGTTGAATACATGTATCAATGACATTAATATGTTGTTTTTTCATATCTATTTCTTTTTTGATCGCTCTTATAATACCATGTAACACATTACGATCTTACAAAGTGGGAACAATTAAGATTTGTCCTATGGGCCGCATTCAAGCACGTCGTAGGCCGCAGTAAGGACACTTCTGATACATATTTATAGTAGGTGATTACATATTATATTTTAGTTCGATTCATTTCTAAAGGACTAGAAAATGAGAAGTTTGTTTATTGTTGACATAAATACATTTGCATCTTAAAATTAAAAGAACTCATTTCATTGACTGCATATATCATGGTGATATTATACTTGTTGACTCCTTATATCATGGTGAAGTTATACTTGTTGACTCCATATATCATGTTGATGTTATAATTGGTTGTTAAATTTGATTTTTGGGTCAAGTCAAGCCGCTTAACAAGCTGTTCTTAGCCCGCATACCAAAGAATGTCAAAGTCTTGTCTAATGGCTACACATTATTTTCAAGGTAACTATTTCTGCGCCTCATCCGTCACGCTCTATCCTTCCAACACTGCCGACTATCCAGCAGACTTATCAATATTAATCCACAATAAAATGAATAACTATAAATAGATTTAGTAATAATGAAATATATTTGTTAAAAACGTTAATAGAATTACTATAATAAAAAAGGATTGTATGTATATTACTATGTCACAAAGTATGAGAAAGGCTTTTTAATTACAGTATAACATAAATATCTACGGATTTTTGCAGTTTCGATAACAAAATATCACGTCACTTTACAAATGTTTTAACTTTTTTTTCCTGTTCCGTGAATCAAGGGACGCGACTGGCACGAGTTAATACATCGTTTATATTTCGATATATTAATTTCATGAAATCAATAAATGCATCGATTTTAAATAAAAACGTTTAAACTTATCGAAAGTTTCCTTTGCTCAAACGGGCCATCGGGGCAAATGAAGTGTAGAATTCATCGGTTTCAGTAACCTCGGCATATGTAGGGCTTGTGTGGTTAGCACAACGCCCAACCGCCTTTACTTCCAAAACTAAAGTCAGGAAACCATTTAAAGCTGGGTGGACTTGAAAGATGACTTTGAATTAAATTTCACCTGGGAAAATGCCCATGGTCCTCACTGAGGATAGAACCAAGGACTATCAGGTCGAAAGTATAATATTAACATCACTTGGCTATCCGTCCCATTTATTGAGCTTAGTCAATAAACACAATGACTATATTGACATTATGAAAACATTGCGTAAGTGTTAATTTATTTAAGCAGCTTTTATCACGTATGTTTGCTGACAAACGCCTTGTGTTCAATCTGAAAAGTTTTATATAAGAGTTGTATGTCCTCATAAATCAATTACTCGTGCTTTTTTAAATTATCTTTTTCACATAGGGTACTAACAAATAATTAATATAACTTCAATAACAGCATGACGATAACAAGAATCAAATTGCTCTGCACTACTCAGATAAGTCTGCTACACACGCCATAAGGAAAGTTGTGTTTCAAGTTGACTATCTTGTTGGCGATTCTGTTGTGCCGATATGGTTGCGTGGTAAGTGTGTGAAGTTTTTCGCAGTTCCCTTCTTTTATCTCCAACATAACCGATAGTGCAATGGCCAGGGAGGCACCACGGAGACATTGCTTAGACTTCAGCCATGATCTGAAATATTTATGGCTCTTCACCGAACCAGTGACCAACATGTCGACTAGAGATTATCAGGCTTTGTTCATAGAGTAAACAGGTTTAGTGCTACCAGGGCCAAACTTGACAAAGACCGTGTTATTTCTGTAATTTTGTAATTTTTGTCCCCTCTTTCTACACTTATGACATACGTACGTCATTTATAACAATTTTCTGTAATGGTAATTTATCTGGTTTCTATTTTAGCAACATTTTGAGAGTTAAGTTAAAGCTTTATTTTCCCCATTTACAGGATGCGCTATAACAATAATTCTTAAAAAAAAAAGAACTACCAATGGCATAATAATTTGAAGGATTTTGTGAAATTTTCTTATTTCAGATTTTAAAGTAACACGGTACTGCTGTATTGTAAGGTATCACTGTACTGGTGTAATAAAGGTATCATGGTACTGATATAATAAAATGCATCATTGCACTGGTACATTGACATAAACCACTGTTATGGTGTCTTGAAATTGCTAATTATCAACATATTGACATTTTATCTTTCACCTATATCTGTGGATCAAAGAATGTAAGGCATATATTTGTGGATCAAAGATAGTAAGGCATGTATCTGTGGATCAAAGAATGTAAGGCATGTATCCGTGGATCAAAGAATGTAAGGCATGTATCAGTGGATCAAAGAATGTAAGGCATGTATCTGTGGATCAAAGAATGTAAGGCATGTATCTGTGAATCAAAGAATGTAATGCATGTATCTGTGGATCAAAGAATGTAAGGCAAGTATCTGTGGATCAAAGAATGTAAGGCATGTATCTGTGGATCAAAGAATGTAAGGCATGTATCTGTGGATCAAAGAATGTAAGGCAAGTATCTGTGAATCAAAGAATGTAAGGCATGTATCTGTGGATCAAAGAATGTAAGGCATGTATATGTGGATCAAAGAATGTAAGGCATGCATCTGTGGATCAAAGAATGTAAGGCATGTATCTGTGGATCAAAGATAGTAAGGCAGGTATCTGTGGATCAAAAAATGTAAGGCAGGTATCTGTAGATCAAGGATAGTAAGGCAGGTATCTGTGAATCAAAGAATGTAAGGCATGTATCTGTGGATCAAAGATAGTAAGGCATGTATCTGTGGATCAAAAAATGTAAGGCATGTATCTGTGGATCAAAGAATGTAAGGCATGTATCTGTGGATCAAAAAAATGTAAGGCATGTATCTGTGGATCAAAGAATGTAAGGCATGTATCTGTGGATCAAAGAATGTAAGTCATGTATCTGTGAATCAAAGAATGTAAGGCATGTATCTGTGGATCAAAGAATGTAAGGCATGTATCTGTGGATCAAAGAATGTAAGGCATGTATCTGTGGATCAAAGAATGTAAGGCATGTATCTGTGGATCCAAGAATGTAAGGCATGTATCTGTGGATCAAAGAATGTAAGGCATGTATCTGTGAATCAAAGAATGTAAGTCATGTATCTGTGGATCAAAGAATGTAAGGCATGTATCTGTGGATCAAAGAATGTAAGGCATGTATCTGTGGATCAAAGAATGTAATGCATGTATCTGTGGATCAAAGAATGTAAGGCAAGTATCTGTGGATCAAAGAATGTAAGGCATGTATCTGTGGATCAAAGAATGTAAGGCATGTATCTGTGGATCAAAGAATGTAAGGCATGTATCTGTGGATCAAAAAATGTAAGGCAGGTATCTATAGATCAAGGATAGTAAGGCAGGTATCTGTGAATCAAAGAATGTAAGGCATGTATCTGTGGATCAAAGATAGTAAGGCATGTATCTGTGGATCAAAAAATGTAAGGCATGTATCTGTGGATCAAAGAATGTAAGGCATGTATCTGTGGATCAAAAAATGTAAGGCATGTATCTGTGGATCAAAGAATGTAAGGCATGTATCTGTGGATCAAAGAATGTAAGTCATGTATCTGTGAATCAAAGAATGTAAGGCATGTATCTGTGGATCAAAGAATGTAAGGCATGTATCTGTGGATCAAAGAATGTAAGGCATGTATCTGTGGATCAAAGAATGTAAGGCATGTATCTGTGGATCCAAGAATGTAAGGCATGTATCTGTGGATCAAAGAATGTAAGGCATGTATCTGTGAATCAAAGAATGTAAGTCATGTATCTGTGGATCAAAGAATGTAAGGCATGTATCTGTGGATCAAAGAATGTAAGGCATGTATCTGTGGATCAAAGAATGTAATGCATGTATCTGTGGATCAAAGAATGTAAGGCAAGTATCTGTGGATCAAAGAATGTAAGGCATGTATCTGTGGATCAAAGAATGTAAGGCATGTATCTGTGGATCAAAGAATGTAAGGCAAGTATCTGTGAATCAAAGAATGTTAGGCATGTATCTGTGGATCAAAGAATGTAAGGCATGTTTATGTGGATCAAAGAATGTAAGGCATGCATCTGTGGATCAAAGAATGTAAGGCATGTATCTGTGGATCAAAGAATGTAAGGCAGGTATCTGTGGATCAAAAAATGTAAGGCAGGTATCTGTAGATCAAGGATAGTAAGGCAGGTATCTGTGAATCAAAGAATGTAAGGCATGTATCTGTGGATCAAAGATAGTTAGGCATGTATCTGTGGATCAAAGAATGTAAGGCATGTATCTGTGGATCAAAGAATGTAAGGCATGTATCTGTGGATCAAAGAATGTAAGTCATGTATCTGTGAATCAAAGAATGTAAGGCATGTATCTGTGGATCAAAGAATGTAAGGCAGGTATCTGTGGATCAAAGAATTTAGAAAGTAAGTATAGACGTTTTTACACACATCTAGAAAATAGTACAGATATAATTTAAAATAATTGTCATGCCTATCATTGGATGGTTGTGACTATTTTCAGAAAAAAATGATTTCTTCATTATCATAAGAAAATGTTTGAGATTTAATAGATACCATCCTATATGGCTATTACGACCCGAGACAAGCTACTATATAAGTCTATGTGGAATAGTTTTTCGCTCAATGAACACTGAGCTAAACGGACGTGGCAAACAGAGTTATTTGTAAACGTTCTAAGAATGACACATGTACTCACGTGGTTGCAATAAATTGGAGACATTCACAAACGCAGTTAATTAAACAAAAATATAGCTTTCTGAAATACGGTCAGTAATACTATCGTTTTTATCGCTTAAAGTATCATGCTAAATCCATTATTCTAAAACTATAATATTATAATTTCAGAAATATAAAAAAAAAAAAGAATTTTTATATTTTGCTAACTTTCATGCTCGAGAATATTCCACCATGTCAAATGATGTTCACAATTTAAAAAGACCGAGTAGATGTAAACAACGACAAATCAAAAATTACTCCATGAATTCAAAATTTGACAAGACAATGTACTAATGATGACCAGGGCTTATCAAAAGACGTTGTTCATTAGACCACACTTGATACTGTGTCTGACCACACTTGATACTGTGTCTGACCACACTTGATACTGTGTCTGACCACACTTGATACTGTGTCTGACCCCACTTCATACTGTGTCTGACCACACTTCATACTGTGTCTGACCACACTTGATACTGTGTCTGACCACACTTCATACTGTGTCTGACCACACTTGATTCTGTGTCTGACCACACTTGATACTGTGACTGACCATATTTGATTCTGTGTCTGACCACACTTGATACTGTGTCTGACCACACTTGATACTGTGTCTGACCACACTTGATACTGTATCTGACCACACTTGATACTGTGTCTGACCACACTTGATACACTGTCTGACCACAATTGATACTTTGTCTGACCACACTTGATACTGTGTCTGACCACTTTTGATACTGTGACTGACCACATTTGATACTCTGTCTGACCACACTTGATACTGTGTCTGACCACACTTGATACTGTGTCTGACCACACTTGATACTGTGTCTGACCACACTTGATACTGTGTCTGACCACACTTGATACTGTGTCTGACCACACTTGATACTGTGTCTGACCACACTTGATGCTGTGTCTGACCACACTTGATACTGTGTCTGACCCCACTTCATACTGTGTCTGACCACACTTCATACTGTGTCTGACCACACTTGATACTGTGTCTGACCACACTTGATACTGTGTCTGACCACACTTGATACTGTGTCTGACCAGACTTGATACTGTGTCTGATCACACTTGATACTGTGTCTGACCACACTTGATACTGTGTCTGACCACACTTGATACTGTGTCTGACCACACTTGATACTGTGTCTGACCACACTTGATACTGTGTCTGACCACACTTGATACTGTATCTGACCACACTTGATACTGTGTCTGACCACACTTGATACTGTGTCTGACCACACTTTATACTATCTCTGACCACACTTGATACTGTTTCTGACCACACTTGATACTGTGTCTGATCACACTTGATACTGTGTCTGACCACACTTGATACTGTGTCTGACCACACTTGATACTGTGTCTGACCACACTTGATACTGTGTCTGACCACACTTGATACTGTATCTGACCACACTTGATACTGTGTCTGACCACACTTGATATTGTGTCTGACCCCACATCATACTGTGTCTGACCACACTTCATACTATCTCTGACCACACTTGATACTGTGTCTGACCACACTTGATACTGTGTCTGACCACACTTGATACTGTATCTGACCACACTTGATACTGTGTCTGACCACACTTGATACTGTGTCTGACCCCACTTCATACTGTGTCTGACCACACTTCATACTATCTCTGACCACACTTGATACTGTGTCTGACCACACTTGATACTATGTCTGACCACGCTTGATGATGTGTCTGTCCACACTTGATACTGTGACTGACCACACTTGATACTGTGTCTGACCACACTTGATACTGTGTCTGACCACACTTGATACTATGTCTGACCACGCTTGATGATGTGTCTGTCCACACTTGATACTGTGTCTGACCACACTTGATACTGTGTCTGACCACACTTGATACTGTGACTGACCACACTTGATACTGTGTCTGACCACACTTGATACTGTGTCTGACCCCACTTCATACTGTGTCTGACCACACTTCATACTATCTCTGACCACACTTGATACTGTGTCTGACCACACTTGATACTGTGTCTGACCACACTTGATACTGTGTCTGACCACATTGATACTGTGTCTGACCACACTTGATACTGTGTCTGACCACACTTGATACTGTGTCTGACCACACTTGATACTGTGTCTGACCACACTTGATACTGTGTCTGACCCCACTTCATACTGTGTCTGACCACACTTCATACTGTGTCTGACCACACTTGATACTGTGTCTGACCACACTTGATACTGTGTCTGACCACACTTGATACTGTGTCTGACCACACTTGATACTGTGTCTGATCACACTTGATACTGTGTCTGACCACACTTGATACTGTGTCTGACCACACTTGATACTGTGTCTGATCACACTTGATACTGTGTCTGACCACACTTGATACTGTGTCTGACCACACTTGATACTGTGTCTGATCACACTTGATACTGTGTCTGACCACACTTGATACTGTGTCTGACCACACTTGATACTGTGTCTGACCACACTTGATACTGTGTCTGACCACACTTGATACTGTGTCTGACCACACTTGATACTGTGTCTGACCACACTTCATACTATCTCTGACCACACTTGATACTGTGTCTGACCACACTTGATACTGTGTCTGACCACACTTGATACTGTGTCTGACCACAATTTATACTGTGTCTGACCACACTTGATACTGTGTCTGACCCCACTTCATACTGTGTCTGACCACACTTAATACTATCTCTGACCACACTTGATACTGTGTCTGACCACACTTGATACTGTGTCTGACCACACTTGATACTGTGTCTGATTACAATTGATACTGTGTCTGACCACACTTGATACTGTGTCTGACCACACTTGATACTGTGTCTGACCCCACTTGATACTGTGTCTGACCCCACTTGATACTGTGTCTGACCACACTTGATAATGTGTCTGACCACACTTGATACTATGTCTGACCACGCTTGATGATGTGTCTGTCCACACTTGATACTGTGACTGACCACACTTGATACTGTGTCTGACCACACTTGATACTGTGTCTGACCACACTTGATACTATGTCTGACCACGCTTGATGATGTGTCTGTCCACACTTGATACTGTGTCTGACCACACTTGATACTGTGACTGACCACACTTGATACTGTGTCTGACCACACTTGATACTGTGTCTGACCCCACTTCATACTGTGTCTGACCACACTTCATACTATCTCTGACCACACTTGATACTGTGTCTGACCACACTTGATACTGTGTCTGACCACACTTGATACCTCGTCTGACCACAATTTATACTGTGTCTGACCACACTTGATACTGTGTCTGACCACACTTGATATTGTGTCTGACCCCACTTGATACTGTGTCTGACCACACTTGATACTGTGTCTGACCACACTTGATACTATGTCTGACCACGCTTGATGATGTGTCTGTCCACACTTGATACTGTGACTGACCACACTTGATACTGTGTCTGACCACACTTGATACTGTGTCTGACCACGCTTGATGATGTGTCTGACCACGCTTGATGATGTGTCTGTCCACACTTGATACTGTGTCTGACCACACTTGATACTGTGTCTGACCACACTTGATACTGTGACTGACCACACTTGCTACTGTGTCTGATCACACTTGATGCAGTATCTGACCACACTTAATACTGTGTGTGACCACACTTCATACTGTTTCTGACCACACTTGATAATGTTTCTGATTCCTGCATGCTAGCGGAAACAAGCAGTCTACAGAGATGGGGAAGATTGACACAGAAATACATGGATTAGACGTAGACAAATTTGATACTGAAATGGAAATAGAAAATGATTGAAACCAATGTGATGATAAGTAGATTTAATGATAAACATTGAAATATATTATCAGATGCTTTCTCTGAAATGTATCAGTTGCAAGTCATTTTTGAGTAAAGTTATAAAAAAACGGAAGTTTTCTTTCCAGAGCATGAATGGAGTTTTCAGTGCTGTAACAAGGCAAGATGCTAAAACTAAATGAGATTTGTGCCAACCATCCCAAAGAATGAAGACCAGGAAAGTAAAACTGAATATAAAGCTTATTTTTCAAAACAGCAATAACTTAAATTTGCTTTGTTGGTTGTTGAAGTTCTTAAATTCCTTCTCGTTAAATAATATTGTGCGATTTGATGTTTATGTTATGTCATTAAAATTCATAAACTTTTGGACCAATAGGAAGACTATTTCACAAACATTACAATTATAGCACCGACATATAAATTGAGCATCACATTTTTACCTAAATTTTAAGAGTTTTCTTGCAATATTCGCATGTGAAACGAAGTGCCCAGGACTTAACTTGATGTTGACTGGCTTGCCACAGTTTGCCTTATAACCCTCGTGAAGCAAAAATATTCTCGAAAAAAGACCAATTTGTAAATACAAATATACTAACCACAGAAACAAAGTTGTTGTTTTTTTTTTTAACAATATATATTTATTTTTGCTTATGAATCACGAAATAGGAAAACTCAATTAGTACAAAGGAAATAAAATAGAGATAGAGATTCGTTTATAGTATTATCTAATTATCACATTAATTCTCCTTGGATTTCACCGAGAATAGAGCCCAGGACCACCAGGTTGACAGTCAGGAGATATAAACCACTCGACCATCCGCCCTTTTCGTATGATTTCAAAATGTGACAATAATGTGAAAAATTATTAGACTATTTTAAACAAACAATGTATATACATTCATGTTATAAACTAGTCCGCTCCTTATTATAAATGATTTAAAGGAATTTAATATGATGTAAAATAATATACTAGATCATACTGCCAATGCATCATACTGACAATGTATTTTACTGACAATGTATTATACTGTCAATTTATTTTACTGACAATGTATTATACTGTCAATGTATTTTACTGACAATGTAATATACTGTCAATGTATTTTACTGACAATGTATTTTACTGTCAATGTATTATACTGACAATGTATTTTACTGTCAATGTATTTTACTGACAATGTATTATACTGTCAATGTATTTTACTGACAATGTATCATACTGTTAATGCATTATACTGTCAATGTATTGTACTGTCAATATATCTTACTGGAAATATATCATACTGTCAAAGCTTTACACTCCCAATGAATCAAACTGTTAATGTTTCCTACGCTCAATGTATCATACTGTCAATATATCATACTGTCAATGTATTATTCTTTTAATGTGTTATACTTTCAATGTATTATACTGTCAATATATCATATTGTCAATGTATCATAATGTCAATACATTGTACTCTCAATGTACCATACTGTCAATGAATCATACTGTCAATGAATCATACTGTAAAAGAATCGTACGCTCAATGTATCATACTGTCAATGAATAATACTGTAAATGAATCATACTGTCAATGAATCATACTGTCAATGAATCATTCTGTCAATGAATCATACTATTAAAGAATCATACTGTCAATGAATTATACTCTCAATGAATCATACTGTCAATGAATCATACTCTCAATGTATCATACTGTCAATGTATCATACTCTCAATGTATTATAAGAATGTATTCAGATACATGTATTTTTGTAGCACTAAGGAAGACATAAGTAGGTGAATGGATTTAACTATCAGAAGGTAGATAAATGTCACATCATGTGTATGTACGTAACTAGATTGACCATTGAAAACAATGAAATGATATAAAATACCTTAACTTAAAATGTACTTTAATTTTTTTTTTTATTTTTTTAGTTCCGCGAACTGGTTAAGTGAAGTTGGCAGTAACTACTTCAACTCGCCAGCATAGAAGGTTCAGCCCAGAGATGCCCAATGTATTGTGCCTCACAAAGAGTTGGAAAAACATTAGAAAATATTAACAGATATTCAACAAATTTTTTACCCAGTACTGGGCTGTCGACAATGAATATACTTTTTAACAGCCACTGGAACCAAAAATGTAAAATAAATATTGTATCTATATAATGACTATTGACATTTATTACTAGTATCTTGATGTTCATATTGTCATAACTTTGTTATAATAAAATCAACAAATAACTTAGTTTTTAAATTTAATATATATTCCATGTGTACTGTATTTAAACAAATATGGTTTAAACAGTGAAAAAGAAAAGCATGTTTATAGTTCACATTATAATATGTAAAAATTATAAACTAAAACTATAGTTGTATCAACAACAAATAACTGTTAGATCATCTGGTTTTGAAAAATATTCTGTATTTATTGATCACAAACTTTATATTTTATGTTTCTAGCTCTCAGTTACTTATTACAGCAATTACAAGTTGTTTATTTATCATTTTAAATTCTTCCTTTAAAGTCCTTACTTTTGACTTTTTTAAATCATATATGGTTAATGGCAGGACCGGCCCTAACAATTGCGCGGCCATGTGCGAAACAAAATGTGCGGGGCCCAGTTTGGGTAGGGATAAGGATAATAAGCAAAAAAAATTAAGATTTTGTATTAGAAATTAAATTAGCCTTTGTATTAAATTCATTTTTACTAAGTATAAATAACGACCAAATTAATTTTAATGTAAGAGTCTTGCGTGTAGCGAAGCCATACAGTCATATTATCAAAATTATGTTTCCTGTATAGATCACGCTTAATAGCAAAATTGCCAAATTGTTCAATCAATCTTCTTGAAATGTTGACCTCAAGTAATTCTTGACTAGTTTGAGGCCCAAGAAGCTTATATCACCAGATGCCACGGGTATTGTTAAAATATTTTGAGTGCAACAAAGTAGTTGGGGAAAGCAGTGCATCTTACATTAGTGGACATATAAGCCAACCGGGTTTTTTGTGGTATTTAAAAAAAAAAAAATTCCCTAAAGATTCCATTTCATCTTGTCCACACTTATCTGCTGACTGACCTGCTGATGACGTCATGCTTACTCAAGGCTCGCTTTAAACTTTCTTTTGTCATAACGCTAAAGGTTTTTGAAGCTGACAAGAAACCCTAATAGATTGTGGTTTGATTTTAGCTATTCTAATCACGGCTGAAAAGATTGAACTGCAGTGTCCGCAATTCCGTTGAAACAATGTATCTGGTAGTCATCTTCAGCATTTCCAGGTGTGAAGTTTTCCAAATATTAATTATACTAGCTTTTCCTTAGACATTTGACTGAACAGGTTATTTAAGCCAATTCCTTTGCTGTAACAAGAATTTTAACAAACCCATCAACTCTCAGTTTTCTTAGCCAAGTCACCAAGTTGTACATTATACATGGAGTGCTTAAATCTACTATTTAACCTTGCAGCTCTTTACTCACAAAATTGACGTGAAAGATCACATCGTACCCTAACACAAGTGAATCTAAGAATGTGTACTGCTTCAATGTTTCATGCACGAGTGACACTAAGATTGTGTACTGCTTCAAAGTTTCATACACAAGTGACATTAATAATGTGGACTGCTTCAATGTTTCATACACAAGTGACACTAAGATTGTGTACTGCTTCAATGTTTCAAACACAAGTGACACTAATAATGTGGACTGCTTCAATGTTTCATACACATATGACATTAAGATTGTGTACTGCTTCAATGTTTCATACACAAGTGACACTAAGAATGTGTACTGCTTCAATGTTTCATACACAAGTGACATTAAGAATGTGTACTGCTTCAATGTTTCATACACTATTGTCAAGTATTAAATGCCACCTTTGTCAGGGTATTAAGTTCTCTGCCACTGTAAAGTATTAAGTGGAATCTTTGTCTGGGTGTTACTTTCTCAATATTATTACTATTATTATTATCTTGGAGGCGTGTCTGTGGTAGCTGTGGCTCTTCTTTCATTCCATTACTCAACATCAAAATAAGCTGATAAGACAGTGTTCCTTGCTGATTCAAGTTTATTACAAACACAATAACATAATAAAATGCGATAAGATAAGTTCACTGTACAAAATAATCTGTTGAATCACCACATTTAAATAAAGTACTCAATTAGTTTCTAACAATCCATCTGTACTATATCCAAGTACTAATATACAACAAACTGTCTAGAAAATATATCTCCATCATGGAGGTGAGCTGTTACTCTCATGATCACTCACAATAAGAATTACAATATCTTCACAAGAAAAAAACATCGACACGTCTGTCGGGTACGAGAGTGATTCTACAACTGACTAATTCTTTCTTCCGGAAATATAAAAAACCCGGATCTAGTTAAATAAAAAGTGATCCTAATATTTACGAAACAATTATACCTTTACACGAAACAATTATACCTTTACACCTCCCCACCCACCAAAAATGTGCAACATTTCTCTAAAAAAAAACTATTATTAATTGCACTGTAGATATGTACCATCCTTAATTCATAATAAGTAAAAATCAATTTATCCAAAAAAAATTATTCCACTCTATGCAACTAGAGTAACTATATACATCAATATATACACTTGTATTTTCTATTTATAATATCACACTATAATTGTGTGGGCAAATATCAGTTATCTACAAAACAACATTATAGGTGCATATATTTATATCAACAAAACATGATACAACCTAAATCCATATCTTAATAATATTCACAATAGTTATCAGTGTATCAAATTGAAAAATCTTAATTCTCTGTACATCAATCAACAATGAACTAATATCATGTTACCAAAATTCAATTCATTATGCATGCTATCATGTTCTCTGGTATATCGATAAATATGTATCATTTTCTAATTACTGGATATAACTGTAATCATGAAAAAATTGACAGAAGTTACAACCATAAATTATATGTCCTACAATGTGGTATATTAATACTACAACATTGTCAAAATCAAATTAGTTATTTTATCAAATGTTACTGTATACAACATGGCATATCGTGCCGAAGCGATGCCAAAAATATTCAATATCCCCATTAAACTCAAGTACAATATCATGGCATTCCTATGCCCAACTTAAAAATATGCGCAGTTTTCAGAAGCAATTCCAATAAGACAGTATGACAATACCGATGTCCATACTCTTAATTCAATAAACAATAATCATCAGCCACCTGGCTGGATCACATGGGGTACAATAAACACACAGCGTCCCTGCTGCTTATATGGTCCTTCCCGACCAACCCTTGGATAAACCAAGTACAATAACTAAATGAGAAAAACCAAATGATTATGAACAATATTACCTATCTCCATCTCAACAGTATAATTAATTCACAGTACCAACATAATATATTCCACAGTTTCAAATTACACAATGTCTAACAGTGGTATACCTCATTTATCCTGTTATATCAATATGTATATCACCTCAAAATTTGGTAAACTAATACAAGCTTGTGGTGTCCAAATAATTACAATAATAATGACAAATAATCATGTCACAAAAAAATGTTATTTCATATTACCAAAATCTATGTAAACAATTTTACTAATGTCAATGTGTGCTAAGTAAATAATAAAAATAATGTACAATACCATTATATACCATAATTTGCCAATCAATGTCAATTCATGCAATATTCAAAAAAAATTTACAATGCCAATGTATGCTATGTTAAAAAAAATTTTGTTCAATGCCATTATATAGAACAAATTGTACACAAAGTCTTTCTATTACAACAATTTTTCAAAAAAAAATGTATTGCTAAGTCATTTATCAACATGAAGTAAAATGTGCCATATACAATAAAAAATATAATCATAATATATCATGCTGAATGAATTTATAGTCTTGAGTAAGAGCTACTAAAAAAAAAAATTCAATGCTTCACAAAATATGCTAACTCAAATTACTATTACAATTTATTATGTCTATGTAAATCACATTATTATTTATCAATGTATGTATATAGGTGTTCTACTTAAGTCTAAGATAATCTCATTTATCAATCAAGAAAAAATATTTTGTATGTTATTATTTGTTATTTAATTATTATGCCAGCAACAAAATATCTGATCAATTTATTCAGTTAACCTTGATAAAATGTCTGGTATGAAATTGTCTGAATCTATTATATGTTCTATATGTGAATTTATTATATTCATCTAAGTCTTGTTTCTTATTAAACAATGTGCCTCTTGAATGTGTGGGTTTTCTCAATCTGGATTTCAAATAAGAAATATGTCTAAGTTTAAAACAATTATTCTTTATGTGACCAAAATCTTTACAATAGCTACATTGAAGCTTATCAAAATAATTTGTGTGTTTATTTATCCCATATTCTTGTCTTGTGCTGTATTTATTGTTAACTACATGGTTGGACTTATTCTGTACATGTCCATTTCTATAGTCATTTTGTGGTTGTTGTCTATTTCTCATGTTGCTATTGTGTGTATGTCTATTACTATATGTCTTCTGTGATTGTTGTCTAATTCTAATGTTTTCTTTATAGGAATTACTAGTTTGTTTATCTTTACAGGGGCAAAATGATTGTTTGTGACCAAATTTATGGCAGCAGTAACATTTAATATGTTTAAATTTTAGGGTGCATCTATTTGCTTTATGGTCAGGTCTCTTACAATGAAAACATATTGATTTGTGTTTATTTGATACTGTTGACTCTTTTCTACTTTGTTTACTATCATGTGCAACAACTGAAAATGAGTTTATTTTTTTTACTATTATTGCCTCTGTCTGTTTTTCAGAATTTACCATAGTTTGCATCATAGTAGTGGTATCATTTTCCATTGGATCCCTATCAATAGATTTCAGTACTTTCTGTATATTTATTTCTTTGTCATTCAACCAAAGTGTGAATAATTCTTTAGAATTATCCGGTTTAATATCTGGAATATTACCTATAATCAAAGGGGCTACTGGGGATGTCATTGCTATAGCCTCAATTTTTCCACTAATCCATGGGGTGTCTATGTCTATCATGGCTTTCTTACACATTAGGGTCTGACCATTTCCTAACTTAATATTTTCAGAGCTATCCATCATACACTCATGAGGAACAAGGGATGCATCTACAACCACGCATGTAGCACCTGTGTCTCTAAGACACATGACCGGTTTATTGTTGAGAAAACAAGGGTAAAATACTAAATTACCATTATTACTTAACAAAGCATTTACATTATGCATTTTGTTGTTTCTGTTTAAGGATCTGCCTCTATCATTACTCTGTCTAGGAAGACTATTATTTGGTGACTGTCTCTTTTGATATTGTCCCCGATATTTACCAAAAGATCTATCATGACTATTTTTAGGGTGCTGTCTGTTCGGTATATATCTGCTTTCTTGTACATGACCATTATTCACATATCTATTTTTGTTTAAGTATAGTCTGCAGTTGGCTCTAATGTGCCCAGGATTATGGCAATAGTAACAAGTCTTTTGTACTCTAGTAGGTAATCTAGCAGGTAGACTTCTGTATCTACTATCATGATAATTGTATTGCAATTTATTTTTGTGTCTAATAGCACTAAAAGTGTTGTCATTTTTACTCTTAAACATGGGGACATCTTGATTGCTATCTTTATAATCAGATAATGTGGAAATAAGATCTTTCTTACAATTGACTTTCTTTAATTTTATGAAAGAAAATAGCTTGCTGGAGCTTATGTTTAGAATTTTGTCTACTAGCATTAATTCAATAATTTGTTGGGGATCAGATGCATTTATGCCAGCCATTTTTATGAAGTTATTTAAGTAGGACTCTAATTTGTTTATATAGGCTGTAGGGTGTTCTGTTTCAGCCATTATTGTATTGTGGAACAGATTCCTATAGTGTTCCTCAGTTTTATTATGAAAGTCTAGAAGATGTTGTTTAATTTCATTATATGATTTGCGTTCTGGATGTCCTAACATCTGCAATACACTTACGGCTTCACCACGGAATGCTTCTAGTACATATCTAGTCCATTCAGACTCTGGTATCTTGTTAACTGTAAGTATAGATTCAAGATTGGCCAAAAATGCATCAATGTTATCATCTTTGGAATTAAACTGACCTATATGTGGTCTACCACCTGTATTATTTGTTGGTAGTGTTTTTGTGTGTTGCTCTAATTCTATTCTTTTCATTTCTACTTCTGCTTCTAACCTTTTCATTTCTAATTGTATTTTCTCTTTCTCTAACTTATTTTGTCTGTCTGCATCTAACTTTTTCATCTCTAATTTCTCTTTCTCTAACTTATCTTGTCTGTCTAATTTCTCTTTTCTCTTTCCTGCATTTCTAGTTTATCTTTTTCAAGGTTTCTAAGGGCAAGTCTGTCTTCCCTATCTATTCTTTCTTTATTTAATTGTTGCTCTCTATCCAATCTTTCCTTAGCCTTAAGTTCCTCTTTTTCAATAAATTGCAGGAGTTTTTCTCCTGTTAAGCCTAATTTCTCCCCTCTTTCTTTATAAAAATCAAACATATCTTCAGTTGGGTTTTTATTATCCATATTGCCGGTTCAGATATATCAAATATGGAAATAAAGTGATAAAAATCACTATTCTAGTAAAATATATGATACTGATACTGTATCACTGGCACAACCTTATGTAAATTTATAATCAATGAAACCTCAACAAAAATTTACTGGCATTGATCAAGTAATTGGCATTAAACAATACTAACTGGCATTGACTTGAATAAAAAATGGCAAAATTACTATGCATTATTGTACATTGAAAAAAAAATAGAAGGGGGTCAATGTTCAGTGTCCAATAAATAATAAATGAAATATAATTATGAAGAAATAGGTTTTTACAAGACAGGACTAAATGATAACAGATCAGCAAAAAAAAATTCTTAGTAGAGTATGACATGAGAGAAAACAATGGTTAAACGAGGCGAGACATTGACAAAATGGTAGAAAGAAATAATTTCGGACAATATTTAAACAAAGGGGTTTAAACAATAAACAAACAAGTCGCAGACAACTAAATATTTATGTGATATTGATGATCTAACTGGATCCAAAATTAATCAATCCACACACAATTAAGTGTAAAGATCCAGAAAGAAAATCAGTAAGTTCTAACAGAAGACGTCAGATTGACTATTTCAAAACTGACTCACCACACCACCACCCATACTGATTACAAGTAAACACATAAAATAGATGGACACTGGATAATTTTATAAAGGAAAAAAAAAATAATGGGAGAGAAAAAAATATATTAGATTATTAATTTTAAATCAAGCATATTTACTTGTCTTCCTCATGCTTGATACTTGTTCTTCTTGTTGTTGATCAACTCTGGTGCTCCTGGTTCTCAACAATGTCAACATAAGCACTAACACAGTCTTTATTGTTGTGTGTAGTCAAAGCAAGCAGCCATCTTGACCTGAATTCCTCCTTGCCTCGTGATGGTGATGATGTCACAGCAGTCACAGGTCTTCAGTGTAACAATGTCAAAAAGAAAAAGGACGAATTCTGTAATACTGGATACTTGTACACTTATCGAAGTGTAAAAGAATTATTTGGCATACAGTTGCCAAACACGACAAATGACTGAACAGCAGAGACTGTCGCAGTCAATTAGAGATGTTAGTCACTAACGATCTCAGTGTCGGAATTCGTCGACTTGAAAATGTGGGTCACTGTGGATGTGGGTCACCATGGGCCTCCGTTGGGTTGATTCGACTTCTGGTGCCGCCTCTGGAAGATGAACTTAGCTTGTCCAGCAAAAGGGAACTTATACTTTCTGGTCTTCGTAGCTCTTAATGTTTAGTTCTCGGGTTCAATTCATCAACGCATGCCACCATTGTCAGGTATTAAAGTAGCTATCGTTGTCTGAGTATTAAGCTGTCTCAATGTATATTAATGAGACATTGTCTGGGTTTACTTCCAACATTATGCTATGATTATTATCTTGGAGGCGTGTTTGTGGTAGCTGTGGCTCTTCTTTCATTCCATTCAATATCAAATAATGTGAGAAGACAGTGTTCTTTTGCTGATTTGAAGTTTATTACAATACAATAATATAAAATAAAATATGATAAAATAAGTTCACTGTACACGTTGCAAATCTATCTGTTGAATCACCACATTTAAATAAGTACTCAATTATGTTCTAATAATCCATCTGTATTATATCCAAGTATTAATACACAAAACTTATCTAGAAAAATATCTCCATCATGGAGGTGAACTGTTACTCTCTGTGATCACTCACAATAATAATTACAATATCCTATCAAGGAAAACATGGACACGTCTGTCCTGTACAAGAGTGATCCTTTAACTGACTAATTCTTCTCCGGAAATATAAAAAACCCGGATCTAGTTAAATAAAAAGTGATCCTAATATTTACGAAACAATTATACCTTTACACGAAACAATTATACCTTTACAACAAGTGACACTAAGAATGTGTACTGCTTCAATGTTTCATACACAAGTGACACTAAGAATGTGTACTGCTTCAATTTTTCATACAGTGTTTCCGCTTCACTTTTAATTATCGCATCATTAGTCTCTTCAGCTAAAGATATCCACAAACCAAAGCGAATTTCGCGTATCTAGTTAGCTCGCGAAATTCGCCCCTCTTTCGCGGCAATGTATTTATATGGAGATGCTCAAACCGCGGAGAATTTCCGCGGCGGTGCAGAGAAATTTTGCGGCATCGCTTCTTGCAGAGTTTTTTCGCGTTTTGCAAGTGACAACAATCCAAAATGGCTGCCTAGAAACATCGCCTCAAATGAAAATCAAGGTTAAAATTGATATAAATCTCTTAAAATTAACAAATAAGACTTACAATTATATATACAAACTTGAATTATATCAGATTATAACAAAAAGTAAGTGTTTTTTCACTTTATCTGTAGAAAATGTATAATAAGAAAAAAATGTCTGCCGACGTCTTCAAACAATAAAAAAAGAAAATTAACAAAATCATTATAACGGTCGGCTGACGTCCACTTTCGCTTCACCTAGGTGTAGCGAGGGTTTTTCGCGCTTAGAAATATCTAACGTGAGAAATAGCGCAGCGGAAAGTTTCACTTTAGTTGATGATACCTTTATTCATCGAGTGCGTCACAAATTGCAGGCAATTGATAACGTAACTTAGACAATATCTATTCTACATTCATACTTTGTTTTAAACAGAGGTTTTACAAACAGATTGGAAACATGCTTTCTGAATAATAACCATCTGTTCGTTGATGTTGAAAAGATAATATACACTCATTGGATGGATCTATTAGAAAGGTAAACGATTCAAGGCATGTTTTGACTGTCTGCCACCATCAGATTGTACTTATGACACGCACATGGAATGATAAATGCTCCGCTGTTAAAACTTAAAAGCCTTTTTTGAACTCCAGAATGGACTCCTTTTATGTTCGCACCATTATCCTAATCTAGTTTACGAATATTTTCAACATTTAATTCAATCTTCTCCAGCTCATTCACTAGTACATGGTATAAGTCCTGTCTAGTTGTACTTTCACATGAAGAAAATAAAACGTTCATGTATAGCCACAGGCTCTTTGACATTAACCCCATCTGATAAATACCGGATGATTAATGACATCTGATAAATACCGGATAGTTAATGACATCTAATCTTTGTGACTTATGTCTGAAGTACAATCCAATATCATTGAAAAATACTTTGCTATCTGGATGTCTGGAATGATAGCTTTCACAATAACATCAGCTACTTACAGTAATACGTTTGTTTTGATTTTTTTCCAAGGTAATGAATTTCTGTATTGGTAACACATGAATGATGACAACGACATAATAGATTAAAAAAACAATGTAAAACATATAAACATAATAAACACGCTGACCTATAAATGTTTAAAAGTCTTAAAGTTTAATTAAATAATTTACACCTAGAAATAGCACGGGGCCTATGAAAGTGCGGGGCCCATTGTGGCCGTATAAGTTGCAGTGGCCTAAGGCCGGGTCTTGTTACTGGCTTATTTTTTTAATGTTACAAACTTTTTTGGTGTTACTCAGATAATTTTTTTATTTTTTTAAAGCCACAGGAGACAACTAAAGCGTGACTAGAAAATGTAAAATATTTTATTGATTATTTCTCTTTGATTTAAAATATTTATTAGTGTATAATTTTCATCTTTTTTACATCTGACAAAATTCAAATTCATTAAAAATAATGTAAAATTATTTAACCTTACAGTATAATCAAATGTTTTATGATTTATTATTTAAATATAATTTTTAATTATTGTACAAAACGATGTACAGATTTACATTTGTTCATTTTTACACTACCTAAACAGATCAGTCGATTGTGTACCTATTTTCGACATTAAATTGTTTATTGAAATTATTCTTGTGTTTATGACGTCAAAATTCGTTTATTTTCTGTAAACATTAACTATTTGATTTAGTAAACATATCAATACAACATGACGTGACAGAAATAAACAAAGATAAACAATAATATTGGCCAATTGAAAATTTTATTGAAAATATTTAAGTCCAGACTCAGTAATGTACAGAAGATAAACAGCATTAGAATAAATAAATATATTGATGACAATAATAAACAAACAACATTAGAATAAATAAATATATTGATGCCAATAATAAACAAACAACATTAGAATAAATAAATATATTGATGATAATAATAAACAAACAACACATGTGTATGTTGATATCATAATATATTACAATGGCATACAAATAAAATACAACACCGCCATATCGCTTGTTTTACAAACTACTCACTAAGGATCACCAGCCCCGCTGATATTTAGTTTAGGATTTAAACTTCCACTGTGGACCAGTTGATACAACCACCACCCACCAACAACATCATCACCATACCCCATACAATGAACTGTGGCTCCACTATTACCTGGACATGTACATGTTGTGTAGGTAAATTTATTGTAATCATCACCCACCTTGTATTTGTCTACCCAGTGACCAACACTGACCTGTTTACTACATCCATGAGGATGTGACACTATAAAGTTCAACTTGTCCACATCTCGAGATTCTTCGTATTTGTTGTAGACCTTCCTCAGGACATCACCATAATGTCTCCTCAACATTTTCAGTTTATCTCCCAGATTTTTGTCACATGTCACACATTGCAACATACACCAGTCTCTCCCAACGTCTACATCAACAAAGTCAACACTGACCTGATCAACACTGACCACTGGACTGTCTTCACTATCATAAAACAATCTCAATGACGTGTGGCTGGCTTCAATGTTATCAAACACCACATGTGTGGCTGTGTTCACATCAAACTCCCACCATTCTCGGCTGGCTGTGTCTGAATGTTTACATTTCTTACACCAACATGTTGTGTAGTTTTCCCAATGTTTATCTCCAAATTTTTCACCATATCCATCTGTAAACTTCTCCACACTGTAACTCACTATCCCACTTCCGTATCTTAAGTTTGTTTTGTCTCTCATGTTGTAAAATGGATATGGAATTTTTGTGCCTGGCCAAAACTCTGGTCTATGTGGACTGGTCATTTTAATATCAACTCTGACTGTCAGGTCAGCTATAGCTTTGATCAGTTCATACAGGTCATTGTCACGGTGACCTTCAGGTAGATGGTTTAAGGTAAATGAATCAACAGGTGTAAACAGTCTATGACCTGGATTCTTCATACATCCACTAAGATGTTCGTGAAGATCAGCTTCTCCACCTTCTGACACCTGAGTTTCATGATTACCTAAAAACAAAATAAAACATTTTTTTAACAACAAAAAACCAATACAATATTTTGTTTTATTTTAGATAGCTGAATTTACCATTGATGTTTGCTTTTAAAATAAAAAAAAAACAATTTTACTTTACTGCTAAATTGATCTTTTTAAAAAGAATAAAAAAAAAATAATAGCATATTACCATAAATTTGATCCTCTGGTTTGTCCAGTTCACTCCGACCAGTTAATTTAGCTGAAGAGACAATAATATATTAGGTTGTTAGTTAAAAATGTTCAATAACTGGTGTGAATAAATATTGACATATTAAACATAAGTATTTATGTACATTTCTTTTGATAAACTAACAAAGCCCACAAGGATTACCTATTAACATTTGATATTATCAATTATCTTCATGATCATTTTTTTTTACCTTTAGAAATACATGTTCCCATGTTTATTTGTTAAAGAGATTAGGATCTGGACATATAGGAAACACATTGAAAAATATTAGAATTCAATAAAAGAGACAAAAACATATTACTTAATACCTCATTAATATATATTTATTAGTATTTAAAGACTTTGAAGATAATAAAAATATATTTGAACTAATACTGATAACAATGTTTATTCTGCAATTTAGTGTTTTTAAACTTATATTTAATTTTATCCTTTGTATATATTTATCTTTCAATTTATAAAGTATCAACCATTACTGACTATTTAAAATTTATTTAACGCTATCCTTAATTGAAATATGATCACCTGGAACAGACTAATCAACTTAGAATTGTAAAGTACAAATCATTTCAACATGCTAAACATTAAAATATCAAAGATATCAAGTCCGCATATTATGTCTGTTATATTACCACAATGTAAAAAAAAAACATTAATGAATTATGATTGATTTTACCATAACATGTTTTTCCCAGTGTATGAGTTTCACTGTCCACCATTTTTTAAGCTAAAATAAACAAATCAATAGTTTTAAAACATTAATGTTTTACACTTGAAAATATTCCAACTCAGGCTAGTTAACTTAAATAAATATATCTCAATATAAAGTTCAATTAGAATTTAAATAAAAACATCTCTTCCAACAATTCTAACTAGGTCTGTTAGTTGCAGATGTAGATGTAAAGTGTGGCCAGGATGATTCTAACATTAATACTAATTATTTAATCTAATTTAATTAACTTCTTTTCTAGAATTTTTTTTTTAAAAAGAAATGAATTAAAAAAGCTTTTTTAAGAAAACATTATCAATGCTAGGTTTCTTTTTTTTAATATCATACTGATTTCAACAAACCAAATACAATTGACTATTGCGAATAACTGATTAGTCTGTCAAATAGGCATTCAACCATCGTCTTATGAAACAAACTAATAGACAGTATCGATAAAAATTGTTGTTTATTTTATTTATGTTTACATTTTATTAAACGCACTGGCTCAACGACCGTCATATGCCGGACGGTGTATTTTTTACCGCTTCCGTCAACAGAATGAACTCTTATGATGTAAAGTTATAAATGCAGTTTATATCATGATATTATTACTTACACAATGATGGTGCTCAAAATCGGCGATCGTTTTAACCCATTTAAAGAGTAAACAGAATGAATGAGAACTCTTATTTACTGCAGACGTTGTTGACGTCATTTACTGTTAAAAATCGGAGATATTTTTTTTTTCGGGGACCATTAATAGATATTGCTGCACACCCTAACCCTATCCCTAACCCTATCCCTAACCCTATCCCTAACCCTATCCCTAACCCTATCCCTAACCCTAATCCTATCCCTAACCCTAATCCTAACCCTAACCCTAACCCTAATCCTATCCCTAACCCTATCCCTAACCCTAATCCTGAAAAAAAAAATCTGGAAAAAAAATTTATGATTTATTAAAAAAAGACCATCAATAGATATTGCTCCACACCCTAACCCTATCCCTAACCCCCTATCCCTAACCCTAATCCTGAAAAATAAAATCTGAACAAAAAAATGTTTGTCTCTATCAGGAATCGAACCCGCACATAGCTAGCAAAACTGGATCTCAGCAAAGCGTACAACCTACATCACTAGCGCGCCACACAAACTAATCTCTCATTTTAATGTATAATTGCTCTGCTATGCAATTGTTGACGGAAGCGGTTGACGGAAGCGGTAAAAAAAAAATACATCGTCCGTCACATGACGGTCGTGGAGCCAGTGCGTTTATTAAATTACTTTAGTAGTTTATTGTAAAAAAAAATAGGCAGAGTGTGTTCGGTTATGATACTATATAATGATAATTTTAAAATTACAGCACAAACAGCCGTAATATGTTCAATACATTATTTTAGAATACCATTATCGAACTTCTAATAGCTATATTAATACTTAAAGATCGATATTTGATATTTTAAAGCAGTAGTTCCTCAACTAAATACATGCATCTTTATTTTAGTTTAATTGTCTTTTAATATATTTAATTATCTTTAATTATCTTTAATTATCTTTAATTTATCACAACTTACATGCTGTAGAAATAAATAACAATATTTTTTTTTGTCAGGTTTGAAATACAATGATCAAACTGACTGAATTATAGATACTAACACATTTTATGCATGCTGCTAACAATTGTGTACAATAAGCTAATTATCTTAATTATACTGTAATTAGGGCCACAAAAATCATTTCATTTATAATAAATTAGGCTATTTAACTATTATTGAAATAATTTTACAATTTACCTTAGCTAGTTTCCATATAATGACATTTTTTCTGATTGATTTGTCAGGCCTTATGACTAAACAAGCAATTAAGCGTGTTCCATTCTGGACACAGGACGTGTTAGCGCATTTTCGTGTTATGATTCAGTACGTTTGTTAGCTTTCAGTAAATATTTGTAAATTTTGGAAATGTTTATACATCCAATTGTGTAATGCATATATCTGTAAAAAAAAATATTATAAAGACGTTTCTTTATATTTGAAAAAAAAATTATTTTCTCTTAAATCTAACTACAAGTGGTTTGTGGTTACTGAAATATGACTCATAATTGAAAACATTCGAAATTGTAGTCATTTAATCGTCCGAAAACTCCGTCAATTGTTGCATAGCTCTGATACTTTCAATTAAACTCAGAACACAAGCTTACTATTTCATTTGATGAGTTTCTTAATAAATCTTGGTGAAACTACGTGCTGCAGTATTTCGCACCAAATGAATGGGTTATTGAACGTACAAGGTGTAGAATGGGGCTATATATATATAATATATAAGCCCCTTAGGAGCCCTGAAGCCCGGCCCTCAGAGGTCCTGTCGCGACATGAACTTTTGATGTGCACATGGCAGACCAAGACCTACAAAATGATATATATATATATATATATATATATATATATATATATATATATATATCATGGGTCTAGGACTTATGGTTGCTGAGATATAGGGCGCTCCATTATTAATATAGCTTATATAGTAAAAAACGGTACTTTATAAGCCCCCTTTTACGGCCCTCAGAGGTCAGATCGCGAAATGAACTTTTGCTGCGCACATGGCAGGCAAAGACCTACAAAATGATATATACATCATGGGTCTAAAACTTATGGTTGTTGAGATCTAGGGTGATGACGGACAGACAGACAGACAAAACGGGACAATAGAGCATTTTTTTTCGAAAATGCTCTAAAAAAGATGTTTCCGCACTGAAGTATTTTTCACAGTTTTATAAATAGTAAGATTCTTTCCATTTTAAAATATTCGGGAAACCCCGAAAAAGTGACCTAATATTATTTTGTATCTACAGATCGTACTTGTAACGAACACATAGTCGATAACACAAAATCGATGAGAGCCGCAGTCTGGTAAAGACATTTTCCATACTATTAAACAGGCCCTGCTTTAAGATGTACGGAGCACGATAATAAACTTTTCAATCCTTCTCCATTTCGTTCACTACTATTTAACGCATATGATTTGTTTTAAAATAACATTTCTTTTAGAAATACGATTTTGAAGTGATCTCTAGTGTGGTTGTTAAGTTCCGCCATGTTATTTTTTAACTAGTAAAATATACTTTCTAAAATTGAAGTACTATCATTGTATTAAGAATATTAGTGAACCCAAGGAATTAGATAAGTGAAAAAAAAAATCTCGCTCAATGGGATACACATAAATTATATCTCTAAGAGCCGCATTTAGTTATAATTGTAATTTACATGTTAAACTGGAAATCAATAAAAATCTACGCTAGAAGCAATAGGCCTATACAATATTAAATAAACCAAGCTTCTGTAAAACACATTTTCTTATAGATTGAATACAACTACACGTCAAATATTACATAGGATTTCTCTTATTTGTTCAACTCAATTGATAGTTAATTATAAGCATTTTTGGTAAGTAGCTATAAAATGGTGAGACAAACTGATTATTTATAGACTGGTGAGACAAACTGATTATCTATAGACTGGTGAGACAAACTGATTATATATAGACTGGGGAGACAAACTGATTATATATAGACTGGTGAGACAAACAGATTATCTATAGACTGGTGAGACAAACTGATTTTCTATAGAATGGTGAGACAAACTGATTATCTATAGACTGGTAAGACAAACTGATAATCTATAGACTGGTGAGACAAACTGATTATCTATAGCCTAGTGAGACAAACTGATTATCTATAGACTGGTGAGACAAACTGATTATCTATAGACTGGTGAGACAAACTGATTATCTATAGACTGGTGAGACAAACTGATTATTTATAGCCTAGTAAGACAAACTGATTATCTATAGACTGGTGAGACAAACTGATTATCTATAGCCTAGTGAGACAAACTGATTATCTATAGACTGGTGAGACAAACTGATTATTTATAGACTGGTGAGACAAACTGATTATCTATAGACTTGTGAGACAAACTGATTATATATAGACTGGTGAGACAAACTGATTATATATAGACTGGTGAGACAAACTGATTATATATAGACTGGTGAGACAAACTGATTATATATAGACTTGTGAGACAAACTGATTATCTATAGACTGATGAGACAAACTGATTATATATAGACTGGTGAGACAAACTGATAATCTATAGACTGGTGAGACAAACTAATTATATATAGACTGGTGAGACAAACTGATTATATATAGACTGGTGAGACAAACTGATTATCTATAGACTGGTGAGACAAAATGATTATATATAGACTGGTGAGACAAACTGATTATATCTGTAACTTTTGTTTAAATTTTCAAATGTCTTCCCCACTGATAGTTCTTTATTTGTTTATGTGTTTAACTTTTATTTATTTTTTAAAAGTACGATCTTACGAAGAGTAAAAATTTACGGCCCGTCTTGGTGGCAACATTCAAGCACGTTGCGGACCACAGTTTGGACAACCTGATTTGAAGTGATAGATGACATGATTTGAAGTGATATATGACGTGATTTGAAGTGATACATGACGTGATTTGAAGTGACAGATAACGTGATTTGAAGCTATAGATGACGTGTTTTGAAGTGATACATGACATGATTTGATGTGATACATGACAAGATTGATTTAATTATGACGTATAATCACATCAGAATCTACGTTTACTCTAGTTTTTATTTCTTTCCATAAGTCAATGTAAATAAAGTGAAAGTTTAAAGGTCATTTCAGACTCAATATATATATATATAAACTCAAATATTTCAAGCATTCTTAGGGAATTAATGATGTCAGGTGTTAGACTTGTTGATGTCAGGTGTTAGACTTGTTGATGTCAGGTGTCAGACTTGTTGATGTCGGGTGTTAGACTTGTTGATGTCAGGTGTTAGACTTGTTGATGTCAGGTGTTAGACTTGTTGATGTCAGGCGTTAGACTTGTTTATGTCAGGCGTTAGACTTGTTGATGTCAGGCGTTAGACTTGTTGATGTCGGGTGTTAGACTTGTTGATGTCGGGCGTTAGACTTGTTGATGTCAGGCGTTAGACTTGTTGATGTCAGGCGTTAGACTTGTTGATGTCAGGCGTTAGACTTGTTGATGTCAGACGTTAGACTTGTTGATGTCAGGTGTTAGACTTGTTGATGTCGGGTGTTAGACTTGTTGATGTCGGGTGTTAGACTTGTTGATGTCAGGCGTTAGACTTGTTGATCTCAGGCGTTAGACTTGTTGATGTCAGGCGTTAGACTTGTTGATGTCAGGCATTAGACTTGTTGATGTCAGGCGTTAGTCTTGTTGATGTCGGGTGTTACACTTGTTGATGTCATCACGAAACTGAAATATTTGAATTGGGGCCTTGAATTAATGATGTCAGGCGTTAGACTTGTTGATGCCAGCAAGAAACTGAAACATTTGAGCTGGGACCTTGAATTAATGATGTCAGGTGTTAGACTTGTTGATGTCGGCAAGAAACTGAAATATTTGAATTGGGGCCTTAAATTAATGATGTCATGTGTTAGACTTGTTGATGTCAGCAAGAAACTGAAATATTTGAATTGGGGCTTTGAATTAATGCTGCTGAATGTGTTAATCTGTTTGCACATGAATTATTTATCAATCTGTATCAGTCAGTTATCTTAGAAAACTATGATGAACACAATGTTTACATACAAATACTTCTGGTCTCAGTAATACTTACATGTAATGTTACGTTCAATTATTAATATAAGACTTGTTGTTCACATTGATCAAGTCGAGTATTAATTAAATTGAAGATCAAGACCCTACTTGGCGTTTGGCCAATTAGTCAGCGATTGGGCTATTCAACCTAAAATCGGGTATTGAACTCTGTTATTATAAGTCATTATGTAATTTAGAAAATTTCCAATAAGTTATTCTGCTATTCTAAAAGTTCTATAAATAGGACGTAATTCCCAACCATTAAAATATTAGAAAAATCCGTTGGCCGTCAAATAACTCAACGAATAGCATTTAGTACTCATAACATTACAAAACCAATGAATTAATCAATGGTGATACTAAATAGTTGTGTATGCCACAAGTAACGATTGGCTAAACACTATCAATACATCATTCAATACACAAGTTTTGTGATACATATCAGAGTTCATTGAATCTATCTACGTAGCTATGTATATAATAGAGCTGATTGAATCATTTATGTAGCCATGTAACGTATATAAAAGTGATTGAATCATCTTAAAAGGTATATTTACTTTGATTGTGTTATATTTTCTTTTATAGAGACATTCCATTATTAGGTAACGCTTTTTCACATAATCTTTCCGCTCCCTCTGCAACGTTTATTAATTATTCCCTGCACATTTTGTCGCACTTTAGACATCCACCCTCTCTCCTAATATCCCTGTCACCAGGCCCGCTTTATCAACTAGGCACAGTAGGCACTGTGCCTAGGGTCTACGAACTTTTCAAGGGCCTACGAAAGCAAGAACATAAAGTGAAAACAAGTTCAGAATTCCAGTAAAAATTAATAAACTTTGTATTAAAGTAACTATAAATAACCAGGTGAGATGAGTACCTGAGCAAGTCAAGCTGCAGTACTGTAGATCTGTAAATTACAGTATTATAAATTATCGTCTCTTCCTCTTAGCAAAGTCACAGATGACGTCCTCAAATGTCATTTCCCACATCAAAATTTTTCATTTGAAAGGGAGGATAGTCGTGTTTGTCCCATCGTTAACCGAAGATACGTTTTTATCTTGAAAAATATTAAAAATTAGAATATTAAAAAAAGTCGGAGAGGGCCTATGACTTTGAAAGTGCCTAGGGCCTACGAAGACCTTAAAACGGCCCTGCCTGTCACGGTGTGTTAACTATTCCCTGACAAGGTGTGTTAACTATTTCCTCTCACAGTGTGTTAACTTTTCTTTCATCAGCTGTACAGTTAAAAGTATAACAAATAAAAATACTCGAATTATCAACAAAAATAAATGTTAATTTTTTTTTAAGTATTTACTTTAGTAAGTTGAACTTTAAATCCAGCTCCTTAATACTGTACATACTTTTTACAATTTATATCAGAAAATAATCTGTCAAATAATGCAATATTTTTTTTAAATCTAAATTCTTTAAAAAGTTGAACTTATAAACCCATCTAATGCTTTTATTGAACTAAAATTCTTCTGGCCGGATGTGAATTAATGTTTTGTTTTATTTTTAAATATTAATGTATTTGTTTAATATTAAATCATTCTATAAATATTTTTGTACACATACACATTTCAATAATAATACACATTTTAATAATAATACACATTTCAATAATAATACACATTTCAATAATAATACACATTTCAATAATAATACACATTTCAATAATAATACACATTTCTGCCATACGCGAGTAAGAATCAATTGGAATTTATCAGTTCACAGTGATAGCCTTCTCTCCCACCCCCTTCCACATGTGTCCTGTTGTATCGTGATGGTCATTCCATAATAGTCTACAGTGTGTATGTGTTTGGACAGGGGGAAGTTAAAAGAATAGTTTGACATAAACTATCCAATGTGTGGCATATCTAGGAAATCAACATCTCAAATGTACTGTGACATTACAATGTAGTTGATGTAAATAAGCTAGACAAGTAATAAAAGTTATTAAAACAGACTAAGCCTTAACACCTGTCTTAAATTTGAAGTATTTTTAATATGTAAAGAAAAGGGAATCAAAAGGATTAATAAAATAAAGTCGAAAACTTCGGTTATATCCCATGGATAATTCTTTTTTTGAGAAAATATTAAAATCTGAATGAAACACATTCACTAGTCTTACAACACTGACAGTATGGAGTAAAAGTCTGTGTGAATTTAAAGACTGTGTGGCGTGAAAGTAACTCGTACACATTAACTACAATGTTTCATTACAAAATGTGTACTGACACAAACCATTGATAAAGTTATATGTTTGATTGAAGCTGATAGAGTGAAAGACAAATTGACTAAAAGAGTACATGGATTTATCTTGGTATATGTTCAAAGAGAATGAAAAATCTTAGTTTTGAAAAAAAATCACATACTTGTATGCAACTATTCAAGTTGTTTCTGTTGATAGGGAGCTGCTGTCATGTTAGCTGTCTGTCATGTTAGCTGCTGTCATGTTAGCTGCTGTCATGTTAGCTGTCTGTCATGTTAGCTGCTGTCATGTTAGCTGCTGTCATGTTAGCTGCTGTCATGTTAGTTGTCTGTCATGTTAACTGCTGTCATGTTAGCTGCTGTCATGTTAGCTGTCTGTCATGTTAGCTGTCTGTCATGTTAGCTGTCTGTCATGTTAGCTGCTGTCATGTTAGCTGCTGTCATGTTAGCTGCTGTCACGTTAGCTGCTGTCATGTTAGCTATCTGTCATGTTAGCTGCTGTCATGTTAGCTGCTGAAATCGCGTAACAAAATGAAAACATAGTCCAGCATACCCTAGTTTGTTTTTTTAAGCCACTTATCAACCCATTTTTACGTCCACTTTTCCCCCGTTCCAACTGACAACTTTCATCAAACCCATAATCACAAGAGATGTCTTTGTATTTCCACATCTAATGTAGCCATCATTGTATTAAATTGAAGCATGTATCCGAAGTGAATGTTTTTTAAATACTGTTTGGGTCAGATGAAGTGTCGAATTTATGACTGTTAGCTGTCTGCGCTGCTTTCAGATGATTTGTCATGTACCCTGGTTGACTTGATTTATCAGTTTGTGAGTTTTCAAATGGAAATCTTGCTTTGAGAAATAATCAGGTGTTCGATACTATATGCCGATGTTACTGAAACATAAATTCGACACTTCATCTGACCCAAACGGTATTTAAAAAACATTGTCAGTTGGAACGGGGGAAAAGTGGACGTAAAAATGGGTTGATAAGTGGCTTAAAAAAACAAACTAGGGTATGCTGGACTATGTTTTCATTTTGTTACGCGATTTCATTCACTGACCATTGTCATAATACAAGCTCCAGTTTTGAAACATGATATTTATTCATCTAACGATATTTACTATGTATTATTCTCTATGTATGTAGGTCATGAAAAGACTTGCTGAATAAAAACAGTTAATATACTCCAGGAAAGGTTCTGTTCAATGTGTAACTAATGTTTGAAGTTTTTATGTTCAATAAAATGAAATTGGTGAACATTTTACAGGGTGTTTATTGTAAAGTTTACATTTTAATATTTCATTTTGTACATTTTTACTTTGCGTTGTACATTACAAATGCATAGCATATGGTGTTGGGTGTTGTGGGTGAATGTAGCACATTTGGCAATTTCCTTTTATCATGGCAAATAAGGATTTTATATATATATATATATATATATATATATATATATATATATTATAGTTTTGGAGTTATTGTGATTAAAATGAAGCGGTACTGGCAAATACCTCAGTTATGAAAGGGTCTCAAGCAATTGAAATATTTAGTTAGATATGCAGGGTCCTGGGGAAGATTGATTATATTATTCTGAAAGCATCAAATTTGATAGAAAGTATTGCATTAAGGAGAGGGGGGTGTCTTTAGCTGATAGGGGCATAAGGCGGTCCTCAAATTACCTACAATAAAGACAAAATCTGCATCGAGGGAAACTGATCTTTCTTAACATTTCGAGTTCATATTGTTCACTTAAAATGTAATTAATAAATTAAAATATCCTAAGATATGCTGTTGGATCTGAATTAGCCAATTACAACTAAATAAAGTAAACAAACATATTTCAGTTGTCTGTATACCATACTGTATACGTGAGTGGTGTATTGATTAGGTCAGTAATGACGGATCATAGGGCTAAGCTGCTTAGATAAGTTCTGTGCAGCTTCTGGTACGGCAGTTTTTATTATTTAGTTACATTTTATTCACCATATTTTGATACATTCACTATGGTGCAGCTATTTCTGATCACATGCGTGGTCTCCCATGACATTCACATTTAATAGATGAGATAATGCTGATTATTGCTGGTATTATTTGACTTTAAGCCAATTGATTTCACCCATTAAAACATTTGATTTAGGTCACCACATACCATTACTGCTGGTTTTTAAAATTCAACACAGAGTTGTGCGACACTTGTGTTATACGCAAAATAAATCATTCCTAAAATTTCCAATTTACGCACGATCTTCTGTTTATGTCATTGCACAAAATGAACAGGAAGTGACATCATTATGGTGAAAACAAACCAAGCCCACTGCTCCACTTTATGGTCACGTCTAATTAATTAAAGAGTGTTTGTACACATTTACGAAAGCTTCCTCAATCCTACTCACCAACCCAGCAGTAATAAAACAAAAATATTTATTTGTATGATGATAAGACAAAATGTTTCTATTTATTCAACCCGGCCAGAATGTGCATGGAACTTAAAAATTCTTAGTTTTAAAGATAAAAAAAAACGAGTTTACTGAATCTAGACACATTAAAATTAGAGATAAAGATATACATTCATCAGACTTACAAACACATGTGATACATCGTTGCGTTCATCAGACTTACCAACACGTAAGATACATCGTTATGTTCATCAGACTTAAAAAAAACAAGCAATTTAAGCCTGTTCCACACTGAACACAGGACGTGTTAGCGCATTTTCTGCCCCGGGCTCTTTGAAATCTTCATTGAAGTCCCAACAAATGATGACTTTTGGTTGATTGAGCTGTGCTGCAAAGTTGTCATTGATTATGGGTTTTATAAAAAGTAAGGGAAGTAAGTCATGTTGAATAACTGTTACAAAAATAAATAATGATTTCGCCCCTTTGTTTAGCTTATAAACTATATATAATATATAAGCTCCTTAGGAGCCCTGAAGCCCGGTCATGAGAGGTCCTATCGCAAAATAAACTTTTGATGTACACATGGCAGGCCAAGACCTACAAAATGATATATATATATATATCATGGGTCAAGGACTTATGGTTGCTGAGATATAGGGCGCTCCATTATTAATATAGCTTATATAGTAAAAAACGGTACTTTATAAGGCCCCTTTTACGGCCCTGAGAGGTCAGATCGCAAAATGGAAAAAAAGTCATTTCTTGGCAGGCCAAGACCTACAAAATAATATATACATCATGGGTCTAGGGCTTATGGTTGTTGAGATCTAGGGTGATGACAGACAGACAGACAGACAAAACGGGGACAATAGAGCATTTTTTTTCGAAAATGCTCTAAAAAAAACATGAGATACATCGTTATGTTCTTCAGACTTACAAACAATATGAGATACATCGTTATGTTCTTCAGACTTACAAACATATGCGATACATCGTTATGTTTACCAACTCAGCAATCAGGTCAATTCTTATAGCTGGTCGACCAAGGCTTCGGTCTAAGTCCCCCCCCTCCCACCCACCACCACCACTGCTGACGGTGAACTTATTGGAATTTGTTTGTTTGCTAGCCATCGATTTTGACTAAGTCATCCATTAGCACCAGTGGACATTGTCCTCTAAAGTTTCTTTGCCTTTAATGTATATTTGTCCAGCCCCCACCCCCCCCAAAAAAAAAAAACAACAGTAAGAGCGTCTCTGCAGAAAACTTTCCTATTTCAATAATTGTAAATCTATTGGCTGAGTTGAGAGCGGATATCATTTTTTTGTCTAACTCTGTGAAATATTTTATCGAAACATTGTTATCTGGCTGGACATTAAAAAATAAAAACTGCATTATTAATTAAAATTAAATGATGCCATGGGAATAACAACCATTATTATTAAATTTTTTACATATTTGACTTTGTAATGACTAAATTTTTTAGTTTCATAATTAATGTAAATATGATTAAAATCTGTAGTTAAATGTTGATTTATCAACTATTTGTCTTTTACTATATTTTTTGACGCAGTTACTCTTGCGACCACTGGAGATTAACAAAATGAAAAAAAAAAATAAACTGCAACAAAATTTAAAGGAATATTTTTAAAATACCGCGCGAACTATTTATTGTATGTGTCGTTTCTATACCTGTCATCAATATCATTTGTCATTTGTTTATGTTTACGAAAAAAAAAACAGCAACTTGTTTCGTGATAAATGAAACAAAATTTAAACCTTTTTCTGCGACGACAAAAAAAAACACAAAATTCTAATGCATTTTTTATCAAAAAATTCCCTTTATAAAATTTTTTTATTACTTTAAGATATTATATGAACTGACCTAAATAATATTACTTTGGGATATTTGAATATACTTTAAATTGTAATGTGACACTCTAATGTACAACGTTCACAGTATTCATTCAATCCTTTGATAATAATCGTCTAACCCATGCCTGTGTCTCCCTCTGGTAGTTTTCATATCGTGCGGAGTATGCGTTGTATCTAAGGATGTTCATGGCAATAAAAGCAAATGTTAATTTCTAATACAGTATTTCATATATCTCTTTGTTATTTCTGTTCATATCATACTGTTACAACTCTTAAAAAAATATGTTTATAAAATCAAAACAACACACATGCCGGCGTGGGTTCCAAGAGTATTTACTAATATCTATAAAAACAACAACAACGGCAACATGGCCACTCTCTTGCCGGCTTCTTACGTCACTGTCACTACTGCGTCATCGCGTTCACTCCGTGGACTGTACGGTGCGCAACGAGTAGGTCGTAACAATACTTTGTTCATGGCAATAAAGGCCACATGTTCTTTATTATTACAGTATTTCGTATATTTCTTTGTTCCCCTTCTATCAGATTTCGTTCAGCAAGCTCCAGAAGGCTTCCTACCAATTATGAAATAAAATACTTAATTACACACACATGCAATAATAGCAACTGAGACACAAACTAAAATAAACCCGGACACAGATAGAAACTAAAAAAAACAACACAGTCACGCATATAAAGTTTAACACATGAGCACAAACACAAATACACAAACAAAATCTCAAACATACACACGGACTCACCCTTAGTTTTTAAAACACATTTCCCATAAACACACACACAGTAAATAAAGAGGAGCTCACACAATCTTAACACAGACAAGGTCTATCATAGACAATGTATGACGCACACGGTCTAACATAGACACTGTAAAAAGCACACGGTCTAATAGAGACACTGTTTGACGCACTCGGTCTAACACATACATAGTATGATACACAGATCTAACACAAACTTTGTATGATGCACAGATCTAACACAAACACTGTATGACGCACAGATCTAACACACACATTGTATGCAGCACAGATCTAACACACACACTGTATGCAGCACAGATCTAACACACACACTGTATGAAGCACAGATCTAACACAAACACTGTATGACGCACAGATCTAACACACACACTGTATGCAGCACAGATCTAACACACACACTGTATGAAGCACAGATCTAACACACACACACACTGTATGAAGCACAGATCTAACACAAACACTGTATGACGCACAGATCTACACAGACACTGTAAGACGCACACAGTCTAACATAGACACAAATTATTTCATGGCTGTTAAATACTATCGTTGAAGGTCAAGTATTTTGCAGCCATAAGGAAGACAATCACAATGTATATTACATTTACCACTAACAATATTTTGATAATTTTCTGGTCTATTTTGGATTTACGTCACAATATTTCTTTTTTTTTAATGTATCAAAGTATTAATTTGACGAGGCTTTTAAATAAATCATTATATGAGAGTTCGATGCCTGCCCGTTTATTTAAATAGCTACTTAGCTCACTCTTTGGTAAAATAATTCATAGGTATGTTTCTATGAAAAGAAAAAGTCCTTGTTAATTATAGGATGTTTACGTCAAATAAATTAAAACCATAAATGCCTGAAAGGAGCTCATGAAGTTTATCTGTATCACGTGGTCTTTAAGTGGATCGGATATATCTGGGTCAAATTAAATTAGGTGGCCTTATGTAAAGATATAATTTGGGATAATGTACAAAGATATATTTGGGTTCTTAAGTAGTAACGTTAAGAAGGTCATAAACTTCGAATATTATAATGCTTAAAACATGGGCTTTCACTTACCTCTGTTTTTTTTTTCTACATTTATTTTTAACAAACTTTGTCGGTATTAATCAAGGACAAATAATAATAATAAAAAAATATAGTCAAAAGAGACTAATAAAACTGACGAAGTTAATATTTCACTGGTTATTCCCTTTTGATTTTGAATTTGATGTGTCTGTGTGTGTGTGTGTATTATTATTATATCAAGTCAGAATCTGATATAATTCATTAAAAGTAAAACTTATTTAATTGACTGCATTGTTTAATTTTTTTTAGATTTTGATTCTTATTAATGAAATGACCAATGAACATTAACATTTTTTTCAGTTACTTTTAGAAAATATTTGTTAAGATTCAGTCGTTTGTGTTGCTATTTTCGATACTTACAAGTTTATTAAAATTATTTTATTTTCTTAAGTCTTTGTTTTTGACATCGCAATGTAATTATTGTTTTTTAACATTTACAAATTGGTTTAATAAAGAAATTATCAAAAACATGGCGCAACAAAATACAGAAATAAACAAAGCTAAACTATTATAATAGGCCAAATAAAACTTTTATTAAAACTAGACAGTTTGAGTCCAGACACATTAATATATATAAATCAAATAATAATAGATACGAAAAAAAATATATTGATGACAATAATAAACAAACAACAAATGTTTAAGTTGATATAATAATAAAATAGAATGACATACAAATAAAATACAGCACCGCCATAGTGTTTGTTTACAAACAAATCACCAGACAAGACCAGCCGCGCTGTAATTAAGTTCAGAATTTAAATTTCCACTATGGACAAATTGATACCACACGCCGCCACCTATATACCCCACACAATGAACCATGGCTCCACTACTACCTGGACAGGTGCAAGTTGTATAGGTAAATTTATTTAAATCATCTCCAACCTCGTATTTGTCCACCCAGTGACCAACACTGACCTGTTTACTACATCCATGAGGATGTGAAACTATAAAGCTCAACTTGTACACATCTCGAGATTCATTGTATTTGTAGTAGACTTTCATCCAGACATCAAGATAATGTTTCAACAACTTGAACAGTTTATCTCCAAGACTTTGGTCACATGTTACAAATCTCAACTCACACCTATCTCTCTCAACGTTTACATAATTAACAGTGACCTGATCAACACTAACCACTGGACTTTCTTTACTATCATAAAACAATCTCAAAGACGTGTGGCTGGCCTCAATGTCATCAAATACCACATGTGTGGCTGTGTGCACATTAAACTCATACCACACGTGGCTGGCTTTGTCTGAATGTTGACATTTCTTACACCAACATGTTGTGTAGATCTTACTAAATGTATCTCCATAATGACTATATCCATCTGTAAACTTGCCCACTCTACTCACCATCCCACTTACTGTTCTTAAGTTAGTATTGTCTCTCATGTTGTAAAATGGATATGAAATTTTTGTGTCTGGCCAAAACTCTGGTCTGTGTGGACTGGTTATTGTTACAGCAACTCTGACTGTCAAGTTAGACGTACCTTTGATGAGTTCATACACATCATTGTCACGTTGACTCTTAGGTAGATAGTTTAAAGTAAATGTATCAACTGGTATAAACTGTCTATGTTCCGGGTTCTTCTTACATGCAATAACATATTTGTGTAGATCAGCTTCTCCACCTTCTGATACCTGAGTTTCATGCTCTCCTGAAATAGACAAATCAACTTTCAATTGTGAAGTAGAATATTTTTCAACATGCTAAACGTTAAAATATACAAAAATAAATTCCACATATTATGCCTGTTATATTACCATAAAGTTGATTTTCCATTGTTAGATCTCAGATGTAATACAATTTTAAGTCTGAAATAAAAAAAAACAATAATTTATATAATTTTTGAATAATTTTAATATAATATTTTAAACGGAATGTACAAACATAATGTAAAAACATACAGTTTGATAATATAGCAGTAGATGACTGATGGTACCTTAGTAGTACGAGGTGTGTGTATGTGTGATGGGGGGCTAGGTATGTCATTTGTTGAGATATGGCTAGTGTCATTTGTCAGCCTATGGCTAGTGTATTTTTCGGACCTATGTCTAGTTTCATTTGTTGGACCTATGACTATTGTCATTTGTCGGACCTATAGCTAATGTCATTTATCGGATCTATGACTATTGTCATTTGTGGAACATATGGCTAGTGTCATGTGTGGGACCTATGGCAAGTGTCATGTGTGCGACCTATGATAAATATCAGATGTCAAGCTGATGGGCGAACGGCCTCCCTAAAAAAAAAATAAACATGTTCAATGTTGTCTGTATCCTGCTAATTATTCTAGTCGATAGACATGAAGCTAAAACTAATTAATATTTACTCAACACATTTTGTTTTAGTAGAGTTTATCAGTTGAAAACAAAAATACTTATTTTGTTTGTAAAAACCCTTATAAATGACTAACAGCAAACATAAATGTTCTTTTGGCTGAAATTCGGTAAAATTATGTCCCTTCTTTCAGTGACCAATGAATACAGACATAATTGCTACGTCCGCCCATCACCATCTCCCTATCCTACTGTCTAGATTGCAGTTATATAAATATTGTCTTTGAAAACGGAAAAAAATAAAGGTTTGTTTTATTGGTTAATTGGGTACTATGTAAGTCTCTTTACTTATTGCATTAATTATCATATTAGAGGTCAGTGAGTACAGAAGACATTGATAGAATTCATGCCACAGGGAAAACGCGTTCTGGCCAAAGGTCAATTTAGCAGTCCAAATTGAAAGTAGGGTTTCCTCGAATAATCACTAATTTATAGTATTATGACAAACATATACGAATTAAATATATATATCAATGCAAAGTTAATTGAATGTTGATTTAATTTGTACAATTACTAAATAATTTGTAAGTATCTAAAAAAAAATAATCTCTGATTTGAAAACACACTTTATGTTAAAAAAATTATTTTCACTTACGAAATAAATATTAACATCAATTTCAAAACAATGAACTAAATTAACATAAAACACATAATAATATTCATATTTATAAACAAAATGTACAAAAACAACTCTTCATATACTTCCATAAACATATAAATTGTATTAATAGTTAAAGGGTGAAACTAATTCGTTAATTTAGCTATTTAAGACAAATTAAATTTCAATTTCACTCATTTCAATAATTTGATGGAGTTTGAATTTTGTTATTTAACTTTCAATATTCGGGAAAGGGGTGGGGGTAGATTTTATGTGTATACACATTACCTCTCCTTGACCAGTGGGTTCATCGAAAACTCGACACTGTCTGGCAATGATTATGTGGGGGAGAGGGGTGATTTAAAATGTGCGAAAATTATTTGTTGACCTAACTGATGGACGAACCTTGTGTGCATGAGTTCAGAAAAAGTAGGTGGGCTTTATTTCCTAGTAACAAAAAACACTGTTATACTAATTACAACGACTGTTTGTTAGATGTACTTGTAGTGTTACATACAATATCGTGGTCTGTTGTACTAACACACTGTTATACTAATTACAACTACTTTCTGATAGGTTTACATGAAGTGTTACATACAATATTGTGGTCTGTTATACAAATACTGTTATAATAATTACAAATACTGTTTGTTAAATTAAATTGTAGTGTTACTTACATTATTGTAGTCTGTTGTACAAACACACGGTTATATTAATTGCAATGACTGTCTGTTATATTTATATGTTGTGTTACACAGTGCTTGATTTAAGAAAAACCCAGTGCCGGTGATGAAATAAAATTTCTGCAGAGCTGAGGATAAAATTGTATGATTTCATCCCGGCTGGAATACATTAGCTAAAGCAGAGCCGGGGATGTCACGTCTCAGTGCCGGGGATCTCCCCAACAACCCTGGCGATAAATCGAGCCCTGGTAAACATGCAATATTGTGGCCTGTTGTACAAACACACTGTTATACTAATTACAACCACTGTCTGTTATATTTACATGTTGTGTTATATTCAATATAGCGACTTGTCTAACAAACACAATTTTTCACCAATTACAATTAATAGTATAGCCTATGCTTGATGACGCAATTCGGTAGGCTCCGCCTACCGCAGTAGCTATGGCGTCATTCCGCTATTTTGTGTTGTAGTTTATTGTGGATTTTATTGTATACGTCATTTGGTACAAATGACGTATATTAAACCGACAGTTGGGAGCACATGCTTTGTTTTATAGTCAGTTTAGCTTTGGGCATCGATGTAGATGGATGCATGTTTACAGTTTGCTATTGTACTCCTCCTGGATTTACCTTTATGTCAGTTTATGTTCAAGAATTAAATGATTGTTTGATGTTACTTCACTGGAGTTAACTTCGTGATTTGTGTTGTCTGAATTATTACACCTTTTACAAGTATCTTCATTATAAGAACCCGTAACTTTCTCCATTAGACTTTAGTGTAGTATGATTTTAAATATAGCTATATTTCGTACTGACAGTCTTTCACTACTTAAACTATTATCTGTAAGACTTACATATTGTGGTCCGTTCAATTTACCACTTGTTTTGTAAAGTTTATCAAGACAAAGGTGAATTACTCGGGCCAATCAGTAAACTATCGGTGAAACCTGTATTTTGATTTCGTTTTTTGTTTGTTTTCAAATGTCATCTAGAAAATTTCCTTGAGCAATTCTGGTATTCTAAGAGTTCTATGAATAGAACGTAATTCCCTTGCATAATCGGCAACATCCGTTTGCAGTCATTTTGTAAAGTTAATTTCATTTAGTTCTAAATCACAAGCTACGACACTTAAGTAAACCAAATTCACTATCACAAATGTTAATAAACAAGTTCAGCTTGCTAGGTAAGACCTCGAATATGAGAGAAGAGCCCTCTGTTCTCAACAATAACGTAAATCACGGTATAAATAGAAGCTTATAGGTATCATTAGTACAAGACTTCTCTCTTACACCCTGTCATTTTTTTTCTATTATTCCCCGATTCCGATAATTTACCGGTAAAAAGAAAGTATTCCAAATGGCAAACTACCATGTAATGATACTTTGTGTTGCATGGTGTTTATCTATCATGTGTAACGTACCAGAATTTGCACAAGTTAAAAATAGATTGAAGCTCACTAATAAATACAAATATGTGCTATATAAAAAAAAACATACACATTAAAAGTCTTATATTTTATTTTCTGTTTCTATATTGTACTAGTCGGCCATATGTGAGGGGAGAAGTGTGCAGAGCCGTGGACGAGTGTCATTTGTCGGGGTCTAAAGCTGAGATTCTTAACAATTAGTTGAACAAATAATCCCCTAACAATGCAGGGGCAGGGGGTGGGGTCACCCAACTTACCACATTCTAAAATCGCTAATGCCTGGCATGTTAAACAAGGTATCATTAGGTCCATGGGTAAAACCAAATTATTTAAAATTTTTAAACCATTTTTGTGAACTGTGAGAAAGCAAGCGGAAAAGTGTGATAACTTGGGTAATAGAGCGAGTACATTAGTGATGGAGCGAGCACATTGGTGATGGAGCGAGTCCGTGGATGAGTGTGCAATAGGGTTAGTACTTTTTACATTTCTTTGTCAGAATCTTATTTTACATGGCATTTTTTAATGAACAATTGTGAACAAAATATGAAAATAGTATTGATTTATTTTTCACTCAAAAAAAAACATTCCCCACCAACGCCATCTTTTGTTTACATATAAGAAGCGTTTTTCAATAAAATTACTTCTTTGATGGATTGCGCATTAACAAATATTTGATTACATTAATTACATCCATGAACTTTATAGGTTTTTTTTTTATATCCATGTCTGAAAAAAAATAAATAAAAAAAAGTTTATTTTAAATTTAAAGTGCACTGTTTTAATGTATTATGTGTCTACTGAAACATTACCAAAAATGGTCAAATCTTATGAACCTTTGTTTGGTAATTGTCACGAAAGGTCTGCTTTGAATTCTGCAAAGTCTGCTTGGTTGATTTGGGAATATAGTATTTTTCTATTTCAATGTCATTCAACTGTAATCGTCTGCTTGTAATTAATTTTGTAGGAAAGCAAATTTGTCAACAAATAAAGCTTGTAAAGTTTTAAAAATATTAAGCGAACACTCTACCAATATTGAAGCTCCTTCGCAGTCAGGAGTGTATAAGGCAACCCATAAAGAAGCAGTATTGATGAAATTGCAGTTTAAAAACAGCTTACAAAATTTTGAATAGTGCGTACATTTTGACAGAAAAAGAATAGAAGGAGAAAAACAAGTTGTTTTACTGAACAACGTTGAAAAAGAAATTCAATTAGCCACATTGTCTCTGACAAATGGAAAAGCAAAGACAATATTTACAGCAAATAGGACTGTTCTAGCTAAATACGAACTCTATTTATGTACTCGAGTAATTATTTGCGATACAAGGAATACAAATTCTGGCAGCAAAAATGGTGTGGTACGCAAGCTGCAAAATTACTGTCAACAGAACAGTGGACAAATCTCTCATTTCATAGGCTGCCAGCTTCATGTTTTAGGCCTAGTACTCAAGCATGCAATGGATTCTGTTTTCGGCACGGAAACGTCTAATCCCAACATTTCTTATCCATTTGTTGCTGAAATTAGCGCAAATTACGAGTCACTTAAAGAGTCACTTGATTCTCAAGAGAGTAGTTTAGAAATCATGTGAGAAAACAAAGGATGGAAAGACGACATGAAGTTCTTATATCATTTGACGCAAGTATTTCACTATTACGAATGAAATAAAATATTTCCAGTAATTCACTTTAAGTAATGCTCGGAATTCAAGTGCAATACTAGCACTTCTGACATTCCGGAAAATAGAAACGAGAAATTTGAACTTGTGTGTACTTTCTTAACGAGGACATGCATGGTCTGGAGTATGGTTTTCAGATCAAAGGGACTGGGAAATAGGAAAAGAAATTTTAGCACCTGCTTTGCATAGATACACTAAAGCAGAAAGATGCTTCTTGAGGCACTGGGTCTGTGAAGATTAAGCAATACCTGGTATAGAACGAAGTAACTGCTATGCAGAAAGAGCTATACAAATAATGCGAGATATTGTTCCACGTAGTGATACTTCAAAGAAACTATTAACTGTTTTATTCTCACTAATGATGAAGCATAAAACTTAATTTATGTTTCATATGCTGTCCTTTATTATCATTTCATATTTTGGACATCTCTATACTCATGCTTACATGCATTGCACTTGTTGTTCTTATGTAACTTTCCTTTACAGTGTTGTATTAATTATATTAATATATAATATTTGTTTTATGGTTTGGTGGGGAAGGTTTTTCAAATATTTTCAGAAAAGGTTAGTTGTGTCATAATACACACATTAAAAGTCACCTTTTCTTGCCATGTAAATATGAGGTCACAAAAAAGCCATAACCCTAGTGTGCAAGCACATGGATGAGTAAGCTACCCACGTGCTCGTTCCCTAACACAAGGGAATGTTTACTTATTCACGTGCTAGCTCTATTTCCTATGTGCTCACTCAGTCAACCATCTGATCGCCTACTTACCCACTAGCTCGTTCACTAACTCACGTACTAGCACTCACACGTCCTTCCATTTCACAAATTGAGTGAAGTATTGGCTGGTGCGAACATGATGGTCAAACCATTCCTTATCCTTCGACATCAGTCCTGCTGCATCCAATTCAGATTTCTCAGGGTTGATATATTCTGCAACTGTTGGAAATTGGTCAATTTAAGCTAAAGTTTCAACTGCTAACTTGAAGTTTATTCTTTCCAAATCCTCAATTATTGTTCTGTCCTGCGAATCAAAGTGACTGCCATAATTTTTATTTGGCAATATGACACGACACAGTTCTCTTCTAAATGGAACCATTCGACGTTCCGCGCCATTATGAGTACGTCTTCTTGGTGCACTGGTTGAAAGGAATAGGGCAACAAGATTAATTTAACGAAGTGATGGATTGCAACTTCGAATACTTTTTTGTATTATGATACAAAATCCAAATTTCTTGATCAGTGATATAATTATACAGAAGACAACAAAGAAATAATAACACTTTTGGTAAGGCTACACATAAAACTAGGCTTCGCAACAGTATACTAGCGCTCCTAACTAGCATTAGCAATAGTTAACAACACATTGAAAATATATGCATTTCGTGCTATTTTGACATAAAACTAATTCAAGTGTTGCACAACATTTTTTTGAAAATTATTTTTAAAACTATTAAATTTTACTAAAAATAAAACAAAATTAAATTAGACAGAAAATTAAAAGTATATTTTAAAAATGTGACGTCACACTTGGCCAGACCCCCCCTCCCCTGTCCCCTGTTTCAAACTGTCACACTTTCTTAAACCCCTCCCCCCTTGGAGCGTGACGTACTTTATGGACGGCCCCGTACCACACAGTAACAAACACTATAACACATAGTAGCAAACGCTGAAACACATAGTAACAAACACTGTAACACACAGTAACAAACACTATAACACACAGTAACAAATAATATAGCACATAGTAACAAACACTATAACACATAGTAACAAACACTGTAACACATAGTAACAAACATAATAACACATAGTAACAAACACTGTAACACACAATAACAAACACTATAACACATATTATAAAACACTATAGCACATAGTAACAAACACTATAACACACAGTAACAAACACTTTAACACATAGTAACAACTAAGAGTGGTTTCGAGTCTCAAAACAGTTTTACACCAAATGTTTATTTTTTTTTAAATTTTTTGTGACATAAAGAACACAGTGAACTTTGACAGACATCCAAAAGTTCACGTTCATAAATATAGCGATAATAATCAAAGTGGTATACATTAGAGGATTGTATTGGTGAGTATTGAATAGATGTCTATTTAGACCACGTGGACTCTAAATAAATTACATATATTAGAATGTTCTATGGATAAGTTAATTATAATATTTAACGTTTTACCCGAAGTCCTGAATGTAGAACAGAACAAACGTTTCTGTTAGTTTGTTCTCTTAAGTTCTTGGAAGCCTTAGGCAAATGTATATTTAGAGGCACTTGGCAAATACATTTTTTGGCTTCTTGTAGACAGTAGTATTTGGGGTTAAAGGTCAAAGTACACACAAGAGTCAAATGTATATTTGGTGACCTAACGAAAAGCTTTCATTTGGGATCTTGGTCCAATATATTTTTAGGATCTAAAGCAACAATGTTAACAAAACCATAGCTTACACATTTTATAATACTTAAAACAGGGGCTTGTTATTAACTCCTCATATTCTCTGGGTCCCTGTCATTTCCTCTGATAGTTACAACAAAAATAAAATTCCCGACCGGAAAACTTCCTTCCAATTTTGCCCCTTATCTCCGCCTGTCCTTAAGAATGGATCTATCTGAGTGGACTCGGAACCACAGACGTTATTTACATTTGTGTTCAAGTAAAATCTTTAATCAGTCATTCATATCAGTGGATCAAGAAATTTAGATTGTGTTAATGTCAGATCTTTGTTTATAATTGAAGCGTAAACAACACATTCATTTTTTAAAATATATTTCAATCTATAATTTAAAAACTTTAAACATTTAATCAGTCCATTATTATGCAATGACGGAATTATTTGATGAATCATTGTAACTGTGAATCATGTAAATGTAAAGGCAGGAAATATGTTGTAGCATTCTTACAAAACTAATCATAATTAAATTAGTATTATGATACTGAAATAAAATATATATATATATAACTAATCCACCTTCAATAACTTTGGCAGGTGAAAAATTTGATTTTAGGTTAATCCAGTACAGGACTTAGGCCATTGAGAATATACTTTAACAGCCATTGGATCCAAAAATATAAAATAAATAAATATTATATCCATAGACTTTAATGACATTTATTACTACTTTTATGATTTTCTTATTGTCAAAACTTTGTCATAATAAAATCAACAAATAAATTAATTAATTTTTAAAGGGAATATATATTCAGTGTGTAATGTATTTAAGCATTCATGGTTCAAACAGTGAAAAAGGAATGCATGTTTATAGTACATATTATAAATATGTAATGATGATACACTAAAACTTTATTAAGTGTAAGCAACATTTGACTGTTAAATCATCAGCTTTTAAAAACTATTCTGTATTTACTGATCACAAACTTTAGCTATTAATTTTTTTAACTCTCAGTTATTAAAGTAATTACAAGTTGTTTATTTCTCATTTTCCATTCTTCATATTGAGTCCTCACTTTTGACAGTCTTCTTTTATTATATATGGTTATTGGCAGGACCGGCTGTAACAATTGTGGGGTCCTTAAGGGGGACGGATTATGTGTGGCCCAGTCTGGGTAGGGATAAGGATATTAACATAAAATAAAAATTTTGTATTAGAAAATAAATTCTTCTTTGAAATTGATTCATTCTTTACTAAGTACAAAATCTCAATCAAATTAACTTTACTTTTCGAAACTTGTGTATAGTGAAGTCATACAGTCATATTATCCCAATTCTGTTTCCTTCGTGGACACGCTCAATAGAGAAATGGATACATTGTTTAATCAATCTGCATGAATGGTTGACCTCAAATAATTCTTGATTAGTTTAAGGCGCTAGAAGCTTCTTTCACCAGATGCCACAGTTACAGGTATTGTTAAAAATATTCTGAATGCAACAAAGTACTTGGTGAAAGCAGAGTTTCTTTCATTAATTTACAGGAAAGCCAAAGTTTCTACCGGAGTTTTGGCGGTATTTTTTATGTTTTAAGGATTCTATTTCATCTTGCCCAGACATATCTGTTGACTGATCTGCTGATAACGTCAATGCCTGCTCGAGGCTCGATGTAAATTTTCTTAAAACATAGACTTTATAATACCTCTTTATATTTCGCGGTTCCTGTCATTTCCTCTGATAGTTACAACAAAATAAAATTCCCGACAGGAAAGTTTCCTTCAAATTATGTCCCTTATCAGCCGCCTAGTTAACCTGACATTAAGATGGGATCTATCTGAAGGCTCTTGAAGCTGACAAGAAACCCTAATAGAATATGGTTTGAGATTCCCCAGCTAATTCACTAGTACATCGCAAAGTTATGTCCAGTTTACATTCCACAGGAAGAAACTTCATATAATGTTCATGTACAGTCACATGCTCTTTCACTTTGACCCCATCTAATACATACCTGATAATTAATGGCCTTTACTCTTTGTGACTTAAGTCTGGAGTACAATCCAGTATCACCGAGAAGTACTTTGCTTTCTTGATGTCTCGAAGGATAGCTTTTACAACATCAATAGCTACTACAGTAATGAGTGCTTTTTTTAATAATGAATTTCTGTATTGCTTAAACGTGAAAGATGTTCCCCAATTGACTAATAGATAAAAAAACACTGTAAAATCAAACAAACATAATAAACACGCTGATCTATACATTATATAAGTCATAATATTTAATTCATTATTTTACACCTAAATTAAGCGTGGGGCTATAAAAAAGCGGGGCCCACTGTGGACACATAGGTTGTAGTTGTCTAAGGCCAGCCCTGTTTACTGGCTTTTTTTTTTAATGTTACCAAACTTTGTTGGTGTTAAAATCAGAGAAATATTTTGATTTGTAGTTGTAGTTGTCTAAGGCCAGCCCTGTTTACTGGCTTTTTTTTTAATGTTACCAAACTTTGTTGGTGTTAAAATCAGAGAAATATTTTGATTTTAGCGAAAGGAGATAACTGAAACATGACTATTTAATGTACATATTTTAATGGTTATTTCCCTTTGATCTAAAATATGTTTTTCGTGTAGTTTATATCTTTTCTATGTCTGACAATATTTAAATTCATTAACCAGTATGTGTAATTATTTTACCTTACAGTCTAATAACTTGTATTTTGATTTATTATTTAAGTAATGTTTTTTTTTTATTATTTTAAAAAATGAATTTACATTCGCATTTGTTCAGTTTTACACTACCTGATAAAATTCAGTCGATTGTGTACCTATTTTCGATATTAAATTGTTTATTGAAAATGTTATGTTTTATTCTAGTTGTGACGTCACAATTTGTTTATTAATTTACTGTAAACATTAACTAAATGATTTGATAAACAAATCAACAAAAACATGACGTGACAGAAATAAACTAAGATAATTAATAGTATTGGTCAATTGAGAATTTTATTGAAAATATTTGAGTCCAGACACATTAATGTACAGAAGATAAAAAACATTAGAATAAATAAATATATTGGTGACAATAATAAACAAACATCATTAGAATAAATAAATATATTGATGACAATAATAAACAAACAACATTAGAATAAATAAATATATTGATGACAATAATAAACAAACAACATTAGAATAAATAAATATATTGATGACTATAATAAACAAACAACAAATGTTTATGTTGATGACATAATGTAATAGAATGACATACAAATAAAATACAACACCGCCATATTGTTTGTTTACAAACAACTCACCCGACAAGACCAGTCCCGCTGTAATTAATTTTAGAATTTAAACTTCCACTGTGGACAAGTCGATAGAACCACCACTCAACACCACCAACATACCCCACACAATGAACTCTGGCTCCACTACTACCTGGACATGTACATGTTGTGTAGGTAAATTTATTTAAATAATAACCCACCTTGTATTTGTCCACCCAGTGACCAACACTGACCTGTTTACTACATCCATGTGGATGTGACACTATAAAGTTCAACTTGTCCACATCTGGAGATTCTTCGTATTTGTTGTTGACTTTCCTCCAGACATCAACATAATGTCTCCTCAACATGTTCAGTTTATCTCCCAGATTTTTGTCACATGTCACACAGTTCAACTGACACCAGTCTCTCTCAATGTTTACATCAACAACACTGACCTGATCTTTATTACACTGTAATTATGGAGTCAAAAAACATTTCACTCATAATCAATTAGGTTATTTAACTATTTTTAAAGAGTTTTACAACTTACCTTAGCTAGTCTAAATATATTGACATTTATTTTTTCTGATTCATATGTAAGGCAGTGTGACTAATAAAAAATATTTCCGCACTGATATATATTTTTTCATAGTTCTAAAAATAATAAAGTCCTTTCCATTTTATAATATTCGGGAATTCCGAACACGTATTTATTATTTAATATTTATTTTTAGACTGTACTTGTAATGATCACGTATAACACAAAGTCAACGAGAGTCGTAGTCAGCCCAGTAGCCAAGTGGTGCACTGGGGGCACTTGCCCCCCCCCCCCCGCGCTAGGTGTGGAGTGCCCCATCGCTTAAAAAAGAAGAAAAAAAGAGGAAGAATAAAGAAAAAAAATAAAGGTGCCCCCTTGCTGGGTATTGGTGCCCCCTTGCTTACATTGACCTGGCTACGGGCCTGGTTGTAGTACGGTAAAAACTTTCGCATACCATTAAACAAGGCCTGCTTTAAGATGTACGGAGCCCGACGATAAACTTTTAATGCTGCACACTCCAAGCCACCCCCCCCCCCCATCATTCTCCCTACCGTTCTCTACTGTCTGACGCCTATGACTTATGTTTTAAAATAACATTTCTTTGACAAATATAATACCAGAGGTGGCCACGAGTGTGGTTGTTTAGTTCCGCCTTTTTTTTTAAATTAGTAAATATACTTTAAAACTTGAATTACTATCATTGTATTAAGAATTAGTGAACCCAGAAATTAGTGAACACAGAAATTAGTGAACACAGCGAATTAGTGAACCCAGCCCCCCTGCGTTTTGTCTGGCCCCCTCTGCTTTTTTCTACTTAGTAAAATGTATTACCTGCCCCCCCCCCCCGCTTTTGCCTGGCCACCTGCTGTAGAATTTCTGGCCCCAGCTGTAAAATTTTCACGCTACAGGGATGTATGTCAGTCAGTTTTCTCAGAAAATTATTATAATCAAACTTCACGCCTAAATACAACCATAGCTGACACTCTGAAAACTTGTATGATGTCAATTAAACAAAGTAATTGTTAGAACATCCAAGTACAAAATTCATTATTTACTAATTAATTCATTTCACGCAACGTTCTAATTTACATGATGACGGCATAGCAATACGGAGAGGAAGAGGTTCGGATTAGGGAAAGTCTAATTATTGAGATCTATGATAAGTGGCATTTGTGAGATCTATGATAAGTGACATTTGTGAGATCTGTGATAAGTGACATTTGTGAGATCTATGATAAGTGACATTTATCAGAATTATGACAAGTGACATTGTGAGATCTATGATAAATGACATTTGTGAGAACTATGATAAGTGATTTTGTGAGATATATGGCAAGTGTCAGTTGTGAAATATATGACACGTGTTGGTTGTGAGACCTGCGGCAAGTGTCAGTTGTAAGACATGTGACAAGTGTCAGTAGCAGCGTCTCTGTACTAGAAACATTCATTACTACATTAGAGTTAATAGCAGTGTCTCTGTACTAATTACATTCATTACTATATTAGAGTTAATAGCAGTGTCTCCGTACTAATTACATTTATTACAATATAAGAGTTAATAGCAGTGTCTCTGTACTAATTACACTGAACACTATAATACAATCAGTAATTTCATAAGACATTGATTTGGTGCCGGAGGAAAAAATGCATTTTGACTAGAAGTAAATTTAGCAGTCCGAAATTAAAAGTAGGTTTTTCTCTAAAAAATCACAAATTTTATGATTATAATAAAAATAAAGGAATTACATTTACTCATCAAAGAAAATGAAATTGAATGGCATTTAATAGGTACAATTATTAAAACAAAATAATATTAAATATCGACTGAATAATACAAATAAAAAAATAACCACTTTTTAAACAATTTTTTTACTTACATAGTCAATATTTAATTTCAATTTCAAAATAATCCATAAAAGTGATATACTAATTTTTATACGTTTTTATAACAACATGGAAATGATTCAATCACCTCTTGTATATACGTTACATGGCTACATGGAGATGATTCAATCACCTCTTGTATATACGTTACATGGCTACATGGAGATGATTCAATCACCTCTTTTATATACGTTACATGGCTACATGGAGATGGTTCAATCACCTCTTTTATATACGTTACATGGCTACATGGAGATGGTTCAATCACCTCTTTTATATACGTTACATGGCTACATGGAGATGGTTCAATCACCTCTTTTATATACGTTACATGGCTACATGGAGATGGTTCAATCACCTCTTTTATATACGTTACATGGCTACATGGAGATGGTTCAATCACCTCTTTTATATACGTTACATTCCTACATGGAGATGGTTCAATCACCTCTTTTATATACGTTACATGGCTACATGGAGATGGTTCAATCACCTCTTTTATATACGTTACATGGCTACATGGAGATGGTTCAATCACCTCTTTTATATACGTTACATGGCTACATGGAGATGGTTCAATCACTTCTTTTATATACGTTACATGGCTACATGGAGATGGTTCAATCACTTCTTTTATATACGTTACATTCCTACATGGAGATGGTTCAATCACATCTTGTATATACGTTACATGACTACATGGAGATGATTCAATCACCTCTTTTATATAAATCGCATGGCTATATATCTACATAGATTATTTAATCAACTCTCTTTATATTTATAACAAATCTTAGGTGTTTAAAAATAGCGTGAAAGTGTTTAGCCAATTTTAATTTTTGCCTACAAAATTAGTATCACTTATGACTAAATCAACCATTTTGTAAAGTTATTAGTATTAATTGCTATTCTCTTAAATAAATGACTGCCAATGGATGCCAACGGACTTGTGTGATATTTTAATGGCCGGGAATTACGTCCTTTTTATAGAGCTTTCAAAATACCAGAATAACAAAGTGACAATTTTCTAGATGACATATGGACTTCTATTAATAAAGCTCAAAATTCGATTATAGGCTATTCTGGATTATTGATTACTTCTTAGCCAGAGGACAATTAGGGTATTGCGCTTAATAATATTTTATACTCGGCTTTATCAATAGGAACTACAAGTCACATATTGATAATTGAACGTACATGAAATTATTACACATATATGATGTATTTAATTAAACATGGTTACTATCTTGAAAGTAACATTACATGACATTTTTATTGAGAACAGTTGTAAGTAAGGAAAATTTGTGTTTCTACATCACGTCGTTATATTGAAATTAACATTACTGTAAGTTTAACAATAGACTACGGACGGTCTTAAATAGCTGCCTCAGGAAAATCTTAATGATAAAGCGACCAGACAAATTTAAGAAGGACAATCTCTGACAGCTGGCTAACCAAGTTCCTATAGATCTACAAGTAGCGACAAGAAAATGGAGATGGGTCGGCCTCTAAGTAACCAAGAAAACATTACGAAAATGGCTTTACAGTGAAACCCCCTAGGCCAGTGAAAGGTTGTCTACCTAAAGACTACTTGAAGAAAGTCGAGTGAGCTGGAGATGAAAAGTTGCAAACATACATGTGGGGAGGGAGTAATTTAAAAAAAAGTCCTCCCAAAACAGAATGCGCTGAAGAGTGGTTGTAGAGGCCCTTTGCTTCACAATGAGTTCAATGAATAAAGTCAAGTAAGTCAAGTTTAACAGACAACAGTAGTAAAAAGAACAACAGTGTGTTTAACAGACAACAGTAGTAATAAGAACAACAGTGTGTTTAACAGACAACAGTAGTAATAATAACAACATTGTGTTTACTACTAGGAAATTGAACCCTCCCTTCATGTTTTTTTTTTTAAACTCATGCATAAAAGTGACGACCATTAGGCTACTTTATTATAGTTCGGCAGAAACCGTCCTATATGTGGCATGCCTAACAATTCAACATCTCACTTGTACAGTGATCTTAAATTTTAGTTGGTGTAAGCTGGACAAGAAATATTGCGTATGTTAAAATAGTGTAAGAATATAATTAAAGAATTTATTACTATGCATGTGCTAACACAGTGAAAACGTATTTTCAACGAATGTAATACAATGTATGTTAACGTTATGTTTTATGGTGACGTATGGTCGAATGGAGTAGTACATTCTACTATTGACTGCAGACGCCTAGGTTCGAACCACAGTGAGAACCTTTGGATTTTTCAAGTTCTGGTTAAGTCGCCTAGTATACACAGCTTTAAATGGGTACCTGACTTTAAATTTGGGGAGTAAAGGCGGCTGGAAGTTGTGCTAGTTTTGGGGTGGAGGAGACTATATATATATATATAGATCAGGTGCATAAAAAAACCAAGTGACAGATTATATAACAATTAAATAAAAATGTCGAGCCATTGTGAGGTTTGACATTCACACGTAACAGATTTTCATAGATGTCGCTTGTGTGTTTTGTTTTCGTTTTCTTTTAACACTTTGTATGCTGCACATATAAGTTGATTTATTTTATTATTATGATTATGTACTAAACGTATCCCCTGTCAGAAAGGGGTTATCTTGCAATGTCCAATAAATGTAATTAACTTCTCGTAACTGGTCTATCAAAAATGTTCTGTCTGAAGCTTAACTCACTTTTAGACTACACTCTACTTCCACTATAGTGGACCTCTTCATACTACTACGCCCATTATATTGGTCATCTTCATACTACTACGCCCACTATAGTGAACCTCTTCATACTACTACGCCCACTATAGTGGACCTCTTCATACTACTACGTCTACTATAGTGGACATCTTCATAATACTACGTCCACTATAGTGAACCTCTTCATACTACTAAGTCTACTATAGTGGACCTCTTCATACTACTACGCCCACTATAGTGGACCTCTTCATACTACTACGTCTACTATAGTGGACATCTTCATAATACTACGTCCACTATAGTGAACCTCTTCATACTACTAAGTCGACTATAGTGGACCTCTTCATACTACTACGCCCACTATAGTGGACCTCTTCATACTACTAAGTCTACTATAGTGGACCTCTTCATACTACTACGCCCACTATAGTGGACCTCTTCATACTACTACGCCCACTATAGTGGACCTCTTCATACTACTACGTCTACTATAGTGGACCTCTTCATACTACTACGCCCACTATAGTGGACCTCTTCATACTACTACATCCACTCTCTAAGACTGCCATGACCAGATTTAGACTAGATAAGCTCTTTAGCTATTTGAGTTATGAATCCCTTTATAAGTACAGATATTTTATGTCAGTCTCAAATACTTCAGTATATATGACTATTGCTCACTCGGACATTTTTGAAGGGGCTTCCAAGAAAGTTTGGGCCCTAAACTAGAGCTTGTGTAACTTATACTTAAATCCAACACTACGACTGTCCAACTCAAACATCTACTTTTAACTCATATACTGAGCCATATAGCTAGGTCCTTGCTACCACTCGAGGTCAATCATCTTTGACCAACCGCACCGTCCTGAATCAGTAGTCGTCTGAATGAGGTGGTATGAAGTTTTGGGGTAGAATTCTCCCCTGAGTCTAGTAACTGGACTATTTTGTAGATCAGTGGCAACATCAAGTATTGATGTTCAGCTCTAGGGCATATGGTCGCTTTAACCTGTGATCTGCTGGCCACGGCTTTTTTTTTACCCTTAAGTGGCGGCGATAAAATGAGTATGATATGAGGGGGGGGGGGGTTGTTCTGGTATCAGAGGGGTTTTGACCATATCAATTGTTTAACCTGCGATGTAATATATACTCTATGTGCACACAAACATAGTCGTTACCATTTCAATAAACGTTGACGTCACTAACGTCACAAGCCTACATACATGAGGTCAGAGAAGTTGGTGCAGATCTTCATGAGATACTTCAGCGACAAGGCTCTCTATAACTTATAGAAGGGTTGGACAAACTTTTTGAATCGAGGGTCACAGTGTATCTTTCAAATGAACAAAACGGTCGGATTAAAAGAAAATGAATCATAAGTAACAATATTAATTTAAAGCAAGTAACAAAACAGCGGTTTTTTAGAGCGCGGTCAAGTTAAACATTTTGACGTCCATACACGTCACACGGGTCGGAGTATGTATACACCTGCCTAGTCATTTCATTCGATTTTAGTACATTTTTTAAAACATTTTATTTTTTTTTAATAGAAAACTTGAACGAATTCTCATGCATTCTAATTTCAGTCAAAAACATGAAAAATTATACAGATAAATATTCACTAAAGTCTTGCAGTGACATTGCCGTTTATCGCCTGCCCAAAAAATGTGTTAAGAGAGCACTGCCTACTCCAGGTTGACGCTGTCAGACATACCTTCCTAATTTCTTCATCTACCAAGATCACACGTACTCCTCATTTTTGCCATGCACCAAACGGTAATCAATGTTCAACGTGCTGGAGACAGGGTGTAGTAGTGAACATGTGCAAGAAGGGACATTGTATAATGAAAGCATATGATCACAGACAGGAATGTTCTGAATGTCCCACGGACGGCTGTATATTGAAACTTGATAGCTGTAGTTTTAATGACATCACTACAACTGTGGAACTTGCAACTACGGTGACATCACTGACAATCGTCATCATGTCCCTACCATGACTGGACTAAGCCCCGGGGTCAGACTGGAACCAGAATCAACCCAACGTCTCCAGTTATGGAAACGTGTGCGTCAATGGTAACGGACAGGCCATTGAAGAGATGGCCAACATAACCTGCCAGCAAATAGATGGTTCACTCCTCATTGTAGTGCTGTGTCAGTTCTGCGTGGTAAAATATGAGTGACGTCATTAAAAGTCTACCAGTGTCAGGACAAGAAAAAAATCTATCACCAGTTATCATTGGTGTGGTCTTTGCAGTGATAATTATCGTATCCCTTGAAGTAGATGTGTACTGTTAGTTAAGGAAACAGCATTTCAACTATAAACGTGTATAGACAGAAACTGATAAGTAATGAAACTGATCACTGTAACCAGCAAAATATATCAATGTCTACAGGGAAATATACAGTTTACATCTTAGACACTGAAATGACTACTGAATTGGGATAATGCAGTTTGGCGAATCTCAAAACTATCCAAACGTATCATGTTTTATTTATTTATTTTCATTTTAATTATTCTAAATCTAACAGTTTTAGATTATGTAATGATATGTAGACTTTATTCTAGCCGTGTAGTGCCGTGTGGTCAACAAATCCGGCTTCCAAACAGAGTGTGTTATATATTTTACACTGAATGAAATCAAATATGTACTACACAAAGGTGATATCATATAATCAAAACTTTTGTTTCTTGATGTCTCTGTATTTGGCACTCATTACTTTTACTTTTGTTTGTCAGACTTATTTCTATGTTGAGGGACATATGGTCACTCATTACATCTACATTTGTCTGTCAGACTTATTTCTATGTTGAGGGACATATGGTCACTCATTACATTTACATTTGTCTGTCAGACTTATTTCTATGTTGAGGGACATATGGTCACTCATTACATCTACATTTGTCTGTCAGACTTATTTCTATGTTGAGGGACATATGGTCACTTATTACATCTACATTTGTCTGTCAGACTTATTTCTATGTTGAGGGACATATGGTCACTCATTACATCTACATTTGTCTGTCAGACTTATTTCTATGTTGAGGGACATATGGTCACTTATTACATCTACATTTGTCTGTCAGACTTATTTCTATGTTGAGGGACATATGGTCACTTATTACTTTAACTTTTGTTTTTCAGACTTATTTCTATGTTGAGGGACATATGATCGAGTGGTGTAGACTGCAGAGAGTCTTGGGTTCGATCCTCGTAGAAAGACATGTGAACGTACCTAAGTTCTGATCAAATTTAAGTCATAAGTCCTACGAGTCACGAGGTCCTCAACATGAACTACACGTACCCTGCGGTGACGGGAATAGTATCCACGTGTACACTGGGACATAACATTTCCGTTTAAAGAAAAACAAGAGGTTGAAGGTCGACAGTTCACTGCATGGCTCATTACCAAATCACGTGACCAAGTATCGGATTATATTGGAAAGCAAATTCAATTTTAATAATGAGTACATTTACGTCTTTAAATACAGCTTTTATTGTTCATTAAATATCTGCACATTTAGATATACAGTTTTTATTGTTAATTAAATGTGTGTACATTTAGATATACAGCTTTTATTGTCAATTAAATATGTAAACAATTAGATATACAGTTTTATTGTTAATTAAATTTGTGTACATTTAGATATACAGCTTTTAATGTTAATGAAATATTTGTACATTTAAACACACTTGTCTTTTTGTGTAGTGTTCATATTGATTTCATATTTCAATATTAAATGGAGTCATTTTGCTTCTTCCCTATTCATTGTGGATGTTTATTAACTCATAATGAACTCTAAAGAAAAACGTCTTAAAATATATCTTCTGTTGTTAATGAAATATTGTAAATTTAGATATAAAGCTTTTATTGTTTATTAAATATTTGTACATTTAGACATCTTCTGATATTTCAAATATGTGTGGTGTCTAATATACTAAGTGACTATTGTATTTAGTGTTGTCTGATGTACTAAGTGACTATTGTATTTAGTGTTGTCTGATGTACTAAGTGACTATTGTATTCAGTGTTGTCTGATGTACTAAGTGACTATTGTATTTAGTGTTGTCTGATGTACTAAGTGACTATTGTATTTAGTGTTGTCTGATGTACTAAGTGACTATTGTATTTAGTGTTGTCTGATGTACTAAGTGACTATTGTATTTAGTGTTGTCTGATGTACTAAGTGACTATTGTATTCAGTGTTGTCTTATGTACTAAGTGACTATTGTATTTAGTGTTGTCTGATATACTAAGTGACTTTTGTATTTAGTGTTGTCTGATGTACTAAGTGACTATTACATTCAGTGTTGCCTTTAGTTTAAGATGATGTCAGAATTTGATGCTACATATTTAAATTTTCAGTAAATAAATATGTTTAGTAAGAATGTTAGTAAGTACTTCTGTTTGACATTTAGAGTATGTTAGCTCATATAAATAAACATTCCTATCTTCTGCTCTTTGTCCGACCCTTCCTACTCTAGACAACATAGAACTCAATGCATGGAACATGATGGTACAACGATTGTATTTATAACATTTAATGATTCAATGATTGTATTTATGTAATTTGATGATTCAATGATTGTATTTATTTTATTTGCACTATTTTTGACACTATGCACATAAAATACATTTAGCTATTGCCCTCTTACCTGTGACAAAAGTCTTCTGTGAGACACTAGCAAGGCTGGTACATAGTCAATATCAGGTCTTTTAACTGGATGTGACATAGACTTAATCTGTGACAGTAGAAAATGAACATTTTGTTTTAAGGGATTATATTTTGGTTGTATCTGTGAAAAAAACTATATAGACACAAGGATTCTGGACATATTTTGAATTCATTTGGTTTCAGTGGCTAAATATTTATCCATTATTTGTTCTGTAAATGTGTCAAAAGTTAGACTTTATTTTAAGACAAAGTTGGCTCAGTACGATTGTCACAAGCTTGCAGGTAGACTGTTACATGCTAGCAGGTAGACTGTCACAAGTTAGCAGGTAGAATGTCACATGTTAGCAGGTAGACTGTCACAAGTTAACAGGTAGACTGTCACATGCTAGCAGGTAGACTTCTTGATGGGGTTGGTTTGGTGTAATGGGAGACCTATTCTGAATGCTTGATGTCAAATAATTATTTGTACACAGTCACATGACAGACGAATATAGAACATGACAGACGAATATAGAACATGACAGACGAATATAGAATATGACAGACGAAAAAAGAACATGACAGACGAATATAGAACAACTCAAATCGGGTGTTTGCACTATAACAAAAAGCTCATTTTATAAAATAAATATATGTAGATGATACATAGATAGAAAAATGGATAGACAGATGGATAGATATATAGATAGACAGATGTATAGATATATAGTAATCATGGGTAAAAGATTCACCTTGTAGATAACAATAACCACTAACAACATTTTGACTACTTGCTGGCCTCTTTTGGGAATTCTTGATGATTTACCTGTTTTGTAAGAATGACTTTTGCTGTATTGTCTGTGGATAAGAAGATGAAGTGCTCAACAAAGACCCACATGACGCCGTAGATGCCGAATATGATGACAAAACATACGAATACAACGGCGGATATCGAGACGCAGCTGGCCAGAGTGAATTTAGGTTGAGTAGCCATTTGACTTTCAACGGAATCATGACACAGAGACATATATCTACTGCCACACTTGTCACATAGGAGGAGAATGACACCAGGTAGTTACAGACTATGAGGGACACTTTTGTGTAGCTATAGGCCAAGGCAATAGACACGTTTGTGTAGCTATAGGCCAAGGCAATAGACACGTTTGTGTAGATATAGGCCAAGGCAATAGACACGTTTGTGTAGATATAGGCCAAGGCAATAGACACAAGCTCCAGGGGACCTGCGAACCTCTGCACGAATCCGGCCACACACTTGACAAGGTCCCAGAGTGAGACGGTTGTCATGGAGATGGCGGTGCTGTCCTTGAATCCTTGCTTAGCGAATACAATGATGACGATAGTGTTACTGAACATGCCGAAGAAACAGACAGAGAAGTTGATGATGAAGTCTAATACAACTTCAGAGATTCTTCGTTGTTGTTCACTGGCTATGATGTCAAATGTGCACATTAGACTGGTGCCCACGACGTCACATATGTTGAACTGACATGGGACATAAGTGACATTCATTACCGATAACACTACCATTGTTAAGTAAGTTGGATTGTACTGTAGTCTAGCATTAAATATTCACTGAGTTAAAACTTGAGCGATTGAAAAATAAGAACCTTATTTTTTTCAAATTTCTAGGTCTAACATCAATATTGACATAATTTTTTACGTCATCATCATCATTTCCATTCACCCATGGCAGGTTGTAGGCTACCAACAACAGATTTCCAGAGTCCTCTGTCCTTTGCCATCTTCTCCCGCTGGTTCCAGTTGTGTCCCATCTTAATGGTGTCCGCTTCCAGGTCTCGACGGCTTTAAGGCTTCCTTTCGGCTTTCACCACAACTAAGCTTCATAGGTCTTCGTGATGAAGAAGCTCCTTCTCACGGGACAAAAAAATTCTGATTTCTCTCTAGTTCGTGTTTTTGTATCAAAGTGTTTTTTTAACAGGGTGGGGTAGCTAGCCCCACGTCCAACCCTCCTCCTTTTTCAGCCGGGCTAGGGACCGTCCTTGGCGGAGTTTATGTTTTACATGGTGACTTCTAATTTGCCACCTTGACTATTTGCTCAATTTGTGATCTATATAATCTATTGTGCTATTTACTAATTATTTAAACCATTGAGTTGTCAAACTTATTTATACAAGTGAATAAATTTGTTTGTACAAATTATTAATTTCGTTATCTAGTTTGTTATTGGTTTAAAATGCTGTATACAAAAATATATTTCCTTATTTCGCGTAAAATTGAATTAGTTAATAATACTTTATTGTAACTATATTTCTAACTGGTTGACTACATCAATAAACCTGGTCACGTGGCTCATTTCTACCTTTGTCCACAAGTCGTAAACATTCCGTCATTGCGCTACAGAAGGTTTGTGTATGTGTATGTGAGAGAGAGAGAATAATCATTTAGTAAACATAAAAAGATAAAAGCGAGATAAAAGTAATGGGTGTCAGTGAATCATGGACACAATAAATGGAGGGATGGGGTCGTAGGTCAGTGAGACCTATATACACCCCCATTTAAATATATGCAGCATAAAACTTTATATATGTATACATAGTGAACAAACACTATAACACATAGTAACAAACAGTATAGCACATAGTAACAAACAATATAGCACATATTAACAAACAAAATAACACATAATAACAAACACTATAACACATAGTGAACAAACACTATAACACATAGTAACAAAAACTATAACACATAGTGAACAAACACTATAACGCATAGAAACAAACACTATAGCACATAGTAACAAAAAATATAACACATAGTAACAAACAATATAGCACATAGTAACAAACAATATAGCACATTGTAACAAACACCATAACACGTAGTAACAAACACTATAACACATAGTAACTAACAATATAGTACACAGTAACAAACAATATAGCACACAATAACAAACAATAAAGCACATAGTATCAAACACAATAACTCATAGTAACAAACACTTTAACACATAGTAACAAACACTATAACACATAGTAACAAACAATGTAGCACATAGTGACAAACAAAATAACCCATAGTAAACAAACACCTTAACACACAGTAACAAACACTTTAACAAATAGTAAAAAACACTGTAACACATAGTAACAAACACTATAACACATAACAACAAACACTATAATACATAGTAACAAACACCATAACACATAGTAACAAACACCATAAAACATAGTAACAAACTCTATAACACTTAGTAACAAACACTATAACACATAGTAACAAACACTATAGCACATAGAAACAAACACCATAACACATAATAACAAACACTATAGCACACAGTAACAATTACTATAAAACATAGTAACAAACACTATAACACATAGTAACTAACACTATAACACATAGCAACAATCACCATAACATAAAGTAACAAACACTATAACACATAGTTACAATCACCATAACATAAAGTAACAAACACTATAACACATAGTTACAAACACTATAACAATAGTGACAAACACTATAACACATAGTAACAACTGAGAGTGGTTTCGAGTCTCAAAACAGTTTCACATTAAATAAATCTCTTTTTTTATGACTTAAAGAACACAGTGAACTTTGACAGACATCCAGAACTTCACATTCACAAATAATACAGATAATAATCAAAGGGGTATAAATAAGAAGATTTTATGCGTGTGTATTGAAAGGCTGTCTATATAGACCACGTGTTCTATAAGTGGATCATATATATTAGAATGTTCTATGGATAAGTGAAATATAACATTTAACGTTTTATCCGGTGTCTAGAATGTAGAACAGAGCAATTGTTTCTGTTTATGTGTTGTCTTAAGTTCTTGGAAGACTTAGGCAAAGGTATATTTAGGGACCCCAAGCCAAATGCTTCTTTTGGCTTCTTGTAGAAAGTTGTATTAGGGGTTTTAGGTCAAATTTATATTTGGCGGCTTAAGAAAAAGATTTCATTTGGGGATCTTGGTCCAAGATATTTTTATGTTCTAAAGCAACAATGTTAACAAAACCATAGCTTACACATTTTATAATACTTAAAACATGGGCTTTTTATTACCTCTTCATATTCTCGAGGTCCCTGTCGTTTTCTCTGATAGTTACAATGAATAAAATTCCCCACCGGAAAGCTTCCTTCCAATTATGTCCCTTATCAGCCGCCTTACATTAACCCATTAGCGCATAGCGTCCTTTTTTAAGGACGTGCTATACAAATGTGCACTACCCTAACACCCTTGAATATTGGTATGAAACAAATAAATCTGTGCACCCCTTGTTTATTTTCGCAATGGTCTAAACCGGATATTATCGTATTTGCTGACATTTTGTATTTTAATTTTATGGTTAAAGTTCGATTTTGTTGGAAAGTTTTTTTTTAGGAATGCCTCCACGTAAAAGGTATGTCACGAACAGTTTATGTTTATTTTAATGTAATTTTTGTAACTATTATATAGTAAATATTGTTTTCTAATGCCTGTTGGCAAGTCATTGTGCAATGAGTTTTCTAATATTGTTTTTCATATAATTAAAATAGTGTCCTTAAAAAAGGACGCTATGCGTTATACCCCACCTGAATGTATGTTGGGTGATTTAGCAGTAATATGTCAAATTTTCTTTTTCTAGATCTTACACGGTGGCTGAGGTGTTTAGCATGCTAGAAGATGACTTTCAAAGTGCAGATATTTTTATCTTGCCACCGGAAGATGGTACAAAATCTAATGGAGACAGTGGTCCCGAAGATGATATTGGTGATATTGATAATCTCTCTGGAAATCAATTACGTGCTCAGGCAGAAGATACTCTACTCGTTTTCGATTTTGACAAAAAGCATATAGGCGTTAACGACATTACTGAAGATAATGACGATGAAGCTGAAAATGATGTGTTTCCATTAGCTGAAGTACATAATTTGGACAGGCATTCTTGAATGGCAGCAGTCAACATCCAATCGGGCACAGCGACTCAAAATGCCACAGACGTACTACAACTAGTCGTGATGATAGCAGTTGCAATGGAGTGGGTCCAACAAAGTCATCACGTCCAAAGAAAACTACACCACCGAATAGAAATTGGTTGAAATTAACCTGAAAGAAAAAGAAATTCCATGGAGTGTCACTTCAGCATCAGATATTGATCAAACACCGTCAGCTCTATTTGAAATGTTCCACGACGATGAAGTTGTTGATTATATCACTCAAATGACCAATCTGTATGCCATGCAGAAATCAAAACAACTTCATTCAACGCGGATATTGGTCTTGGTGGCTCTGTGGTAGTTCAATTGATGAATAAACTACCTGCTAGACATGCATATATTGATAATTTTTTTTAAAACACCACGACTGCTTGATCATTTGAAAGACATGAATTATTCAGTCACAAGAATTATTCTAGTAAACAGGATGAAGAACCGTCCATTGAAAGAAAATGATAAGAGGACAAAGGAATCATGAAAATCCTTTGACAGTTGTGTGGACAGGGAGTCCGGAATGATAGCAGTTTTTTGCAACAATAACAATGTCGTTACAATGCTATCAAACTGCTTTTGGTGTGAAACAAACAGCCCAAGCCAAGCGTTGGTCAACCATTGAAAAGAAGCATATGCAAATATCGATTCCAAATATGATTGCCCGTTATAATCAATTTTTGGGAGGGACAGACAGAATGGACCAAAACATCGCAAATTTTCACATCAACATCCCCAACAAGTAATGTTGGTGGGCTCGATTCTGTTTAGCCATTGACGCCAGTGTGCAGAATACTTGGCAACTGTACAGGCTGTCAGAAGCGGCAAAACATCAACAGCTGTCAATGATACTAGACTGACTAATGCCAATATGGTGACACAAGAAACATACTTACATTTACACTATTATTTTGTTATTTACGTCATATTATTAAAAGTTAACAATTATATTAAAACAGTATTTCTGACTTATGCATTTTAATTATATTTTTATGTTGTTTCTTTGCATTGAGATGATAAAATACAGCGTTTGTCAAGATTTAATTGTCTAGATTTGTGATGTGACAATATTCAAGTTCAGGTGGGATGTAACGCATAGCGTCCTTTTTTAAGGACAAAACTTTGGGGGCCCTTAATTTGCGTTATACACATTTTTTATAATTTTTTACATTTGGTATAGTCAATAAATGCCAAAACTACACGTACTATGCAAATATTAATGAAAAATGAGACCTCATGCATTAATGGGTTAAGAATGAATCTATCTGAGTGAACATGGAACCACAGACGTTATTTACATTTGTGTTCAATTAAAATCTTTATTCATTCACTCAGATCAGTGGATCAAGAAATTTAGTTTGTGTTAATGTCAGATCTTTGTTTATAATTGAAGCGTAAACAACGCATTCATGCGTAAAATATATTTCAATCTATAATTTAAAAACTTTAAACATTAAATCAGTCCATTATTATGTTATGACGGAATTATTTGATGAATCATTGTAAATGTAAATCATGTAAATGTAAAGGAAGGAAATATGATGTGGTCTTCTTACAAAACTATTCATAATCAAATTATACTGAAATAAAATATATATAACTAATCAACCTTCAATAACTTTGACAGGTGAAAAATTTGATTTTAGGTTAATCCAGTACAGGACCTAGGCAATTGATAATATACTTTAACAGCCACTGGAACCAAAAATATAAAATAAATAAATATTGTATCCATAGACTTTAGTGACATTTATTACTACTATTATTATGATGTTCTATTGTCAAAACTTTGTCATAATAAAATCCATAAATAAATTAATTTTAAAGGGAATATATATTCAATGTGTAATGTATTTAAACATTCATGGTTCAAACAGTGAAAAAGAAATGCATGTTTATAGTACATATTATAAATATGTAATGATGATACACTAAAACTTTATTTAGTGTCAGCAACATTTGACTGTTAAATCATCAGCTTTTGAAAATTATTCTGTATTTACTAATCACACAATTTACATTTTGTGTTTTCATCTCTCAGTTACTTAATAAAGTAATTATAAGTTGTTTATTTTTCATTTCCCATTCTTCCTTTGGAGTTCTTACCTTTGACTGGTTTATTTTATTATATATGTTTATTGACACTGCCGGCCGTAACAATTGCGGGGCCCTAGAGGAGACGGATTATGCGTGGCCCAGTCTGTGTAGGGATAAGGATATTAAAAGAAAATTAAAATTTCGTAGTAGAAAATAAATTCGTCTTTGTAATTTATTAATTCTTTACTAAGTACAAAATCTCAATCAAATTAACTTTATTTTACGAGACTTGTGTATAGCGAAGTCATACAGTCATATTATCCCAATTCTGTTTCCTTCATAGACACGCTCAATAGAGAAATGGATAAATTGTTTAATCAATCTGCGTGAATAGTTGACCTCAAGTAATTCTTAATTAGTTTGAGGCGCGAGAAGCTTCTTTCACCAGATGCCACAGTTAAGGATATTGTTTAAAATTTTCTGAATGCAACAAAGTATTTTGTGAAAGCAGTGTTTCTTTCATTAATGGGCAGATAAGCCAAGTTTCTACCGGAGTTTTGGCGGTATTTTTTTAATATGTCATAAGGATCTCATTTCATCTTGTTCACACATATCTGTTGACTGACCTGCTGATGGCTTCAATGCATGCTCGAGGCTCGCTGTAAATTTTCTTAAAACATAGACTTTACATTACATCTTTATATTTCGCGGTTCCTGTCATTTCCTCTGATAGTTACAACAAAATAAAATTCCCGACAGGAAAGTTTCCTTTAAATTATGTCCCTTATCAGCCGCCTAGTTAACCTGACATTAAGATGGGATCTATCTGAAAGCTCTTGAAGCTGACAATAAATCCTAATAGATTGTGGTTTGAGATTCCCCAGCTAATTCACTAGTACATCGCAAAGTTATGTCCAGTTTACTTTCCCCAGGAAGAAACTTCATATAAAGTTCATGTACAGCCACTTGCTCTTTCGATTTGACTCCATCTAATACAAACCTGATAATTTATGGCATCTACTCTTTGTGACTTATGTCTGGAGTACAATCCAGAATCACCGTGAAGTACTTTGTTTTCTTGATGTCTCGAAGGATAGCTTTTACAACATCAATAGCTACTACAGTAATGAGTGCTTTTTTTTATTAATGAATTTCTGTATTGCTTAAACGTGAAAGATGTTCCCCCGTTAAAACAACGCCGTAATCGATAAAAAAACACACTGTAATAATATACAAACATAATAAACACGCTATAAATCTATACATTATATAAGTCATAATATTTAATTCATTATTTTACACCTGAATTAAGCGTGGGGCTAAAAAAAGCGGGGCCCCCTGTGGACACATAGGTTGTAGTTGCCTAAGGCCAGCCCTGGTTACTGGCTTTTTTTTTTAATGTTACCAAACTTTGTTGGTGTTAAATCAGAGAAATATTTTGATTTTAGCGAAAGGAGATAACTGAAAATTGACTATTATTTGTACATATTTTAATGATTATTTCCCTTTGATCTAAAATATGTTTTTCGTGTAGTTTATATCTTTTCTATGTCTGACAATATTTAAATTCATTAACCATTACGTGTAATTATTTTACCTTACAGTCTAATAACTTGTATTTTGATTTATTATTTAAATAATGTTTTTTTTTATTATTGTACAAATGAATGTACATTTAAATTTGTTTATTTTTCACTACATGATAAAATTCAGACCATTGTGCACCTATCTTCGATATTAAATTGTTTATTGAAATTGTTTTGTTTTCTTCTAGTTGTGACGTCACAATTTGTATATTTATTTATTGTAAACATAAACTAAATGATTTAAAAAACAAATCAACAAAAACATGACGTGATAGAAATAAACAAAGATAATCGATAATATTGGTCAATTGAGAATTTTATTGAAAATATTTGAGTCCAGACACATTAATGTACAGAAGATAAACAACATTAGAATAAATAAATATATTGATGACAATAATAAACAAACAACATTAAAATAAATAAATATATTGATGACAATAATAAACAAACAACATTAGAATAAATAAATATATTGATGTTAATAATAAAACAAACAACATTAGAATAAATAAATATATTGATGACAATAATAAACAAACAACATTAGAATAAATAAATATATTGATGACAATAATAAACAAACAAAATTAGAATAAATAAATATATTGATGACAATAATAAACAAACAACATTAGAATAAATAAATATATTGATGACAATAATAAACAAACAACATTAGAATAAATAAATATATTGATGACAATAATAAACAAACAACATTAGAATAAATAAATATATTGATGACAATAATAAACAAACAACATTAGAATAAATAAATATATTGATGACAATAATAAACAAACAACATTAGAATAAATAAATATATTGATGACAATAATAAACAAACAACAAATGTTTATGTTGATATCATAATATAATAGAATGACATACAAATAAAATACAGCACCGCCATATTGTTTGTTTACAAACAACTCACCAGGCATAACCAGTCCCGCTGTAATTAAGTTTAGAATTTAAACTTCCACTGTGGACAAGTTGATACAACCACCCACCACCATTATACCCCATACATTGAACCATGGCTCCACTACTACCTGGACATGTACATGTTGTGTAGGTAAATTTATTGAATTTATCACCCACCTTGTATTTGTCCACCCAGTGACCGACACTGACCTGTTTACTACATCCATGAGGATGTGACACTATAAAGTTAAACTTGTCCACATCTCGAGATTCATTGTATTTGTTGTTGACTTTAAACCAGACATAATAATAATGTCTCCACAACATGTTCAGTTTATCTCCCAGTTTTTTGTCACATGTCACACATTTCAACCTACACCAGTCACTCTTAATGTCTACATCAACAACACTGACCTGATCAACACTGACCACTTGACTGTCTTCTCTATCATAAAAGAATTTCAAGGACGTGTGGCTGGCCTCAATGTCATCAAACACCACATGTGTGGCTGTGTACACAACAAACTCCCACCACACGCGGCTGGCTGTGTCTGAATGTTTACATTTTGTACACCAACATGTTGTGTAGTTCTCCTCATCTTTACCTCTATGTTGTCTATATCCATCTGTTAACTTGTACACTTCACTCACCATGCCACTTCCTGTTCTCCAGTTTGTTTTGTCTCTCATGTTGTAAAATGGATATGAAACTTTTGTGTCTGGCCAAAACATTGGTCTGTGTGGACTGGTCATTTTAACATTAACTCTGACTGTCATGTCAGCTGTAGCTTTGATCAGTTCATACAGATCATTGTCACGATGACCTTCAGGTAGATGGTTTAATGTGAATGTATCAACCGGTATAAACTGTCTATGACCTGGATTCTTCTCACAGCCAATAAGATGTTTGTGTAGATCAGCTTCTCCACCTTCTGACACCTGAGTTTCATGATCACCTAAAAACAAAATAAAACATTTTTTTCTATAATACATTTATAACTTTTTTACAACAACAAATCAATAAAATGTTAAGTTTTATTTTTTAGATAGCTGACTTGCCCATTGGTTATTGCTTTTATAATTAAATAAACAACAATTTTACTTTATTGCTATGTTAATGTTTTTAAGAGAAAAGAAAAATAAATAACATATTACCATAAATTTGATCCACTGGTTTGTCCAGTTCACTCTGACCAGATAACTTAGCTGAAGAGACAGTTATATATTGGGTTGTTAGTTAACAATGTTCATTAACTGGTGTAAATAATTTTTTACATATTAAACATCATTATTTATGTAAATTTATTTGTGATAAACTAACAAACACACAAGAATGACTTATTAACATTTGTTATTATAAATTATTTTCATAATTAAAATTATTTTACCTTTAGAATTATGTACTCCCATGTTTATTTGTTAAAGAGATTTGGATCTGGACATAAAAGAAATAAATTAAACATATTAGAATTCAATAAAACTGTCAAGATATTACTTAATACCTCATATATATATATATATATATATATATATATATATATATATATATATATATATATATATATATATAAAGACTTTAAAGTTAATAAAAATATAATTAAACTAATACTGATAAAAATGTTTATTCTGCGATTTAGTCTTTTAAAGTTATACTTAGTTTTATCCTTTGTATACATTTATTTTTGAATTTCTAAAGAATCAACCATTACTGTGCATTTACATTTTTTTTTCACAATTTCCTTAATTGAAATATGATCTACTGGAACAGACAAATCCAATTGGAAATGTAAAGTAAAAAATAATTCAATATGCTAAACATTAAAATATCAAAGATATCAAGTCCGCATATTATGTCTGTTATATTACCACAATGTAAACAATATTTATAAATTGTGATTGATTAAATGATAAAGTTTATTTACAATTGTGTGAGATTCACTGACCATCAAATAACTTTAGACATCAACTGTAAAACATGTTTTAGTCTGAAATAAACAAATCAATAATTCATATTATACTTTACGCTTGTCAATACTCCAAGTTAAATTTAATACTTGTATAAAAACTTCTTATCCAACAATGTAGAAATCAAAACATAATTCCTGCAATAAAAAAAACTTACCATAAATATAATAGTTTATTATTTCAGTAATTAAATTTTTCCAACTTCTAATATCTGAGTTTTTTGTGTACCTGGAAGTGTATAAAATAAAACATAAAATATATCAAGATTTATAACTTAAAAGAAATAAAAAAATAAAATTTAGATATTATGTTTTATAATACACCAATGACACATATTTGTTTACACAATGTATTTTACCTCAAAGAGTATCTTTACATTGTGTCAGTTACACTGTATACTGAGGAACTTGAGAAATCATCTAAAATGAAAATCTCGATGTCTGATTTATGCCTACTTGTATTAATCTTTAAAAAAATGTGTTTATATCATATGTATATTTATTTTTTATTGTTAGTAATATTGAGTAATGTTTGAATATTTGACTTTAAGGCAAAAATTAAAGCTGTTTTACACATTTTTTACATTATCAATTTATGTCTTTTTGGATAATGACATTTAAAAATAAAATAATTTGAGATAATTTTCTAAAAAATGATAACATTTTTAAATCTCAAGTTAATGTTTATATGACTTAAACCATGATTTGAGTAACTTTATTAGGTATTAAATTAAAAATGTTTAAAACTATTGGTCTAAGACTAAGTGAAAAATTACATCATTTTTTTTATATTTAAGCCATATAATTTAAAGCTACATGATGGTCATTAAAACCTCCACTATTACTATAAGACTTCTCTTGAGTATATCTTTTAATTGTTTGTATGATACCTGAAGAAATAAAATTATTTTTACGTTAGATAGTATAGCTTTTTTTTTTAACTCAAAGATTAATAAAATAAATATTCTTATTTGCTTGTAACAGATTTTTGCATTATTAGAAAATTTTGTTTTACAATTAAAAACTTATAAAAAGTACGAAAAAAAAGTTCAAAGGAATTGATTATTAAAAAAAGTATCAAAAGTGATAAATGTACACTAGTTATGACATTTATGACACACTGATTTAGATATTTAATAGACCAGTGATTCTCAAAGTAACAGATAGGACCCACTTGCAGGTTGCTAACAAAGTAGGTTGTCAAATTAGAAAACCAATGTAATAGACATAAGTAACAGATTTTAAATAAATAATTTATGACAAAATATCTATTAGGGCAGAAAAAAATTAAAGTAATTTAACGAAATAGAAAAAAGTAGAAAAAAGGTAATGAAATATAAAAATACTCATTTAAATTTCAAACACCTATAAACAATTATAAAGTTACATAAAATTAAAAGAAATTGAACAAAATTAGAAAATAAATTAAAACAAATTAATGAACCTGTAACAGAATAATGGACACATTAAAATGTAAATTAAAGAGATAACAAATCTTATTTTCTTTAAATTTTTTTTTTTTACAAGTACTACAGATTAAATAATTATTTTTATATTGATGAAAGGTTTATGACTAATATTCAATTTTTAAATATATAATAATATTAATTTGTATAATTCAAAAACACTTATTGGTTGATACTTTAATTACTGAATAGAAATAATTACACTCAAACTATTGAAAGTATAATTGATGTCGATAACTCATAAGATATGGCCATGGGATGGCAATTTTATTTTCCCGAATTTATTTATAAAATTTAAAGACTGATAGCAGCAAATAAAAACTAGTGCTAAATACAAGCTAGATTTAATCTACACGATCATTATATAATCTAATAAGTCTTAAAATCTTAAAATTTCTTTAAATTGTTTAACATGAAAAAATAATCAATAAGCAATTTAACAACTAGTTGCAGATGTAAAATGTGGTCAGGATGATTCTAACATTAATACTAACTATTTAAACTAAATTAATTTACTTATTTTCTAAAGTTTCCAACTTTATATTTAAAAGAAATGAATTTCAAAAGTTTTATTAAGATAACATTTTCAAGTGTAGTTTTCTTTTTATATTATCATACTTATTTCAAAAACAAAATAAAAATAACAATAGAGAGTAACTGATTAGTAAGTCAAATAGGCATTCAACCATCGTCTTTTGAAACAAACACATATATAGACAGTATCGATAAAAATAGTTTTTTATTTTATTTATGTTTACATTTAATTAAATTACTTTAGAAGTTTATTGTAAAAATTTATTTGAATTGTGTCTTCTGTTATGATGCTATATAAAAATAATTTTAAAATTATAGCAAAAACACCCGTAATATGTTTAATACATTATTTTAGAATTACAATTATTAACTTTCTAATATCGATATCGTAAGACGTAACTTAAAGATCAAAATGTGATATTTTATACCATTATTTCCTCCACTAAATACATTTATCTTTAGATTTTTTTTTTAAATTCTCTTTATTTATCACAACTTCAATGCTAAAGCAAAATAATTAAAAAAAAAAAAAAATGTGTCCTGTTTGGGGTAAAATGATGATCAAACTTAGTGAATTATTAACACTCAACATATTATAAGGTTGTAGCAAACAATTGTGTACAATAAGCGAATCAATATGGCTATTTAAATATTTTAAAGAGTTTTATAACTTACTTTAGCTAGTATAAGTATATTGACCTTTTTCTAATTTATATGTACGGCGGTGTGACTAAAAAAAAATATTTCCGCACTGAAGTATTTTTCATAGTTCTATAAATAGTAAGGTCCATTCCAGTTTTAAAATATTCGGGAATTCCCAAAAAAATAAATATTATTTAATATTTATTTATAGACTGCACTTGTAATGATCTCGTATAAATCAAAGTTGATGAGAGTCGCAGTACGGTAAAAACTTTTGCATACAATTAAACAGGGCCTGCTTTAAGATGTACGGAGCCCGACGATAAACTTTTATTGCTGCACGCCCCTATCCTTCTCCCTATTGTTTTCTACTGCCTGACTCCTATGACTTATGTTTTAATATAACATTTCTTTTAAGAAATATACTTCCAGAGGTGGCCACGAATGTGGTTATTGAGATCCGCTTTTTTTTTTATTAATTAGTAATATATACTTTAAAAAGTTGAAGTACTATCATTGTATTAAGAATTAGTGAACACAGCGAACTAGTGAACCTAGGGAATTAATGAATACAGCGAATTAGTGAAACCAGTGAATTAGTGAACCCAGTGAATCAGTGAATCCATGGAATTAGTGAACAAAGGAAATTATTGAACCCAGTGAATTAGATAATCGAACAAAATCTGGTTCATTGGGAGCCGCATAAAACATATCAACGGGCTATGTAAGACTCTAAGAGCCGCATTTAGATATAATGGTAATTTACATGTTCAACTGGAAGTCAATTAAAATCTACGCTAGAAGCAATAGGCCTACACATTATTAAATAATCCAAGCCAATGTAAAACACATTTTATTATAGATTCAATACAAGGGCACGTCAAAATATTACTTAGGATTTCTATTATTTTTTAAACTCAATTGAAATTTAATCATAAGCATTGGTGGTCAATATCTATAGACTGGTGAGACAAACTGATTATCTAGTGACTGGTGAGACAAACTGATTGTCTAGTGACTGGTGAGACAAATTGATTATCTAGTGACTGGTGAGACAAACTGATTATCTAGTGACTGGTGAGACAAATTGATTATCTAGTGACTGGTGAGACAAACTGATTATTTAGTGACTGGTGAGACACATTTATTATCTAGTGACTGGTGAGACAAATTGATTATCTAGTGACAGTTTAGACAAATTGATTATCTAGTGATTGGTGAGACAATCTGATCATCTAGTGACTGGTGAGACAAATTGATTATCTAGTGACTGGTGAGACAAAATTATTAACTAGTGACTGGTGGGACAAACTGATTATCTAGTGACTGGTGAGACAAAATTATTAACTAGTGACTGGTGAGACAAATTGATTATCTATTGACTGGTGAGACAAATTGATTATCTAGTGACTGGTGAGACGAATTGATTATCTAGTGATTGATGAGACAAACTGATTACATGTAAAATGGTGAGTCCTATTGATTATCTATAAACTGATGAGCCCAATTGATTATCCATAGACTGGTATTACAAACTGATTATATCTCCAACTTTTGTTTACATTATTAAATGTATTCCTCACTGACAGTTCGTTGTTTGTTTATGTGTTTAACTTCTATTTATTTTTTTAAAGTACGATTTTACAAAATGTGAACATTTACGACTTGTTGTGTGAGCAACATTCAAGTAAGTTGTGGATTACAGTTTTGACAATACATGATTTGAAGTAATAGATATTGTGAATTGAAGCTTTACATGACCTGATTTGAAATGATAGATTACGTGATTTGAAATGATAAATGACGTGATTTGAAATGATAGATTACGTGATTTGAAGTGATAAATGACGTAATTTGAAGTGATACATTACATGAATTGATGTGATCATGACGTAATTTGATGTGATACATGACGTGAATTAAAGTGATAGATGACGTGATTGTTTTAATTATGATTTATCATCACATCAGAATCTACTTTTACTCAATTTTTTTTTTTCATTCCATTAGTCCATGTGAATTTACTGAAAGTTTAAAGATAATTTCAGACTCAATATATATAAATCTCAAATCTTTTAAACAATATTTGTGAATCAATGATGTCAGGTATTTTTTTTTTTAAAATCAGTTTTAGTTTTGCAATCCGCTTTTCCACCGGCGGCGGAACGAAATATTTTTAGGGGGGGCAAGCCAAAATTCAAAGGGGGGGGGCCACGGCCCCCCTTAAAAATTTATAGAGGGGCAAGACAAAATATGACCGAAAGACATATTTTACCCCCTTCATTCTATAATAGAATATAGTAATTCTGTAGCAAGTATTTAATCGATATTATTAAAAAATAATATTTTAAAAAAGAACATTGAGCACTTCTGTCGTCAACTGATTCGTAATGTCAGTTTGTTTACAAATTTAATAGTGAAATTAGATCAGAAAATTACTGATAATTATCATGAATGATGATGAATATGAAACCGGAAACGGGAAACTCAATAAACAAAAAGTAATTTATGAAAAGATAATAAATAATTGTATTTTCTTTAAAAATTACATCTGCTGTCATTCGGTAGATGGCAATACTTCTCTAAACTTATAAGACGCATTTGCTATCTGTCTGTCTGTTCCCTTAAAACTCAAGATCCAGACAACCAAATAACGTGAAATTTGATACACGCAGTGGCGCCACCGGGGTGGGGGGGGGGCAGGGGGGGCTTGAGTCACCCCCCAGGCCAAATCATCAATACATAATTTACGTTATAAAGTTACAAAAAAGACTGTCAAACTGTCTTTTTTCAATATGTGAAACCCCCCCCCCAGCATTTTTTGCTGGTTGCGCCACTAATTTCACGTACACAAAATTACATGGGGAATGTTCTTAAACAGGTTTCGTTCCATCTCAATGGGTACTTTAATTGTAATTAATTATTTTGGATATCAAAGACATGAAAATTGGCAAACTTTTAGCCCGATTTCAGGTTTTACGAGCTTCTCTCCCACATAGCTAACTTACTATAAATATGATCGGTACGGGGAACGAAATATCACATTACTACATTTTTCCATTCCATTCCTTTATCCATAGGAATTATCATCTTTTGATACAGTCATGCCTAAAAGAGAGAGAGAAGAGGGAAAGAGGGAGGGAAAGAGGGATGGAGGGAGGGAGAGAGAGAGGGGAAGGGAGGGAGGGAGAGAGGGAGGAAGGGAAAGAGGGAGAGAGAGGGAGGGGAGAGAGAGTGAGGGAGGAGAGAGAGAAAGGGAGGGAAAGAGGGAGGGAGGGAGAGAGAGAGGAACTGCCAAAATTGTTATGTATCACATTGCTTTAAGATAAATGTACCCTTTTATTGCAATTTGCATGCAAATAAACCCTTTTTTACGCGTCTTATTTTAAATCTTAATTAAACGTCAAATTACGCTTCTTAAATAAACAGAAAACATTATTTTAAACCCGGGCAAAGCCGGGTACTTACATCTAATTTTAAAATATACCACAACAACTCTCAATAATGTGATTACTGTAAAATGTCAATTAATTATAATTTCTTTCAAATATTACATTTAAGAAATGAATCAAATGAATTATGAAAATGAAAATGATACATATAAACTAAAATGAATTACAAAGTTAAAAAAGTTAAAATTTTAGGGGGGGGGGCAGACTGGAAATTCAAGGGGTGGCGCCGCCCCCCTCCGCCGCCAGTGCGCTTTTCTACAGATGTCAAAGTAATTTGTAGTGTTAAGATATTTCAAAATGCAATAAATACATTATCAATATATACGTATAGGATGTGATATGAAAGGTTTCTGTCTACATGAGACACAATGTTTATATGTTACAGTACAAACCATCCTGTATAGCCAATAATGCTACACATGGTAGAAACCAGTCACTACAAGCTGTAAACTATCTGTCATTTACGTGAATGTATTAAAGTTTCTTCTTAAACTGTCTCTCGAGTTTTCAGCCCCACGACAAAATGTTTCAGCCAGATAAATAAACTTGTTTCCTATAGATATTCATTTCACCGTATTCGTCCAACACTAAGTGTGTCTGGGATTTTGTGAGTGTTAATGGGGGGGGGGATAATATGTGTGTGAGATAGAAAAAAAAATAAGGGGGAGGGGGGTTCTGAGATTGTGGAGGGGAGAGAATGTATGTGTCTGAGATTGTGAAGGGCGTGTGTGTCTGAGATTGTGAAGGGGGTGGTGTCTGAGATTGTATCTGTGGAGGGAAGAGAATGTATGTGTTTGAGATAGTTTATGGGGTGTGAGTCTGAGATTGTGAAGGGCGTGTGTGTCTGAGATTGTGAAGTGGGTGGTGTCTGAGATTGTGTGTGAAATCTACACACGGTAATAAAAATAATGATCAATAGTGTAAGACCTGTTGTTGTCATCAAGAAACATAAACATTTGAATTGTAGACTTTGGCTGCTGAATTAGTTCATATGTTTATACTTTCGAATAAGATATTAATCTATATCAGTCAATTTTATCAGAAAACTATTATAATCAAACTTAACGCCTAATTACAAAATCAGCCGACACTATAAAAACGTTAATGACGTCCATTATATAAAATTAATTGTTAAACCATCAAGTACAAAATTTAATTATGAACTATAGATTAATTTAACGCAAAATTCTATTTTCCAAAATGAAGGCTTAGCAATACGGGGAGGAAGAGGGGCGGATTAGGGAAAGTCTTATAATTGAGATCTATGATAAGTGTCAGTTTTGAAATATATAATAAGTGACATTTGTGAAATCTATAACAAGGGTCAGTTGTGAGACATGGGACAAGTGTCAGTTGTGAGATCTATGACAAGTGTCAGTTGTGAGATCTATGACAAATGTCAGTTGTGAGATCTATGACAAATGTCAGTTGTGAGATCTATGATAAGTGACAGTTGTGAGATCTATGACAAATTACAGTTGTGAGATCTATGATAAATGTCAGTTGTGAGATCTATGACAAGTGTCAGTTTAGAGATCTATGACAAGTGTCAGTTGTGAGATCTATGACAAGTGACAGTTTTGAGATCTATGACAAGTGTCATCAAAGAGACCAGTTACAAGTGCTGAGCTAAGTGTTAATATTGGACCAAGTGGGGCCAACATCAACCTGAACATTTACGTTTTAAATTTATATCATTCATAACCGTAAAATATTTTATGTAAGTAATACTAATTCTTATTAACTAACAAATAAAGATGAATTTTTATCAAAACAAACTAATTGAAAGTAGAATGGAAGATGTAAATTCTAACATGGCGGTTAATCGGTAACATCCCTAGTACGGAGCTCTTTATCGACGTAAGAGTACGGCCGCCATTTTGGTAGTTGCCTCTTATATCACCGCATATTAGTTGTTAATTATTATATAACCGGTCCTGCCGGCCCACCGGGAATCTTCCCGGTGTCCCGGCGGCCCAGTCAACCCCTGCTTACATTTAATGTTTATTTAATATATCTACCTGTTTACAAACACAATGTTTACACACAAATACATCTACCTGTCTACAAACACAATGTTTACACACAAATACATCTACCTGTCTACAAACACAATGTTTACACACAAATACATCTACCTGTTTACGAACACAATGTTTACACACAAATATATCTACCTGTTTACAAACACAATGTTTACACACAACTATATCTACCTGTTTACAAACAGAATGTTTACACACAAATATATCTTCCTGTTTACAAACACAATGTTTACACACAAATATATCTATCTGTTTACAAACACAATGTTTACACCCAAATACATCTACATGTTTACAAACACAATGTTTACACACAAATATATCTACCTGTTTACGAACACAATGTTTACACACAAATACATCTGGTCTCAGTAATACTTCCATGTAATGTTACGTTCAATTATTAATATAAGACTTGTTGTTCACACTGATCAAGTCGAGTATTATCTAAAATGAAGATCACGACCCTACTTGGCGTTTGGCCAATTAGTCAGCAATTGGGCTTTTCTACCTAAAATCGGGTATTAAGCACTGTTATTATAAGTCATTATGTAATTTAGAAAATTTCCAATAAGTTATTCTGCTATTCTAAAAGTTCTATAAATAGGACGTAATTCCCAACCATTAAAATATTGGAAAAATCCGTTGGACGTCAAATAAATAAACGAATAGCATTTAGTACTAATAACATTACAAAACCAATGAACTGGTCAATGGTGTTATGTATGTCACAAGTAACAATTGGCTTAACACTATCAAGGCATCATTCAATAAACAAGTTTTGTGATAAATATAAGAGTTGATTGAATCATCTACGTAGCTATGTATATAAAAGAGCTGATCGAATCATTTATGTAGCCATGTAACGTATATAAATGTGATTGAATCATTTATGTAGTCATGTAACGTATATAAAGGTGATTGAATCATTTATGTAGCCATGTAACGTATATAAATGTGATTGAATCATTTATATAGTCATGTAACGTATATAAATGTGATTGAATCATTTATGTAGCCATGTAACGTGTATAAATGTGATTGAATCATTTATGTAATCATGTAACGTATATAAAGGTGATTGAATCATTTATGTAGCCATGCAACGTATATAAATGTGATTGAATCATTTGTGTAGCCATGTAACGTATATAAAGGTGATTGAATCATTTATGTAGCCATGAAACGTATATAAAGGTGATTGAATCATTTATGTAGCCATGTAACGTATATAAAGGTGATTGAATCATTTATGTAGCCATGTAACGTATATAAAGGTGATTGAATCATTTATGTAGCCATGTAACGTATATAAAGGTGATTGAATCATTTATGTAGCCATGTAACGTATATAAAGGTGATTGAATCATTTATGTAGCCATGTAACGTATATAAATGTGATTGAATCATTTATGTAGCCATGTAACGTATATAAAGGTGATTGAATCATTTATGTAGCCATGCAACGTATATAAATGTGATTGAATCATTTATGTAGCCATGTAACGTATATAAATGTGATTGAATCATTTATGTAGCCATGTTACGTATATAAATGTGATTGAATCATTTATGTAGCCATGTAACGTATATAAATGTGATTGAATGATCTGTGTAGCCATGTAAGCGTATATAAATGTGATTGAATCATTTATGTAGCCATGTAACGTATATAAAGGTGATTGAATCATTTATGTAGCCATGTAACGTATATAAATGTGATTGAATCATTTATGTAGTTATGTAACGTATATAAAGGTGATTGAATCATTTATGTAGCCATGTAACGTATATAAATGTGATTGAATCATTTATGTAGCCATGTAACGTATATAAATGTGATTGAATCATTTATGTAGCCATGTAACGTATATAAATGTGATTGAATCATTTATGTAGCCATGTAAAGTATATAAAGGTGATTGAATCATCTTTAAAGCTATATTGACTTTGATTGTGTTATATTTTCTTTTATTGAGACATTCCATTATTAGGTAACGCTTTTTCACATAATCTTTCCTCTCCCTCTGCAAAGTTTATTAACTATTCCCTGCACATTTTGTCGCACTTTCGACATCCACCCCCTCTCCTAATATCCCTGTCACCAGGGCCGCTTTATCAACTAGGCACAGTAGACACTGTGCCTAGGGTCTACGAACTTTTCAAGGGCCTACGAAAGCCAGAACATAAAGTGAAAACAACTTAAGAATTCCAGTAAAAATTAATAAACTTTTTATTAAAAGTAACTATAAAGAACCAGGTGAGATGAGTACCGGAGCAAGTCAAGCTGCAGTACTGTAGATCTGTAAGTTACAGTAAGATAAATTTTCGGCTCTTCCTCTTAGCAAAGTCACAGATGACGTCCTCAAATGTCATTTCCCACATCAACATTTTTCATTTAAAAGGGAGGATAGTCGTGTTTGTCCCATCGTTAACCGAAGGTACGTTTTTATCTTGAAAAATATTAAAAATTAGAATATTAAAAAAGTCGGAGAGGGCCTATGACTTTGAATGTGCCAAGGGCCTACGAAGACCTTAAAACGGCCCTGCCTGCCACGGTGTGTTAACTATTCCCTGACAAGGTGTGTTAACTATTTCCTCTTACAGTATGTTAACTTTTCTTTCATCAGCTGTACAGTTAAGTATAACATATAAAAATACTCGAATTATCAACAAAAAGAAATGTTAATTTTTTTTAAGTATTTACTTTAGTAAGTTGAATTTTAAATCCAGCTCCTTTATACCGTACATACTTTTTATAATTTATATCAGAAAAGTAATCTGTCAAATAAAAGCAATATTTTTTAATCCAAATTCTTTAGAAAGTTGAACTTATAAACCCATCTAATGCTTTTATTGAACTAAAATTCTTCTGTGAATTAATGTTTTGTTTTATTTTTAAATATTAATGTATTTGTTTAATATTAAATCATTCTATAAATATTTTTGTAACGTAATAATACACATTTCAATAATAATACACATTTCAATAATAATACACATTTCAATAATAATACACATTTCAATAATAATACACATTTCAATAATAATACACATTTCAATTATAATACACATTTCAATAATAATACACATTTCAATTATAATACACATTTCAATAATAATACACATTTCAATTATAATACACATTTCAATAATAATACACATTTCAATAATAATACACATTTCAATAATAATACACATTTCAATAATAATACACATTTCAATAATAATACACATTTCAATAATGATACACATTTCAATAATAATACACATTTCAATAATAATACACATTTCAATAATAATAATACACATTTCTGCCATACGCGAGTAAGAATCAATTGGAATTTACCAGTTCACATTGATAGCCTTCTCTCCCACCTAGTGTTGTTTTAGTCCCAGGTCCTATTTTAGTTTCAGTTTTTATTTCGTTTTTTCTGTAATAATTTTAGTTTTAGTCTAGTTTTAGTTTCAGGCCCAATTTTAGTTTTCGTTTTAGTTTTCGTCGACTAAAACACCAGAGTTTTAGTTTTCGTCTTATGTATTTTAGTTTCACTTTTAGTTTTAGTCTTGTAAACACCAATTACAAATGACATCATTGTTCATGACCAATTGTTGAAACAGATTGAAGCATAATAATAGTAGTTACAGAGATGACAGCTCAGTGTACTGAAACTGAGTCATTTCACTTCATTGTCACATTATAAGTCACACTATCACATTGTGTTATGTGCCAATACCATGACTAAATTTTGGACTATGTTGTAGACTAGCAGACTTGCAGTGCATGTACAAAAAAACAACTAAAAACATAATAACAATAAGAAACCGAAAACGTAAGTCAAAATTAAAACAAACGTGTTTATTCTAAGACCTAGAACTCTGAAATAACTAAACTAAGTAACAACAGTTTACTTGAAGAGTGAAGTAATTATATTATTTTGATGACTTATAGTATTGTTAGTATCGAAGTATCGGTATCGGCCAATACAGTATCGGCGATACTTTTTTATTATTGGTTGCTGTATTGCCGATCCTTTTTGTATCAAGTATTGATTTGTGTATGGCCGATACAATTTAAACAACAAAATTTCGATACTCTATACCTATACTTTACCAGTGCCACTATTTGCAAAAAAACAATAGCGATTTTAATACATTGTCATCTACATAAATTCAATCCCTACTAGCAGCCATCAACTCTACCAATATTAACGCCAGCCACCTCCCCATCAATACACCACGGTCGGCAAGTTGAAGGAAAAATTTAGCTTTAATCTTCTTTTGAAGACTCTTTGCACGCCGAGGTCTATAAATGTTATTCTTAGATTATTTCATTCATTTACTTTCTTTCTGTCAACTATTTGTTCAATGTTTTAATGAACGACAGAAAAGAAAACTTAATTTTTTTATCCATCTGTCAGTTATACACACACACAACACACCCACACACACACACATATATATATATATATATATATACATGTATATACTGTAAGTGTTTATAGGTTATATAGTGATCAATTATATACCTTGATGTATTCTTGTGTGTATGTTTGTTAATTGAGTTGTTAATTCATTAGTGCTTATTTATATTTATAAATTGTTTTTATTTATTAATTCATTTTTTTAGCATTTACTACATTTCATTAAAAATAATTAATTGAATGGTATTAAATTCTAAAACTGTATGTTTTAATTAAAATTGAAAACTTTGTAATAAAACAATATCATATAATTCACACATATTATATTATTAAATAAAATGCCGAGTTCAACAAACAATACAATTTGGGTGGTTAAAAACAATTAATTGAATAGAAATACATGAACATCAACAAATTAAAAAAAATACAGTGGATTCCGCTTTATTGGGACTCCGCTTATGTGGGACATATCTCAAAGAAACCAAACCAAGAAGCCAATAGTAAATGTGTATGTTTAACTGGGACAGCCGCTTATTTGGGACAAAAAGCCTCGGTCCCGATGTGTCCCAATTAAGCAGAATCGACTGTATCTTGTAAAACGACACTCTTTGATCTAACCGCATGGTAATTTCAAACTTTCAAAGCAAAATTTATATCGTCGGCTGTCATTTTTCTTTATTTTTTTTTTTATCTTTTGTTGTTCTTTCTTTTATGTGTCAACATTATACCGGAAAAGACGATAAATGGGGATTTTAGTTTTTATTTCGTTGGGGAGTTTTAGTTTCAGTTTTTATTCAGTCTTTTGTCTACGAGATTTAGTTTTCGTCTAGTTTTAGTCTTGCTGATAATTTTAGTTTTAGTTTTAGTTATCGTTGACGAAAAGTCAACATTTTCGTTAACGAAGGTTTTAGTTTTAGTTTTCGTCGACGAAAACAACACTACTCCCACCCCCTTCCACATGTGTCCTGTTGTACCGTGATGGTCATTCCACAATAGTCTACAGTGTGTATGTGTTTGGAGAGGGGGCAGTTAAAAGAATAGTTTGACATAAACTATCCAATCTGTGGCATATCTAGGAAATCAACATCTCAAATGTACAGTGACATTACAATGTAGTTGATGTAAATAAGCTGGACAAGTAATAAAAGTTATTAAAACAGACTAAGCCCTAACACCAGTCATAAATTTAAAGTATTTTAATATGTAAAGAAAAGGGAATCAATAGGATTAATAAAATAAAGTCGAAAACTTCGGTTATATCCCATGGATAATTCTTTTTTTTTGAGAAAATATTAAAATCTGAATGAAAAACATTCACTAGTCTTACAACACTGACAGTATGGAGTAAAAGTCTGTGTGAATTTAAAGAATGTGTGGCGTGAAAGTAACTCGTACACATTAACTACAATGTTTCATTACAAAATGTGTACGGACACAAACCATTGATAAAGTTATATGTTTGCTTGAAGCTGATAGAGTGAAAGACAAATTGACTAAAAGAGTATATTGATGTATCTAGGTATATGTTCAAAGAGAATGAAAAATCTTAGTTTTAAAAAAAAAAACATACTTGCATTTAACTATTCAAGTTGTTTCTGTGGATAGGGAGCTGTCTGTCATGTTAGCTGCTGTCATGTTAGCTGTCTGCGCTGATGTCATGTTAGCTGTCTGCGCTGCTTTCAGATGATTTGTCATGTACCCTGGTTGAATTGATGTATCAGTTTGTGGGTTTTCAAAGGGAACTCCTGCTTTGAGAAATAATTAATCAGGTGTTCAATACTATCTGCCGATGTTACTGAAACATAAATTCGACACTTCATCTGACCTAAACGGTATTAAAAAAAACTTTCCCTTCGTTACATGCTTCAATTTAATACAATGATGGTTACATTAGATGTGGAAATACATAGACATCTCTTGTGATTGTGGGTTTGAGGAAAGTTGTCAGTAGGAACGGGGGAAAAGTGGACGTAAAAAATGGCTGATAAGTGGCTTAAAAAAACAAACTAGAGTATGCTGGACTATGTTTTCATTCTTGTTACTCGATTTCATTCACAGAACATTGTCATAATACAAGCTCCAGTTTTGAAACATGATATTCATTCATCTAACAATATTTACTATGTATTATTCTCAATGTATGTAGGTCATGAAAAGATTTGCTGAATATAAACATATTGTGTAACTAATGTTTGAAGTTTTTATGTTCAATAAAATGAAATTGGTGAACATTTTACATGTTGTTTATTGTACACGTTTACATTTTAATATTTCATTTTGTACATTTTTACTTTGCATAGCATTTGGTGTTGGATGTTGTGGGTGAATGTAGCACATTGGGCAATTTCCTTTTATCATGTCAAATTAGGATTATATATACATATATTATAGTTTTCAAGTTATTGTGATTAAAATGAAGCGATACTGGCAAGTACCTCAGTTATGAAAGGGTCACAAGCGATTGAAATATTTAGTTAGATATGCAGGGTCCTGGGGAAGATTGATTATATTATCCTGAAAGCATCAAATGTGATAGAAAGTATTGCATTAAGGATAGGGGGGTGTCTTTAGCTGATAGGGCATAAAGCAGTCCTCAAATTACCTACAATAAAGACAAGGTCTGCATCGAGGGAAACTGATCATTCTTAACATTTCGAGTTCATATTGTTCACTTAAAATGTAATTAATAAAATAAAATATCCTAAGATATGCTGTTAGATCTGAATTTGCCAATTAGAACTAAATAAAGTAAACTAATACATTTCAGTTGTCTGTATACCATATTGTATACGTGAGTAGTGTATTGATTAGGTCAGAAATGACGGATCATAGGGCTAAGCTGCTTAGATAAGTTCTGTGCAGCTTCTGGTGCGGCAGTTTTTACTATTTAGCTACATTTTATTCACCATATTTCCATACATTCACTATGGTGCAGCTATTTCTGATCACAAGCGTGGCCTCCCTTGACATACACATTTAATAGATGAGATAATGCTGGTTATTGCTGGTATTATTTGACTTTAACTCAATTGATTTCACTCATTGAAACATTTGATTTAGGTCACCTCATACTATTACTGCTGCTTTTTAAAATTCAACACAGAGTTGTGCGACACTTGTGTTATACGCAAAATAAATCATTCCTAAAATTTCCAATGCACTCACGTTCTTCTGTTTATGTCATTGCACAAAATGAACAGGAAGTGACATCATTATGGTGAAAAGAAACCAAGCCCACTGCTCCACTTTATGGCCATGTCTAATTAATTAAGTAGTGTTTGTACTAATTTACGAAATCTTCCTCAATCCGACTCACCAAGCCAGCAGTAATAAAACATATATATATATATATATATATATACATGTTTCTATATATTCAACTCAGCAGTAATATAACAACAATATTCATTTGTAAGATGCTATGACAAAATGTTTCTATTTATCCAACCCGGCGTTAGTTTTAAAGATTAAAAAAAAACGAGTTTACGGAAACTAGACACATTAAAATTAGAGATAAAGATATACATTCATCAGCCTTACAAACACGTGAGATACATCGTTATGTTCATCAGACTTACAAACACGTGAGATACATCGTTATGTTCATCAGACTTACAAGCACGTGAGATACATCGTTATGTTCATCAGACTTACAAGCACGTGAGATACATCGTTATGTTTATCAGACTTACAAGCACGTGAGATACATCGTTATGTTCATCAGACTTACAAGCACGTGAGATACATCTTTATGTTCATCAGACTTACAAACACAAGAGATACATCGTTATGTTCATCAGACTTACAAGCACGTGAGATACATCGTTATGTTCATCAGGCTTACAAACACAAGAGATACAACTTTATGTTCATCAGACTTACAAACACAAGAGATACATCGTTATGTTCATCAGACTTACAAATACATGAGATACATCTTTACGTTCATCAGACTTACAAACACGTGAGATACATCGTTATGTTCATCATACTTACAAACACATGAGATACATCGTTATGTTCATCAGACTTACACACACATGGGATACATCTTTATGTTTACCAACTCAGCAATCAGGTCAATTCTTAAAGCCGGTCGACCAAGGAGGCTGTCTAGGTACCCCTAACCCCACCCACCACTTCTAACTGTGAACTTATTGGAATTTCGTTTGTTTGCTAGACATCGATTTTGTCCAGGTCATTCATTAGCACTAATGGACATTGCCCTCTAAAGTTTCTTTGTCTCTCATATATATTTGTCTAGGGCCCCCCAAAAAGTAAGAACGTCTCTACAGCAAACTTTACTATTTCAATAATTGTAAATCAATTGGCTAAGTTTTGAGCGACTCTCATTTTTTGTCTAACTCTGTGAAATATTTTATCGAAACATTGTTATCTGGCTGGACATTAAAAATAATAACTACATTATTAATTAAAATTCAATGATGCCATGGGAATTACAACAATTATTATTACATTTTTGACATATTTGACTTTGTAATGATTAAATTTGTTAGTGTCATAATTGATGTACTTATGTTTAAAATCTTTAGTTAAATGTTGATTTATCAACTATTTGTCTTTTACGATATTTTTTGACGCAGTTACTCTGTTCTTTATTATTGCATTATTTCGTATATTTCTTTGTTCCCCTTCTATCGGATTTCGTTCAGCAAGCTCCAGCAGGCTTCCTACTAGTTATGAAATAAAATACATAATTGCACATACATGCAATAACAGCAACAGAGACACAAACTAAAATAAACCCTCACACAAATGGAAACTAAAAAAACAACACAGTCACGCATATACAGTTTAACACATGAGCACAATTACAAATGCACAAACAAAATCTCAAACATACACACAGACACACCCTTTGTTTTTAAAACACATCTCCCACAAACACACACACACACACACACAGTAATTAAAGAGCTCACACACGCTTAACACAGACACGGTCTATCATAGACAATGTATGACGCACACGGTCTAACATAGGCACTGTATGACGCACACTGCCTAACATAGACACTGTAAAAAGCACACAGTCTAATATAGACACTGTTTGACGCACACGGTATAACATAGACGCTGTATGACGCAAATATCTAACACATACATAGTTTGACGCGCATATCTAACATAGACACTGTAAGACGCACATATCTAACACAGGCACTGTATGACGCACATATCTAATAAAGACACTGTATGACGCACACATCTAACACAGACACTGTATGACGCACATATCTAACACAGACACTGTATGACGCACATATCTAACACAGACACTGTATGACGCACATATCTAACACAGACACTGTATGACGCACATATCTAACACAGACACTGTATGACACACAGATCTAACACAGACACTGTATGACGCACATATCTAACACAGACACTGTATGACGCACATATCTAACACAGACACTGTATGGTGCAAACGGTCTTACAAAGAGACTGTATGACTCACACAGTCTAACATAGACACACATTATTTCATTGCAGCTAAATACTATCGTTGAATGCCAAGTATTTTGCAGCCATAAGGAAGACAATCTCAATGTATATTACATCAACCACTAACAATATTTTGATAATTTTCTGGTCTACATTGGAAATGTCCGGAATGTGGAATAAAGATTTAAGTCACAATATTTCTCTTTTTTTTTATGTATCAAAGTATTCATTTGACGTGGCTTTTAAATATGTCGTTTATTCAAATAGCGTTTTAGCTCACTCATTGGTAAAATAATTCATAGGTATGTTTCTATGAAAAGAAAAAAGTTCTTGTTAATTATAGGCTGTTTACGTGAAATAAGTTAAAACCATAAATGCCTGAAAGGAGCTCATGAAGTTTATCTGTATCACGTGCTCTCTAAGTGCATCAGATATATCTGGGTTAAATTAAATTAGGTGGCCTTATGTAAAGCTTTAATTGGAAGTTATTGGTAAAGGTATATTTTGGGTTCTTAAGTAGTAACGTTAAGAAGGCTACATGCTACGAATGTTATAATGCTTAAAACATGGGCTTTCTCTTACCTCTGTTTTTTTATCTACATTTTTTTACCAAACTTTGTCGGTATTAATCAAGGACAAATCATAATAAAAAAAAAAATAATTACAGGAGATAAATAAACATTACGAAGTTAATATTTTACTGATTATTTCCCTTTGATTTCGAATTTTATGTGTGTGTGTGTGTGTTAGTATTATATCAAGTCAGAAACAGTTCTAATTCATTAAATGTAAAGCTTTTTTAATTGATTACATTGTTGAATTTTTTAGATATTATTTTTTATTAATGAAATGACCAATGTACATTCACTTTTTTCAGTTAATTTTAGAAAATTTTTGTTAAGATTCAGCCGTTTGTGTTGCTATTTTCGATACTTACTAGTTTATTAAACTTATTTTATTTTCTTAAGTCTTTGTTTTTGACATCGCACTTTAATTATTTTTTTTTTAACATTTACACATTGATTTAATAAAGAAATGAGCAAAAACATGGCGCAACAAAATAAAGAAATAAACAAAGCTAAACTATTATAATAGGCCAATTAAAACCTTTATTAAAACTAGACAATTGGAGTCCATTGATGACAATAGTAAACAAACAACAAATGTTTATGTTGATATCATAATATAATAGAATGACATATAAATAAAATACAACACAGCCATATTGTTTGTTTACAAACAACTCACCAGACACGACCAGCCCCGCTGTAATTAAGTTCAGAATTTAAACTTCCACTCTGGACAAATTGATACCACACGCCGCCACCTATATACCCCACACAATGAACCATGGCTCCGCTACTACCTGGACAGGTGCCAGTTGTATAGGTAAATTTATTTAAATCATCTCCAACCTCGTATTTGTCCACCCACTGACCAACACTGACCTGTTTACTACATCCATGAGGATGTGAAACTATAAAGTTCAACTTGTCCACATCTCGAGACTCATTGTATTTGTAGTAGACTTTCATCCAGACATCAAGATAATGTTTCCGCAACTTGTACAGTTTATCTCCCAGACATTGGTCACATGTCACAAATCTCAACTCACACCTATCTCTCTCAATGTTTACATAATTAACAGCGACCTGATCAACACTAACCACTGGACTTTCTTCACTATCATAAAACAATCTCAAGTATGTGTGGCTGGCCTCAATGTCATCAAACGCCACATGTGTGGCTGTGTGCACATTAAACTCCCACCACACATGGCTGGCTGTGTCTGAATGTTGACATTTCTTACACCAACATGTTGTGTACTTCTTTTCGCCAAATGTATCTCCATAATGACTATATCCATCTGTTAATTTGTCCACTCTACTCACCATCCCACTTCCTGTTCTCAAGTTTGTTTTGTCTCTCATGTTGTAAAATGGATATGAAACTTTTGTGTCTGGCCAAAACTCTGGTCTAAGTGGACTGGTCATTGTTACAACAACTCTGACTGTCAGGTTAGACGTACCTTTGATGAGTTCATACAAATCATTGTCACGATGACTCTCAGGTAGAAGGTTTAAGGTGAATGTATCAACAGGTATAAATTGTCTATGGCCCGGGTTCTCCTTACATGCAATAATATATTTGTGTAGATCAGCTTCTCCACCTTCTGACACCTGAGTCTCATGATCTCCTGGAATAGACAAATCAACTTTTATTTGTAAAGTATACAATTTTTCAACATGCTAAACATTAAAATATACACAAAAAAAGTCCACATATTATGCCTGTCAAAATTACCATAAGTTGATTTTCCATTGTGTGAGTTTCACTCCCACCATTTGACTTTAGACCTACGATGCAATACAATTTTAAGTCTGAAATAAACAAAACAATAATTCATATAATGTTTGAATAAATTTAATATAATATTTTAAACAGAATGTACAAACATAATGTAAAAACGTGTTGTTTGATAATATAGCAAAAGAAGATTGATGGTACCTTAGTAGTACGAGGTGTGTGTATGTGTGATGATGGGGTTAGGTAAGTCATTAGTGAGATATATGGCTAGTGTAATTTGTGGGACATATGGCTAGTGTCACGTGTTGGACCTATGGCTATTGTCATCTGTCGGACCTATGGCTATTGTCATTTGTGGAACCTATGGCTAGTGTCATGTGTGGGACCTATGGCAAGTGTCATGTGTGCGATCTATGATAAATATCAGATGTCAAGCTGATGGGCGAACGGCCTACCTAAAAAAAAATAAACATGTTCAAAGTTGTCTGTATCCTGCTAATTACTCTAGCCGATAGACATAAAGCTAAAACTAATTAATATATACTCAACACATTTTGTTTTAGTTGAGTTTCTCACTTAATTACAAAATAATTATTTTTTTTTGTTTGTAATAAAAGACTTATAGATGGCTAACAGCAAATATAATTTTTTTTGGCTGAAATTCGCTAAAAGTATCTCCCTTCTTGCAGTGACAACTGAATACAGCTATAACTTCTGCCACCCCCTTTCCATATCCCGCGGTCTAGATTGCAGTTATAAAATATTTGTCTTTGAAAACGGAAAAAAATAAAGGTTTGCTGTATTGGTTAATCAGGAACTATTTGAGACTCTGTACTTATTACATTCATTACTATATCAGACATTAGTGAACAGGCCCGTTGCCAGGTCAAAGTAAGCGGGGGGGGGGCACCAATACCTTGGAAGGGGGGCACCATTACTTTTTCTTTATTTTTTTTCTCTTTTCTTCTTTTTTAAGCGGGGGGGGGGGCACTCCATACCTAGCGGGTACTCCATACCCCCTTGGCTACAAGGCTGTCAGTGAATACAGAAGACATTGATTGAATGAATGCAACAGGGAAAACCCGTTCTGGCCAGATGTCAATTTAGCAATCCAAAATGAAAGTAGGGTCTCCTCGAATAATCACCAATTTATAACATTAAAACAAACATATATTGATTAAACTTACATATCAATGGAAAGTTAGTTGTATGGTGATTTAATTTGTAAAATTACTAAATAATTTTTAAGTATCTACCAAAAAAAATTTTGATTTGAAAACCAAAGAAAAAAAAAACTTAAAAAAAAAAAAAAGAATGTTCACTTACGAAGTAAATATTAACATCAATTTCAAAATAATTTACAAAAGTAACATAGAACATGTAATAATATTCATATTTATAGACAAAATGTACCAAAACAACTCTTCATATACTTGCATAAACTTATAAAATGTATTAATAGTTACAGGCTGAAACTATTTCGTTTATTTAGTTATTTAAGACAAATTAAATCTCAATTTCACTAATTTCAATAAATTCGTGGAGTTTGAAATTATTTTTTTAAAACGTTTCATTTATGGGAGAGGGGGGGGTAAATTTTATGTTTATTCACTTTGTCTCAACATGACCATTGGTGTCTTCGAAATCTCGACACTTGTTGACAATGGTTATGTGGGAGAGAGGGACGATTTAAAATATGCAAAAATTATGTGTTTACCTATTTAAATGGACGAACCTAATGGCCGTCACTTGTATAAATGGGTTCAAATAAACGTAGGTGGGTTATATTTCATATTAACAAAAACACTGTTATAATAATTACAACTACTGTCTATAAAATGTACATATAGTGTTACATACAATATTGTGGTCTGTTGTACAAACACACTGTTATATTAATTACAACTACTGTCTGTTTAATTCACCTGTAGTGTTACCTGCAATATAGGGACTTGTCTAACAGACACAATTTTTCACTAATTACAATTATTCTCCATTAGACTTTAACGTAATGTTATTTTAAATAAAGGTACATTTTGTACTGACAGTCTTTCACTACTTAAACTATTATCTGTAAGACTTACATATAGTGGTACGTTCAATTTACGATTTGTTTTGTGAAGTTTATCAAGACAAAGGTGAATTACTCGGGCCAATCAGTAAACTATCGGTAAAAACTGTATTTTGAGTTCTTTTTGTTTTTCGTATGTCATCGAGTAAATTTCCTTTAGTTATTCTGGTATTCTAAGAGTTCTATGAATAGAACGTAATTCCCTTTGCATAATCGGCAAAATCCGTTTGCAGTCATTTTGTAAAGTTAATTTCATTTAGTTCTAAATCACAAGCTACGACACTTAAGTAAACCAAATTAACTATCACAAATGTTAATAAACAAGTTCAGCTTGCTGAGTGAACCTCGAATTTGAGCGAAGAGCCATCTGTTCTCTACAATGACGGAAATCACGGTATAAATAGAAGCTTAAAGGTATCATTAGTACACGACTTCTCTCGTACACCCGGTCATTTTATTTTGTTTTTCCTTTCATTCCCTATTTCCGATAATTTACCGGTAAAAAGAAAGTATTCCAAATGGCAAACTACCATGTGATGATACTTTGTGTGCATGGTGTTTATCTATCATGTGTAACGTAGCAGAATTTGCACAAGTTAAAAATAGATTGAAGCTCACTAATAAATACAAATATGTGCTATTAAAAAAAAACCATACATATTGAAAGTCTTATATTTTATTTTCTGTTCCTATATTGTACTAGTCGGTCATATGAGAGGGGAGAAGTGTGCAGAGCCGTGGACGAGCCGTGGTCTAAAGCTGAGTTTCTTAACAATTAGTTGAACAAATAATCCCCAAGCAATGATGGGGCATGGGGGAGTCACCCAACTTACAACATTCTAAGGTCGCTTCTGCCCGGCGTGTTAAACAAGGTAGCATTAGATCCACGGGCATAAACAATGTGTGTGTAATTTTAAAAAAAGCAAGCGGAAGAGTGATAATTGGGTAATTGAGCGAGAACATTAGTGATCTAGCGAGACCGTGTATGAGTGTGCAATCACGTGGATGAGTGATCTACCCAAGTGCTCGCTCACTCACCCAAAGGCTTGCGTACTCATTCACGTGCTAGCTCTATGTCATGTGTACTGGCTCAGTCAACAACCTGCTCACCTACTTACCCACAAGCTCGTTCACTAACTCACGTACTAGCACCCACACGTTCTATCTAACTCACGTACTAGTACTCACACGTTCTATCTAACTCACGCACTAGCACTCACACGTTCTATCTAACTCACGCACTAGCTCTCACACGTTCTATCTAACTCACGCACTAGCTCTCACACGTTCTATCTAACTCACGCACTAGCACTCACACGTTCTATCTAGCTCACGCACTAGCACTCACACGTTCTATCTAACTCACGTACTAGTACTCACACGTTCTATCTAACTCACGTACTAGTACTCACACGTTCTATCTAACTCACGCACTAGTACTCACACGTTCTATCTAACTCACGCACTAGTACTCACACGTTCTATCTAAATCACGCACTAGTACTCACACGTTCTATCTAACTCACGCACTAGTACTCACACGTTCTATCTAACTCACGCACTAGTACTCACATGTTCTATCTAACTCACGCACTAGCACTCACACGTTCTATCTAACTCACGCACTAGCACTCACACGTTCTATCTAACTCACGTACTAGTACTCACACGTTCTATCTAACTCACGTACTAGTACTCACACGTTCTATCTAACTCACGCACTAGTACTCACACGTTCTATCTAACTCACGCACTAGTACTCACACGTTCTATCTAACTCACGCACTAGTACTCACACGTTCTATCTAACTCACGCACTAGTACTCATACGTTCTATCTAACTCACGCATTAGTACTCACACGTTCTATCTAACTCACGTACTAGCTCTCACACGTTCTATCTAAGTGTACTAGCTCTCACTCGATCTATCTAATTCACGCACGTTCTCTCTCATTCTCCCACGCACTTGCTCAAGAGACCATTTGCTTTATCTTTCACGTGATAGCTTAACTCGTACATACTCACGTGCTCAGCTCACTAACCAACGTACTAACTCACATACGTTCTTGCAAACTCACACACGTGCTCTCTCATTCTCCCACATGCATGCTCACTAATCAGTTTGCTTTCCCACTCACGCAATCCTACATATCCATTGCTCCATCATCCAATCACGTTCTCACTCAATCGACCACGTGCTCGCTCATTTATCTTTGTGCTCGCTTACTTATCACTCTGCTGGCTCACCCAAGTGGTTGTTATAGTAATACACAGTGAAAATATATAATGGAGCATAGTGGTACAAAGTTGCATTACGTAGGAGCACATCTTGGTACATTGTGATAAATAGTGATTTTACATAGTGGTACACTTACCCATGTGATCGTTTACTCAAACATCTGATCATTAGTTCGGCCAGGTGCTCATTCACTCATGTACGTGCTCGCTCACTTACCCACTTGTTAGTTCACTTATTCACGTGCTCGATCACTAACCCGCGTGTTAGTTCACCTATTCACGTACTTACGCAGGTTCTCACTCACTGACGTGTTAGTTCACTTATTCACGTGCTCGGTCACTAACCAACGTGTTAGTTCACTTATTCACGTGCTCGATCACTAACCCGCGTGTTAGTTCACTTAATCACGTGCTTACTCAGATACTCGCTCACTTACCCATGTGCATAGTGGTGCTGAGGGATGCATTGTTATAGTACATAGTAATTTATTGTAAGAAGAAGTGCACATCTTGGTAGTACATACTGGCTTAAAGTGGTAAATAGTGTTACAAATTGGTAAATAGTGGTACAAAGCGGTTGTATATAGACATGTTGAAATATTAATGACGTCGTTTTAAGTGTGTTGGGTCGTCAACAATGGGTCTCACATTTTTGGAAGGTGCCTCAAACTTTTTGTGGGAGCACTACACCTCTACATCAGACTGTTTGAGACTCTAATTTTTAAAGTAATGATAGTGCATGTCAGGTTGAGGAAAATGATGATTACAACGTTTTTCTTAGCTTCGCTTCTTGTCTATTTGTCTGTCAGCGGAATTCGGCAATCCAATTTTAAACCACTTTCCGGTAAGCTATAGCCCTGATACTTTCAATATAACTCAGAACCCAATGATAATTTATAATGCATAATTCTTACTAGTTTATTATGATTTGATGAGTTTTTTTATTATGAATTCTATGCAATGTCATTGTCTTGCAAATAATGTACAATTAGCTCCCTTAAATTATTGTCTCTGTAGAAAGAATAGTCTAGTGCGCCAGAACACGTTTGACGTCATATCTCTCCGATATTTCAGGGCTCACCTATATATATATATACTTTAATCGAGTCCGTCTCACACCAAAAGTTTTTAACTCTTCGTATTAATTTAAAAAAAAATACATTATAAAAATATTTTTATAAAAAAACAACGTTTTTCTTTCATACTAAAAGCAGAAAAACAAGTGTGTATGAGCCTGGACAAATTTCTGAATAAATTGGTCACATGGTAGTAGATTTTATACGAGTTTCTAATTTTTATAAAACGAAAAAAGTTGGGCGCCTCTACAAAAACAGTCCCGATGTTGGTTGTAGTATTTAAATGATGAACATTTCAACTTTACTACACTCTTATGTAGTAATTAGTTAGGAAATGTATTATTTTAAACTTATTACCTGTTATTTTACTTTACCTTTTAAAAACATATTTTATATGAATCATAGTTAAATTAGTCTTCAGTATTCTGGATATTCTTTTATTTAATTGATTACAACCAGCCTGATTCCTTCATTCAATGATTTAACATCTACAGGAAAAAAAATATAGCATATGGCAAGTTATCAATTCGTAATAGACACATATCTCATTATTTTAGGGACTTGAAAAAATGACAGACTGCTATGTGTTCCTGCGGACCGAATGTTTATCTGTCCATTGGTGTACGTTTATCTCAATATGTCCAAAAAGAGGTTCAGTAAAATATTTTGACATATATCTCTAAGGATTAAAACATTTTTAAAGTTGTTGTTTGTTTTAAAGTAAAATTTTGAAATTCATTGACCGTCGTATAATATTCTTACTAATGCTACAAACTGAAATTAGTTTTCATGAGACATTAACTTTCTGTATTGTGATAGTCAACTTATATTGGAATGGAAACATACACTTTCACTTACTGATATCATGAAAGATTTTAGTGGTGTTCTTTCACAACTATTGAATTCCATAATCAGTGTTTTGTGCAATGTTCAAGCTTGAGCGCAAAAAAACTTTAAAGAGATTCACCATTTTCAATTTCTTATAGGTTAAGTCAGAATTTGGAATATATTATAACAGTCATTGGTATCAAAGTTGAAAAGGAAACAATTTTTTTTAGCCATTGGATAACTCTAGTGATATTTATAATGGTTTCATTATGTTTATATTGTTAACTTTTTGTCACAATAAAATCAACTTTTTAAATAGTTCTTAAAAAGACTAGATACTCAATTTACATTATTAAAACAATTATTGTTCAAATTATGAAAAAAGAGAAATATGTTTAAAGCACATATTATAATAAGAAACAACGATAAACTAATCATATATCTAGTGTCAACAATAAAAACCGTTAAATCGTCAACTTTTGTAAATTTTTGTGTGTTTTACCGATCATTAACTTGGTATTTTTTTTTTTTTTTTGTGTTTCCAACTTGCAGCTACTTATTAAACAATTTCCATTTTTTTTGTTATATGTAATATTTTTGTTTTCGACTACCGTTATTTTTTGAGAGTCCTCACTTCTGGCTGTTTTTTAATTAAATAGAAATAACTGCATATTTTGTAAATGAACCAATTTTTGTTGGTATTAATCATAGACATATTAAATACAAAAACATCATAGGAGATAACTAAAATCTTTCTACGAAAATTAATATTTTATCATTTATTTCCCTTTGAATTCCAAGGTTTTATCACGACAGAAACATTCAAATTCATCAATCATATTGTAAAATTGATTGAATGTTCAATAATTAATAAAAAATTGTTTATTATTACTGAACTGACCACTGTACATTCACATTTGTCCAGCTTTACACTGTTTGCTAAATCCAGTCAATTGTGACTTTTGTGTATGACGTGACAATTTGTTTATTTAGTGTAAATGTTTAAAAAATTAATTCAAGAAACAAATCAACAAAATATGACATGACAGAAATACAGAAATAAACCAAGATAAATAATAATAAAGGTCATTTTAAAGTATTGAAAGTGTTAAATATTTGAGTCCAGATTCATTAATGTAGGTTACAGAAGATAAACACCATTAGATCAAAATAATATATTGATGAAAACTACTAAAAAGAACAAATGTTCATGTTTATATTATGATATTTTAGAATGACATATAAATAAAATTCAACGCTGCCATATTGTTTGTTAACAAATTAATCAATCAACACGACCATATCCGCTGTAATTAAGTTTATAAGTTAAACTTCCACTGTGGACAAGTTGATAGAGCCACCTTCCATCACCTGTACACCAAACAATGAACTTTGGCACCACTACTACCTGGATAGCTGCCCGTTGTGTACGTACATTTTTTTTAAATCCAATATCCACCTTGTATTTGTCCACCCAGTGACCAACATTGATCTGTTTACTACATCCATGAGGATGTGACACTATAAAGTTCAACTTGTCCACATCTCGAGATTCTTTGAATTTCTTAGAGACTTTCAACCAGAGAAAATTATAATGTCCACACTACATGTTCAGTTATCTCCTAGATTTTTGTCACATGTCACACATTTCAACAACAACAGGTCACTCTCAATGTTTAAATTATCAACACTGACCTTACCAACACTGAGCTTATCAACACTGATCTTATCAACACTGACTTTATCAACACTGACCTTACCAACACTGACCTTACCATCACTGAACTTACCGATACTGACCTTATCAACACTGACCTTATCAGCACTGACCTTATCAGCACTGACCTATCAACACTGAACTTATCAATACTGACCTTATCATCACTTACCTTATCAACACTCAGCTTATCAACACTGACCTTACCATCACTGACCTTACCAACACTGACCTTATCAACACTGACCTTACCAACACTGACCTTATCAACACTAACAAGTCGACAGTTTTCTTTACCAAAACACAATCTCAAGGATGTGTGTCTGGCCTCATTGTCACCAAGCACCACACGGTGCTGACTGTGTCTGAATGTTTACATTTCTTTAACGACATATAGTGCTCTTAAAGGGAATAGATATTTATTTTGTACTGTATTTAAACAATTAATGTTCATACAATGATAAAAAAATGCATGTTTATTAGGCATATGACTAAAAAAAAATTCATTATTTTTTATTCCCCATACTGCCACAAGTGGATATTTATCATATCTAAACAAAAAAATATCAATAACAACCCTCAACTGTTAAAAAGGTTCACCCTTCACACGCCCAGTAAATCGTATGTCATACTGTAATTTTGTTCTTTGTTGCTCCATGCACCGTCAGCATTATAGTTGGCTCTGATGTTGTATTCATTTGTTGGGGTGGTGCTGTATGCTTTGGACCAATACTATTGTGTTTCTGACACAACGAACATGAATTGATAAATGATTTGATGTCTCTGAACATATTAGGCCAATAACATACATTTCTAATTCGTTTTAATGTTTTCTTGGGACCCATATGTCCTGATAATGGAACAGAATGTGCTGTTTTTAGTACTTCTTCTCTCAAAGTAGTTGGGATTATTATCTGATCTGTATCGCTGATTAGATTTGAGAATCTTCTCATCAGAATACCATCTCTGCAATAATATTTAATTTGTTGACTGTTACTAGTGCCTTGTTCACAATGTTGAAAATATCGTTTCAAAGAAGTGTCGTCTCTCTGTAATTTACCTAACTCATCAGAGTTGATATTTAAATATGGAGATAAAACATTTTGATTGTCGGAACTGAATTCTTTGTCTTTATTTTGTTCTTTGACAGATGTCGATCTTGTCACAACGTTCATATGTTCAAGTTGTGTTTGTTCAGCATTAGCTTTTGTAGTTAGTTTTTTAATGAGTTCATTTCTCATCAATTCATAATTATTTTTGTTCTTTAGAGCAATATTTTTTGCTAATCTGTGTCCTTTCATTTTATTAATCATAATTTGGGCTCTTTGCTGTTCTTTAACATTCTCTTGATCAGCAATTATATCTAATCCTTGTATGTAATCACCAATATCCTGTGTTCCATTCCAGTTGGACATATTGTTTAGTAGTGAGCACGTGAATTCTTTGCTCTGTTTTGTTTTCTGTTCTTGTATGTTTTTTAATTCTAACTGGGTATATATATCCTCCTTTTCCAACCATTCATGAAACATTTCTTGTGAATTATTGTCATTTATATTTGGAATATTTCCCACTATCAAGGAAGTAACTGGAGACGGCATTACTATGGCTTTCACATGTCCAGTTATCCATGGCGTGTCGATATGAATGTTGGCGGTCCTACATGTTATGACCTGTCCATTTCCCAGTCTTATGTCTTCTTTTTCATTAGTTAAGTGTTCTTCCTTAACTATTTTGTCATCAACCACTACAGATGTACAGCCTGTGTCTCTGAGACATAATACAGCCTGATTGTTAACAAAACAAGGATAGAATACCAGAGTGCCCTTGCTCTCTAATATTGTTGCAACTGTGTTTTCCTTGTTTTCTTTTCTTAGTGTAGTTCTACCCCTTTCAGTTTGACATCTTTGAGGACTTATATTGGGTGATCTCCTTCTTTGATAGGTGCTGTGTACCGGTGCTTCCATGCTATTTCTTCTACCATCCTGCGATTTGCCTCTTTGATATCTATTGTGATAGTTTTTCTGTTCATTTTGTGGACCTCTTTGATATGTCCCCTTGTAGTAGTTGTTACGTTCAGCACAGTCAGCACAGTTATAAATAAACTTGAAAGTTCATGAAATTTCTGACCTGCTTCGTAAGAATAGTTTACAACAATGTTCCACTTGACTGCACACGGTAATTGCGTATATTCTATTCAGGTCAATTTACTGTCCAGCGACGAATCAACGAATGATATTATTATTCAACTCAATGTGTCTTCGGAGGTGGATTCACATATGTTGCTGGCCACCATGTAAATGATGTTATTGGTATGAACTGGTTAATATAAGAACTCAATTCATGTCCATGGTTCATATGATTTATTGACGACACAATAATATAAATAAACAGAATAAATCCAATGAATAATACTTGTAAACAATGAACTTAACTGATCAACTAAAACTTCTGACATGTACTCGAATACTCTCTTAATATTCAACTGAACTTCTGAACTCAAATCTTCACTGACTTAATCGACTCAACTCTTTTCTCAATCCCCCTTCTCAACTGAACATCGTCTTTATATAATTTCCTTCCATCCATCTCGAACATTCCACATCGCTCTGTCTCTCACTCATTTAGTCAATACAATTTACAAATAAACAACATATTTATTTTCCATTTATATCTAGAATAATAAACAACATATTTATTTTCTATCAACATCTCGAATGTTGACCCCTTGACAGTTGGCCAAACTCCAAAGATACACACACACCTGTGTGCGTAGTACTCATAACTATACCATGACAATATGCATAATTAGTATTTGTGTCATTCCTGGATTGTCTCAGAGCAATTCTGTCAAAAATGCTCTAGCTTCCGAGACGAGCAAGAGAATTTGGACTTCAAATCTAGTGTATTACCGAAAATTCATTAAATCACCATAGACTGTATACAGTCTTGATCAAAAGCGAACAATCCCTAATGGAACTACACATCGTGGAAATATATAAAACGATTGCTTCTGATGTAAAAAGCAGAAAAGACATGATCGTACAATGTAGTTAAGAAGTTTGAAAGACATAATAAAAGTCCTGGAAACTATGATTTCAAAGCAATGTTTAATGTAAGAGATGAGAAAGAAGAGTGGTTGTGCCGAGAAGACAAATAGTTCTATGCACGTCAGATTTCAACAAAAGGAAAAGTAGGCTATTAAAGATGAATCACTAAAGATTTACCCAAGAAAAAATAAATTATTTTAAGGGAAAGTGCCAGTCACAGAAAACTTTACTGAAGAAAGTGTTGAATCAAGTGTCTTACCAAATTCGGATACAGAAGATTCTGTGAGTAATGAAGATTTTGCGAAGAACAGTAAAGAAAATGAAAAACTACTAAAGTCTAAAACCCAAAAAAATTTCTTCTTCAGTGTGTTTAATGACTGCAGCAAAATTGAGTACAAAGAAGCTCCAAAATGTCGGGAACTAGATTTTGCATATCTACTCTTACTCAAAGCGCCTTTTACAAAGGTCTAATGACAGAAGAAGAAAAATTACAAAGTAATTTAAAGAAAAACTTTAAAAAAGAACACGGGTGCTTACAATTTGATGGAAAGACCAACAAAATAAAACATATGAGGTTGTTTTTATAAAAAATGGAAAAATGGAGGTCAGACTCGCTGTTCTTCAGCTGGCAAATGTAAAAGAAGAGACAATATTCAATGGAAAAAAAAAACTATTTTCTTCTTTCTTTCTTTAGCTCTACATGTTATTTAGGGCCCTAGCCTGCCATACTACTCTTCTATTCACTTTTCCCAAATGAAAACTGTGCTCAATGAATACAAATGATTGTCTCTGACACAACTGCATCATATACTTGAAGAAGAATTGGTGCAGTCACACTGTTACAGAAACACTTTCAAAATGTTGGATTAGAAAAAGCTGTATACATTGTATGATATCACCACATTCTATATACAATATTGAAACATGTCATAAATGATCTTTTTAGTACATCAACAACTTCACCAAACATCAGCTACTGTTTATTTCAACAATAGCAGAAACGTATGAACAACTCAAAACATCATTTGATAATACTGGAGCACCACTAAAGAAATCAGCACAAGAGTGCTGGCGAGATGACATGGCCTTAACATAATGTTATCAGGATTTTCAAAACTAGAGGAAGCTTACCAATAGTAAATTTTCAATCACTTCCAAAAATCAATAATGAGAGATGGAACTCAAGGGCAATGTATTGTTTGTCATCATTCGTTCTGATGAGTATCTGCAAAAAGCTATGGCAGCATGTGATTTCATCAGTGGAACGTGGGCTGACATCTGGTTCACTACCCAGTGTTTCAATACTACTGACTTTGATAATTTATCATAAGCTTGTAAGCAGCATACAAATACTTTGAATTCAATAAAGACATTATAGTCAACAGATTCAACTTCTATACCAACGAAGTGTTCTAATATCTGTGCAGAGCGTGCAATTAAAGTGACACAAGATTTACTTCCACTTGCAGATCCATTGAAAAATTGAACATTAAATTTCTTCTACTAATGCACAAAAGAAATGTACATTGTAACATTATTATACTTATGTCACTTTATTTGTAATGGTGAAACCTTTTATTGAAATAAATGATAATTTGTATGTTATAAAATTTTCCTGTCGATTGGAGGGTGACGTTTTTTTTTTATGCAAAACAAACTTAGCCTATATAGGGTTATATTTAATTCATACCCCTAATGTTTATAGTTCATATCATAATATATAATTACGATAAACTTAAACTTTATTTAGTTTCAGCAACATTTAACAGTTAAATAATCAGCTTTGGAAAATTATTCTGTATTTACTGATCACAAACTTTACCTTTTATGTTTCTCTCAGTTACTTATTAAAGTAATTACAAGTTGTGTATTTCTCATTTTACATATTTCTTTTGGAGTCCTTACTTCTGACATGTTTTTTTTTTATTATCTATGGTTATTGGCAGTCCGGCTCAAACAATTGTGAGGCCCTATGCGAAACGGATAGTACTGGGCCCAGTCTGGGTACAGATAAGGATAATAATCGAAAATTAAGATTTTGTAGTAGAAAAAAAATTCGTCTTTGAATTTTATTTATTCTTTTCTGAGTATAAAATCTAAATAACTTTACTTAACGAGCCATGCGTGTTGCGAATTTATACAGTACGGTATATCATCAAAATTATATCCGATATCAATGAACTGTCATCCCCGGCTCTGCTTTAGCTAATATATACCTGCCGAGGATGAAGCCATGCACATTTATCCCCGGCTCTGCAGAAATTGTTTTTCATCCCCGACACTGTTTTATTGTTAAATCGAGAACTGACGGATGGTCGCCTGTCGAGAACTGATTATCATCAGCTACTACAGTTTTGAATTTGTTTCTAATCTTCTTTCCCAGGTAACGATAATGAATTTCTGTATTGGTAACACTTGAAAGATGTTCCCCCATTACTTGAAACAACGACGTAATAGATAAAAAAAAACACTGTAAAATATAAAAACAGAAAAAAAAAACACTGTGACCTATACATGATTACCAGTCATAATGTTTAATTTAATAATTTACACCTAGAAATAGCACGGGGCCTATGAAAGTGCGGGGCCAACTGTGGCCGCATAAGTTGCAGTGGCCTAAGGCCGGGCCTTGTTACTGGCTTTTTGTTTTTAAAAAAATTACCAAACTTTGTTGTGTTAAAACGAGAAATATTTTTGATTTTTTTTTTTAAAATCCACAGACAACTAAGACCTGAATATGAAAAGATAATATTTTAAAGATTATTTCCCTTTGATTTCACACACACACACACACACGCACGCACGCACGCACACATGCATAGACACCCCCACACACTAAAACACACACACACAAACATATATATATATATATATATATATATATTAGGGTGGGTAAAAGATTTTTTTTTGGAGTTGGGAATTTGAAACATTCAAAAAGTTGCCTATGGTCCTACTGATTGTAAAAATGTAGTTCAAGGGGGTACGGAGCGAAAAAAATGCACTGTCTAAAAAAATATATTTTTCTTTTTTTTTTTACATTTTTAGATAAAAAAACCTGTTAATAACTATGAATTAAATGTATTGCAGACTTTTTTTTTAGATCAATTAAAATGTATTTTTAGAATGTTACTCATTCAGAAACTTCAATAATTTAAAAACTTAAAAGTCATTTTTCTCTGAAAAATATTTTTGACATTTTGCTTCACTGTGGCAAGAAAACCTCAAAAACCACATGTCAGATTTTGATAAAACTTCTAATTTTTATGACGAAGAGTTGCATTTATAGAATGTCAGAGGCTTTTCAAGAAATTTAAGTCCTTTTTTTTTTTTTTCAAAATTAGCATTTTTTGCTTATTTTCACCATACAAAATTTTAAAAATTCATAAAAAAATTATTTATTACATTATCGAAAAAGTACTTTTTCATTCCCTATAGTAAGCTTTTCTGATTATAAAAATGTACATTGTATATAAAACAGTCTATAAATATTTCAGAAATATTTGCCACAAAAAGGTAATAAATTTCATGCCGTACTCACAAATATCAATATGTTAATGTTTTTTTTTTTTTTTTTTTGAAGAAAATTATTTTTAAATCTACTTTATCATTACTAAGATATTAAAATGTCTTAAACTTTAATAATAAAAAATATTTTGCTTTGACCCGGGTCCCCCCCCCAATGTATGACATTTTATAACATTTAGAATGTTTGGTATAAGTAAAATGAAATTGTACAAATCTATAAATCGTTCATGCGAAATATACAACGTGCATATGAATAATACTGTTTATGGATTTTCACATGAAACTTTCAACTTTACCTTATTTCTTTGTTTGCAAAACCATTCCATGTCGAGAGCTATGTCCGTACAGATTGAAATGTCCGTACACTTTCAAACTAACAGCAGTAACTTTTTAATTGCTCTTTTAACTGATTGAGAGTGACAGGGAATTCGATCCAGTATGATTGGGTTGTTGCGTTTAAGTTCATCATCAAAAATATGTTCCAGCAGAGGAGGGGATGTCACTGCACAAAGATCCCAGTTAATCATCTTATTATATGATTTAGCTGCAATATTCAGGATTATGTCATTTTTGTTGAAAAATTATAATTCTGCATGGAGCTGGTTTATGTCATGCTGTTAAGATTTAATTTACTGCATACCTTCCAATTTCTTCCAATTTCTTCATCATTGTCCAAACTGCAGTCAATAGAATGTTTCTGGATGTGCAAAGTGGCAGTTATTTTCCAGCACAGGCAATATAATAGATTGATCCGCAGTATCAAGGTTATGAAGCAGTTGTATCATATAGAAAAAGTTTCTATCCCCACTTTGACAAGATGGATCGCAAAAATCCTGATCTGGAATATCATTATCTTTCTCATCATTGACGTTATCATTTGTGGTTCCTATCTGATCGCCACCCTGCATCAATGAATGTTTTCTTTTCTGTCAATTTTGTAATATTTTTGTTGTTTGCTTGTCAACATTGGCTATGAACATATTTTTTGCCATCTTTTGATCCACCCAAAATGCCCACTCAAGCACAGGAATTATTACTGATTGTGGACATTTACAGTCTCCTCTATCCCTAACACCTGCATCAAAACATTTACATGGACAAAATTCAAATAACTTTTTGAAGGAATTGTACCCCTCTTGAAAAGTAACCGATGATCGCTTTACATCTGAATATTTCTCAAGTTCATGACATTTGGCTATAAGTCTTTTTACTCGAACAATTATACTGGTAATTTCATTTGTAGGGATACTAGCCTGGTCATATAATTGTTTAACTTCATGCACTAATGCGTGCGCTCATAAATGAAGGCTATGATTGTATTGTTCCATTTTATGCATCCACATATAGCCTTGAAAACATCTTCACTTGTTGGAAGTTGTCTTTTAGGCAATTCAGCTGCTGACCCAAAAAACAGAATGTACAGTTGCACTTCTTGTAGAAGAACTCATATTCATAGAAGAACTAAATAGGATAACTGAAAAATTAATCAAAAATGAAATAAAACAACTATGCGTGATCCGATAATGAATACATGGTACACCAGTTATATTAAGAAAAAAATGGATGCAATGCTTATCTCAGTTGTCTGAACTAATTAGTTATTCATAAAGAAGGTTATAAAGATAAAACACAAATTTTATATGCATATCATTTCTTTTTTGAATAACCTAGGTCACAAATTTAACATGTTCAGTCACAAAAAACTCACAATAAATAAGGTTAAAATTTCAAACAAAAGCTGGGAGTAGTAAAACTATGTAGTTTTCAAATATGTGTACATATTCCATGTACTACCACGCTGTAACAACTTTTTAATAATGTTTCAATTAAAAAATATTTGACCCATAATTATATATATATATATATATATATATATATATATAATATATATATATATATATATATATATATATATATATATATATATATATATATATATATATATATATATATATATATATATATATATATATTTGAGCTTAGTTTATTTTTTTTTACGTCTGATCACATTTAATTCCAATAACCATAATGTGTAATCAGTTAACGTTACAATCTAATCATCGTACGTCGATTTATTCTTATAATAATGTTTTTTATTATTGTACAAATGGATGTACATTTGCATTTGACCAGTTTTACACTATCTGATAAAATTCTGTGTAACTATATTAGATATTAAATTGTCTTTTTTATTTTTTTATTTTTTCTTGTGTTTATAAGTCACAATTTGTTTGTTTATTTACTGTAAACATTAACTAATTGATTTAATAAACAAATCAACAAAATCATGACGTGATAGAATTAAACAAAGATAAACAATGATATTAGCAAACAGAAAGTTTTATTGTAAATATTTGAGTCAAGATACATTAAACTACAGAAGATAAATAACATTAGAAGAAATAAATATAATGATAACAATAATAAACAAACAACAAATGTTTATGTTGATATCATAATATAACAGAATGACAAATAAAATACAACACCACCATATTGTTTGTTAACAAACAACTCACCAGACACGACCAGTCCCGCTGTAATTAAGTTTAGAATTTAAACTTCCACTGTGGACAGGTTGATACCTCCACTCACCACCATCTGTATACCCCACACAATGAACTCTGGCTCCGCTACTACCTGGACATGTACATGTTGTGTAGGTAAATTTATTTAATCTACCCACCTGGTATTTGTTCACCCAGTGACCAACACTGATCTGTTTACTACATCCATGAGGATGTGAAACTATAAAGTTCAATTTGTCCTCACGTCCATATTGTCTGTATTTGTAGTAGACTTTCCACCAGACATCATAATAATGTCTCCAAAACATGTCCAGTTTATCTCCCAGATTTTTGTCACATGTCACACATTTCAACCTACACCAGTCACTCTCAATGTTTGCATCATCAACACTGACCTTATTAACACTGACCACTGGACTGTCTTCTCTATCATAAAACAATCTCATTGACGTATGGCTGGCCTCAATTTCATCAAACACCACATGTGGGGCTGTGTACACATAAAACTCCCACCACACGTGGCTGGCTGTGTCTGAATGTTTACATTTTGTACACCAACATGTTGTGTAGGTCCAATGTTTACCTCCATATTGATTATATCCATCTGTAAACTTGTACACTCCACACACCATCCCACTTCCTGTTCTCAAGTTTGTTTCGTCTCTCATGTTGTAAAATGGATATGAAACTTTTGTGTCTGGCCAAAACTCTAGTCTGTGTGGACTGGTCATTTTAACATCAACTCTGACTGTCAGATCAGCTGTAGCTTTGATCAGTTCAAACAAATCATTGTCATGATGACCTTCAGGTAGATGTTTTAAGGTGAATGTATTAAAAGGTATAAACTGTGTATGACCTGGATTCTTCTTACAGGAAATACGATGTTTGTTTAGATCAGCTTCTCCACCTTCTGACACCTGAGTTTCATGATTACCTGGAACAGACAAATAAATTTAGAATTGTAAAATAAAAAAAAAATTACTGCAATATGCTAGTCATTGATGAACATTAAAATATCAAAGATATAAAGTTCACATATTATGTCTGTTATATTACCACAATGTAAACAATATTTATACATTGTTTTTTTAATTTACCATAAAGTTTATTCCCCATTGTGTCAGTTTCACAGTCCGCCAAGTGACTTAAGGCCTCAGCTATGAAACAATTTTAAGTCTGAAATAAACAAATCAATAATTCATATAAATAATATTATAGTTTACACATTAAAACATCTCAATTCAGGTTAATTAAATAAATAGTTATGAATATAAATCGACATTAAACATTTGAATATTTTTTTTTCCTTCGAACACATAATTCCTGTAATAATAAAACCTACCATAGAAATAATCTTCAATTATTTCAGTAACTCAATTTTTCAATTTTTTGACATCTGAGTTTTTTCCTCACCTGGAAATGGATAAAATAAAACAGAAAATATATCAAGAGTTTTAACTTGAGAAAAAATGAAAATACAGACTTTATGTTTAATATTACACCAATGACACATATTTGTTTGTAAAATAACTTTTACATCAGAGTGTAACTTCATTGTGTCAATAATACTAGAGACCTGTAACTAATAGCGATGATTTACCAGGTATCTCCTTTTAACTATAGACAGAAATTCACTATTTGAAATATTCCCCCCCCTTACTTTAAAATTAGTGTGTATTTGATTAATGTCATTTCTTTATAAAACTAAATATAACGTTTTTTAAAACAAATGTTAATTTTTTAACAACTCAAGATATATATTTTATAAATTTAAAAATATTTATTTTCTACAACTTTATAAATCAAAAAGTTTTTGTCTTTTAAACTTTGAAAGTTGAATTACTGGTAAAGTATGAAAAAATTCAAACATTGGAAAATTATTTTTAAATTTCAGCCCATTTTCTTTCACAATTTATTTTGTTTGTTTATATGGCTCATTTGCCACTCATGTTAATTAAAATACAATTTTAAATCTAAAACTTTAATGTTTACTTAAGCCATATAAACTATATGATAGGCTAGATATTAAAATACATATATTTTAGAATTGTATGTTTAATACCTGAAGATTTAATATTTCATAGAGTGAAATATTTTAATACATTCAAAACTAATATTAGCCTATTACCTTAATGTTAATGTATATAATTATAACTGCATTTCTTAATCCTTCAATAAAAAAAAAAGTTGCATTATTTATTTTTTTTTCTACACTTTTAAAAAATATCAATGTTGAAATATTGATTAATATAAAGCATTATAAGACATTACTGACTGAATGATTTAGATATTTAATAAATCAGTGGCTCTCAAATTAAGGGTTGTGACCCACTTGTGGGCTGCAAAATAATTTCTATAAGGCTTTGACAAAATTTCTCTTATTGTCTCTATATTTCTATCTAATTACTTCTTTATGTATATCTAGCTACTGCTATATTTCTATCTAATTACTTCTATACTGTTATCTAATTACTTCTACATTTCTATCTAATTAATTCTATGTTTCTATTTATTATACAAAAATAATGTTTGTAAATCTACAAATTAAAACAGCAAATGCAGAGTAAGTCGAATAAAAGTATTCTGTCTTCTACTCACCCACTATGGAGGTATCTGTACACATAGGCTATATATATATATATATATATATATATATATATATATATATATATAAACTAAATGATTGGGTTCAATGTTGGATCATTAAACCAAAATAGTTTTTTTTTTTTTTTTTAAAAAAGGTCTCAATGGTTCAAATTTAAACAAAAAACATTATAACTGGCAGAACAATCATATTCTAATAAAAGAAAACTTTTGACAAAATAACTGTGTGTCCCAAATAACAATAAATGTAATTAAACGAAATATAATTTTTTTTTATAACCAAAAAAACTTTGATGAAATACACAAAAAAAAAATAAATAAAAAAATGTCTAACACCAATTACACTGTGCAACACAATTTTAGCAATGTATAAGATGTTAGGTGATTTTATATATATTAGTGATGCTGATTTCAAATAAGTAGTCATAATATTTCTAGCACATCAGGATTTACTTGTAGTGTTATAATCAATATAAAGACCTTTTGTACAAACACAATATATATATATATATATATATATATATATATATATATATATATATATTTACCAAGAGTCTGTAAATGAAGAGGCAGCCTCTGAATCAAATCAATTGTTCTAATCAAAAATATTTTTAAGAGCTTGTCAAGGTCGAAGATAGTGAAATGTGTGGCTCTTTTATAGTCTCTAGCACTTCGTCATACACTGAATCACAGTTACAATGGATTATGAAGTGTTATGTTAGCCCAACAAAAGCTATTTTTGGTATCGGGCAAAACTTACTTTGAGTTGTCATCGTAAACACAGAAGGACTCGGCACACCTTCTAATTTACTGCTAATTACTAATTGTGGCGGAAATTTCCAAACAATTTTTAACGATAAATATTGCAGAAGAAGTTGAGTATGTTATGGGTAAGAGAATTTACCGGTACTCGGAGAAGTTTATTTGTTTGAAAAACAATATTCTTATTCTTTAAATGATTAAACTTGTATTTGTATGTCTTGGGTTTTTTTTTTCAAATTTTTTTTTAATTGCATCTGAAAAATTGCTAACCGTGTTTATGCCGTTAAAACTTAAAATAATCAAAACTTAGAAAAGAGTTTTAACTTGTATTATATCGGTTTTTTTTTACTTTGCTGTCATGGTTATCTTATTTTTTTTATTTCTCTAATAATATGTTCATGCATTGTTTATCAGAGATATCATATATGATTCAGCTTGGTATGGAAAAGGTACTGCTTTATTTTATTCATTAGAAAGAGAGCTGCAAAGCAAATACATCCCACTGCCTATAGCATTGTAAGGAAGTCTAGCCATTGCTATAAATATAAAATTTTCATTAATAGAACGCTCAAAATCGTTACATAGGACTAGTGGCAAAGTTCAGTGGTCAATTCGAAATATAAGGACCCTGATCAACACTTGCTCACTGTTCAGTTTTTCTGAAATTCTTTTGTTCCTGTTTTCTTATACCAGTTTGTAATGGAACAATTTCTCTATTAATAGTTTTCTTATTAAGTCGGAGTTTATCAATTTCTCTTACCTTTTTAACAACTTTGTCAATTACTCTTACCTGTTGACAACTTGCTGTACAATTATTTTTGATTAGTAATACAAAACATAACATAATCCATAATATAAAATGTGTATTACGTCTTCCCAGCTACAGCGGTGGTCCCGAACCTTTTTTCTCGCCACGGACCGGTCATCGTTTGATAATTTCAGCGCGGCCTGCAAGGACGAGGGGGGGGAGGGGCTTTATTATTTCTCGTCCATGGAAAATCGCACAATCACGATTGAAATAAATAAAAAGGAAATCATTACAGTTTCTTGGGCTGCTCGGTTTCATTCGATTCACGGACCGATGCCGGTCCGCGGCTCGAAGGCTAAAGATCACTGGTTTATAGGATCCAAGAAATTTCATCTATCCTTAAAAGAACTTCACACACCATAACAAGATCTGATTCGGAAGAATGCATATTCCATATTGTTAAATTGTTGACTATTTAATGCTAACACAAAAATACCTTAAGAGATGTACAGTTGTCAATACAGTTAATAGATTGATCTTATATATTGATAATAATATTTCATTATTGTAATAAACATTGTTAATCATCGTCATTTAAAACCTTGATTTGTGTAAGTTAATCTCCCGAATGTTATTATGACTATATTCAGATATGTGTGTTAGCTTGTGTTCTAAATTAAATTCTTCAAACAAACCATCATGAGCTGTGTCTGTAAAGATGAAATGTAAATTAAACAATTCCATTTTACCAACATGTAAATGCCCTGTCTCCACCTTCACTGGTGCTTCCATGGTCACTGCAGTCTCAACCATGTCAACAATAAATGAAAGGCAATGCAAAACATTGGCCTAGTGTGGTCGATATTATCATAGATGAACATTTTTTTTCTCGGGTATTTAGTAGAACGGTTGGATAATAATATGCAATATGTGAACTTCAAATGATTCTTAAAAAATACTAAATATCTTAGTGCATAATATTAGACACAATATATAATTATGAAATTTTAAATGAAATCGAACAAATTCAACTTGAAGTTTTGGTACATTAATCATTACTTGCATGTGGTACATTAATTTAAAATTGTGTATATTATGATATTTGATTTTACGAATTTGTTTAAATTGTAACTCTACGTTAATCTTCGTTGTTTATTATAAAATGTTCTCTATTTTAATTTTATATTTTAATCTCTCTCTCAACTATTGTCTAATTTTAGAAGTTGCTTATAGACATTTAGTTGTGATAGACATGTGAATTCAGTCTCGTATATTTAGAAATAGCATTTGGTATTTTTATGCTCATTATTTTATAATTTTATTTGAAAATTAAATTTAGGAGTTATCTTTTAATATCAATCAATAAGTAAGCTGAATAAATTGCTTTTACTCTTTCTTTAATACTTTCAGTAGTGTTTTTTTTTTTTATATTGTTGATTATAATTTCTAGACAATTATCATAGAACATAAACAAATAAAAAAAATGACGTTTACATTTTTATGAGACTATATAAAAATAAAATGTTTGAACATTGTCATTCTTTATTTCACTTAATTTTTTGCGGTTGTTGAAGAAAGAAATCTCCACAAAGGCTATGATTATGAGAAACTTGTCGATAAATGTCAGACAATATATCGCATTTCGTCTGTAAAATGTATTTTGTAGTCTGTTCAACTGAGTTATATAACGGACAGAGCAGCGTTCGGTCATTGAGGTAATCAATAAAATAAAAATAGATTAACAGTTTATAAGTAAAAGTAAATAAATATAGATAGGTCGTAGAGGAACATTGACATAAATTTATTTTGAAAGTTTTAAATGATTATTTAATTTAATCCTTGTTTTTTGTTCTTTTTGAAGTTGTATTCATTGATAATTTAAACATAGGTTAACGTCATAGGCTAATATAACAAGAGAGAAAAAAAAAACATCAATGAGTACTAGCCATGACCTTAGTTGATTATTTTTTCTGAAATAAATTATCTAGAGAAAACATCTTGTTTTTTGCATTATTATAAAATAATAATAAAATAAAAAAAAAATGAAAGTGACGAGATGTATAGATATTTATATTGAAGTGTCGAGGTCTATAAATACTTCAGTGAAATCTATTTTTTTACTTTCTAACTATTTTAAGTTTTTATGTGACACAATATTCACCAGAATATTTATTTCCGGGTTGTCTTACACTTAGCAAACTGAAAAACTGTAACCTTTAAATATGCCAAGTTACATTTACTTCACAAACTAATGGTAGGTACCCATTCTTAAAGCAGGTTGGACTTATACTTAACCATGATCAGAACAAACTTACAGACACTCACTGGGACACAAACACAAGAATCGCATCACGTCAAACAAAAGGAATAAAAAGAACCAGATATCTAGCAAAAACATGAATCCACAAAATGTTTGAAGAATAAGTTATTAGTTATAAGTCTTTTTGAAATAAAAGGTACATTTATCTAAAAATAAACACTATTTATTGATATTTTGATGGATCTTGTAAGGTGGTATCTGCTGTATTATTTTCATGGATGAAATTACCCTGGAGTGAATGAAATCACATCGTTTGTCATGCGCAATATGTAAAGTTGTAAAATAAATCTACTACGAAAATGAGAACTATTATTTTGTTTAAATAAAACAATCAGTTGCACTAAAACATATAGAAGGTTATTTAAAATCACGGGTTCTCAAATAAATGCGCCAAAAGAACGGCTGTCAACGAAACTATTTATGAGAATATTATTTTTTTCTTTTTATCACATTCTGTTTTTTTTACAATGAACTGACATCCTTCTGTAAAATTTCCTCTTAACTATTTAACTCAAGCATCCTTAAGATTGATGTAATTATGTTAGATCCGGCTTTTAAGTTATTGTTCTTTGAATTTCTAAGTTTAGATTGCTTAAGCAAATAGTTTTGTGTGAGGCAAGTAACAATCTCATAATACTTACACAGCGTTTTATTGTAGAACGTTTTCAAGTGTGTCGTATTTCATTGAAAATTTAATTCCTTGTTTTTTTTTTTAGTTTCAGTTAATAAATGTGTAATTACCTGTTTGTTTGTGTGTGTGTGTATTTGTGTGTCTGTGTGTTTCTGTGTTTGTGTGTGTGTGTTTGTGTGAGTGTTTATGTGTGTCCTCAAATTTCGTACTCACTTGTGAAGTTAGCAATAAGTTACCCTAATGATAAAATAGTAATCATCAACAATATGGCAAATAAAAAAAGATGATTGTGTTGCTCAGTTACACGTCATAGTGTATCCTTAAAGTTTATTTTATATTCGGTCAACTGGTTTTAAAATTATTAGCATAAGTGGTCATGAGCTATAGACAGGTGAGACAAAATGAATATTTATAGACTGGTGAGACACATTAATTATCTATAGACTGGTGAGACAAACTGATTATCTATAGACTGGCGAGACAAACTGATTATATATAGACTGGTGAGACAAAAATAGATTGACAGTTTTATAAGTAAAAGTAAATACATATATGTAGGTCGTAGAGGAACATTGACATACATTTATTTTGAAAGTTTTAAATGATTATTTAATTTAATCCTTGTTTTTGTTCTTTTTGAAGTTGTATTCATTGATAATTTAAACATAGGTTAACGTCATAGGCTAATATAACAAGAGAGAAAAAAAAAACATCAATGAGTACTAGCCATGACCTTAGTTTATAGTTTTTTCTGAAATAAATTATCTAGAGAAAACATCTTGCTTTTCGCATTATTATAAAATAATAGGAAGTATGTGTATGTGTGGATGATTGTACGAAGTATGTGTATGTGTGGAGGATTGTAGGAAGTATGTGTATGTGTGGAGGATTGTAAAAAGTATGTGTATGTGTGGAGGATTGTAGGAAGTATGTGTATGTGTGAAGGATTGTAAAAAGTATGTGTATGTGTGGAGGATTGTAAAAAGTATGTGTATGTGTGGAGGATTGTAGGAAGTATGTGTATGTGTGGAGGAATGTAGGAAGTATGTGTGTGTGTGGAAGATTGTAGGAAGTATGTGTATATGTGGAGGATTGTAGGAAGTATGTGTATGTGTGGAGGATTGTAGGAAGTATGTGTGTGTGGATGATTGTAGGAAGTATGTGTATGTGGAGGATTGTAGGAAGTATGTGTGTGTGGAAGATTGTTGGAAGTATGTGTATGTGTGGAGGACTGTAGTAAGTATTTGTATGTGTGGATGATTGTAGGAAGTATGTGTGTGGATGATTGTAGGATGTATGTGTATGTGTGGAGGGTTGTAGAAAGTATGTGTGTTTGGAAGATTGTAGGAAGTATGTGTATGTGTGGAGGATTGTAGGAAGTATGTGTATGTTTAGAAGGATTTGAGGAAGTATTTGTGTGGATGATTGTAGGAAGTATGTGCATTTGTGTGGAGGATTGTAGGAAGTATGTGTATGTGTGGAGGGTGGTAGGAAGTATGTGTATGTGTGGAGAATTGTAGGAAGTATGTGTGTGTGGAGGATTGTAGGAAGTATGTGTATGTGTGGAGGATTGTAGGAAGTATGTGTATGTGTGGAGAATTGTAGGAAGTATGTGTATGTGTGGAGGGTGGTAGGAAGTATGTGTATGTGTTGAGGATTGTAGGAAGTATGTGTATGTGTGGAGGATTGTAGGAAGTGTGTGTATGTATGGAGGATTGTAGGAAGTATGTGTGTGTGGAAGATTGTAGGAAGTGTGTGTATGTGTGGAGGATTTAGGAAGTATGTGTGTGGGGGATTGTAGAAAGTATGTGTATGTGTGGAGGATTGAAGGAAGTATGTGTATGTGTGGAGGATGGTAGGAAATATGTGTATGTGTGGAGGATTGTAGGAAGTATGTGTATGTGTGGAGGATTGTAGGAAGTGTGTGTATGTATGGAGGATTGTAGGAAGTATTGTATGTGGAAGATTGTAGGAATTATGTGTGTGGAAGATTGAAGGAAAAATGTATATGTGTGGAGGATTGAAGGAAGTATGTGTGTGGAGGATTGTATGAAGTATGTGTATGGAGGATTGTAGGGAGTATGTGTATGTGTGGAGGACTATAGGAAATAGTTGTGTGGAGGATTTGTAGAAAGTATATGTATGTATGGAGGATTGTGGGATTTATGTGTGTGGAGGATTGTAGGAAGTATATGTATGTTTGGAGGATTGTAGGAAGTATATGTGTGGAGGATTGTAGGACGTATGCAGGGGCGACGAGAGCCAACAAGGGCCCCAGGGCTAAACAAAATTGCATGCCCCTTAATAAACAACGAGTCGTAAAAAAATTGACATAGTCGGGGCTGCCGGGCCCTTTTACAGATGCGGGCCCTCTTGCAATGACCCCCTGACCCCCCTCTCTGCGTGCCTGGATGTATGTGTGTGTGTGGAGGATTGTAGGAAGTGTATGTGTATGGAGGATTGTAGGAAGTATGTGTGTGGAGGAATCAAGTAGGAAGTATAAATGTGTGAAGGATTGTAGGAAGTAGATACACGCCAGTAGTACTTGACATCGACTACTTTTTTGTTCTTATTTTTGTCCCATCATGCCTTGTAAACTATAATAACACATTGCCTGAAGTGACGTACGCTTCAATCATGGTTGCGGCCAACTCTTATCAGGCCTCAGACAATCTCCAATCAACTAGTCAGATTTGTTTTTGCAGAGGGGTCATCCCAGAGCTGGGCTACTGATATATGTTGTGTACTTCATCAACCACCTTGATGCACGACAGACTCCCCACCAGTAGCTGGCCGTGCGGCCCCCACTGAACGCCGATGTCGATTGAGAGAAGGGCGCCGAAAAAATGTACCTTGCAACAGGGCTCGCACATTCATTGGGTCACAATAACAATATACGGCTGGCACATTCATTGGGACATAATAAATAATAAATGTCATTGATAGTACAATTTGTGTGTTCGGGCAGATCCTCCATGAAAAAATCTAACACGGACAAATCCCCACGGACAAACCCCCACAGACAATCCCCATACGGACAAGACTCCCTCCAATGACAAACTCCCCCACGGATACTCCTACCCCACGGACAACTGCATGCCCCCACTTTGAATATAAAACGTTATATTTGATCAATAAAAATCATTCTTTATGTTGTTTTTTTAGAGCATTTTCGAAAAAAAAAATGCTCTATTGTCCCCGTTTTGTCTGTCTGTCCGTCCGTCATCACCCTAGATCTCAATAACCATAAGTCCTATACCCATGATGTATATATCATTTTGTAGGTCTTGGCCTGCCAAGAAATGACTTTATTCCATTTCGCGATCTGACCTCTCAGGGCCGTAAAAGGGGCCTTAGTACCGTTTTTTACTATATAAGCTATATTAATAAAGGAGCGCTATATCTCAGCAACTATAAGTCCTAGACCCATGATGTATATATCATTTTGTAGGTCTTGGCCTGCCATGTGTACATCAAAAGTTCATTTTGCGATATGACCTCTGAGGGCCGGGCTTCAGGGCTCTGAAGGGGCTTATATATTATATATACACCTTGTACGTTCAATAACCCGTTCATTTGGTGCGAAATACTGCAGCACGTAGTTTCACCAAGATTTATTATGAAACTCATCAAATGAAATAGTAAGCTTGTGTTCTGAGTTTAATTGAAATTATCAAAGCTATGCAACAATTGACGGAGTTTTCGGACGATTAAATGACTATAATTTAGAATGTTTTCAATTATGAGTCCTATTTCAGTAACCACAAACCACTTGTAGTTAGATTTAAGAGACAATAATTTTTTTTTCAAATATAAAGAAACGTCTTTACAATTTTTTTTTTACAAATATATGCATTACACAATTGAATGTATAAACATTTCCAAAATTTACAAATATTTACTGAAAGCTAACAAACGTACTGAATCAGAACACGAAAATGCGCTAACACGTCCTGTGTCCAGAATGGAACAGGCTTAATTGCTTGTTTCCTTTAATAAACCAATACAAAGCATTTTTGTGAAACATTGAAGTGGATTAAAAAAAATGACTATAAGGTAAAGAGATAATTAGCATTATACCAAATAAAAAATACATAAATTTGAAATAGCTTTACATCTCTAATTATGTCAGTTATTTAAAAAAAAAACTTAAAAATAAAGTTACTTGTGTTTTAATAACACATACAACGATTCGAATTCATATATTTTTTTTTTCGTTTGGTGTTTTGTCTGCTGGGGTATGGATTACGGGGAGGGGAGGGGGGGGTTGTATACTTAAATGATGATGAAAGAACTTGACACTAATTACTTGACGTGTTTCTATTTATATAACCTTCACTTAACGTCTTGTGGCCACTTATTGGGAAAACTAAATGTCAGTTTCTAAGTAAACAAACTAATCTTTGTGTGTTTGTGAGTGTGCGTGTGTGTGTTTTTAAAGTTTTCTCCGTTTACAACAGTCCTTACCGGGCATCTCTACTTCTTGTGAGATATCTACAAGTATTTTACTGCGGTCTAGGAGCTAGTTTCTCTCCTGTCTTTCCATATTCCTCGTATTTCGTTTCTAATTGGTTTTGTATTTTCTTGCTTAGGTTAAGCCACATTCAACCCTCGTCTGTCCTTTCTCTTTTTATTATCTTAATTCCTTTTTTTTTTTTAAATTCTCATACACTTACCCCCATCCCGTCATAAAATACAGCCTTATCCCCATATTGCCCGCACACAAACACACACACACACACACACACACAAACCCTTTCAAGTAAGTTCAAAAGAAAATATACATAGGCTCAGAGTATGCGAGCAAGCTAAACTGATTGCTAAACATAACTGTTTCCTTATTCTGGTCTCATAACACCTTCTCATTACACTCATCATTATAACATTCACTGGTGTTTACAAAAAAAGAGAAAACTGTTTTCCTTTTATTTTACACCACAGAGTAATAATACACAAGCAGAGCGCACACACACACACACACACATACACACAGATTAAATACAGAGAAAATACACATACGCACACATACGCTTACAGTATGCGTGGGAGGTGAATTAATCTCCTAACATAACGGTTACCTTAAGCTGATCTCATTGCCCCACTTATCCCCATATTGCCCGCACACAAACACACACACACACACACACAAACCCTTTCAAGTAAGTTCAAAAGAAAATATACATAGGCTCAGAGTATGCGAGCAAGCTAAACTGATTGCTAAACATAACTGTTTCTTTATTCTGGTCTCATAACACCTTTTCATTACACTCATCATTATAACATTCACTGGTGTTTACAAAAAAAGAGAAAACTGTTTTCCTTTTATTTTACACCACAGAGTAATAATACACAAGCAGAGCGCACACACACACACATACACACAGATTAAATACAGAGAAAATACACATACGCACACATACGCTTACAGTATGCGTGGGAGGTGAATTAATCTCCTAACATAACGGTTACGTTAAGCTGATCTCATTGCCCCACTGAACGCCCCTTTTTTACCTTTATCCCCCCTACCCCACAGCGTCTTCGGCTTGCAACTACCTCTACTCTTTCTCTCTCTCCCTCTCTCTCCCTCTCTCTCCCTCTCTCTCCCTCTCTCTCCCTCTCTCTCTCTCTCCCTCTCTCTCTCTCTCTCTCTCTCTCTCTATGTATATATATATGCAGTGGCGTCACTAAAGTGGTTGGGCGGATGCGGGCCACACCAGGTGACATCATTTTAGTGGTGACACCTAATTGAACAGTTCCTAATTTTATAGCAGTAAAAACACGGTATACTCGGTTATATAACATGAGCAGAAGCATAGGGTGTCACGATACATCGCAGTGTGTGAAGTTCCTGTAAGGATGAGAAGAAATCTCTTAGATCTTATAAATCATTAATAAGTACTATTGGGACGGGTTTATTGTGGGCTTCTTTCACCCTCGCCATTGTCGATCGTGCAATGATAATGCAGGAACAACGGGAGATAAAGCGGGGACTTTCACCATGACCTGAAATATCCATTGGTCCCCACCGAGGTTCAAACCAAAGTCGACCGTCGAGCACTTTACCGCACGACCATCCGTCCCATTATAAGAAATCGCCTACCTAAACGGGGCAATTTTTTTGAAGTTTTGCAGTGTTTTTCTTTCATCTCCACCACAGCTGAGAGTGTATTGGCCTCAAAGGCGCCACGGAAGAAATGGAGGGAACTTCAAACATGCCCTGAAAAATCTCCTAGGTCCTCACCAGCGATCGAACCAGGCACCCACAGGTCAACAGTCAAGCGCTTTAGCGCAATACCACCCATTTATTATACAGAACCGTAGCATAAAGTAGCGCCATACAGAGCAGTAGCACAGGGTGCCACCATTAACGCAGCTGCACAAGATGCTTTTCAGTTATCGGGGCCTTTTGTATAGGTATGTAAAAGTGTAAAATGTAGATTAAGTGACTTTTTTGTAGAGCTTTAATTACGGTTGTTTGGCGAATGTATGTTTAAGTTCAATAAGCAACAACGTTTAAAGGGTCGAAGCTTACAAAATGTTATAATGCTATAAACATGGACTTTCTCTTACGAATTCATATTTCCGGGTCCTTGAAATTTTTTCACATGGTTACGGCAAAATAAATTTCCCAACCGGATGTTTCCTTCCCATTAGTTCCCTTAACAGCTGCGTAGTTAGCCTGACCTTAAGATGGGATTTATCTGAGTGGACTTGGAACCACATAGGGGTGACGTCACTTGTATTGGAGTTCCTACAAAAAAAGAAAACCTAAAGTCGGTCACTCTGATCAAGAAATTGAGTGACTGGAGTTGTCGGAAATGTGTTTATATTTGAGTTGTAAAAAATGGCAGACATGAGTTAAATATATCGTAATATAGAACTTAAAAACCAAAAGCATTGAATCAGTCTATTACGCCATGATTGAAGTATTTAGTGAATCATTGTAAATGTGTACCATGTAAATGTGATGGGTTGTAGTATTTTGAATCATTGTAATTGTTTACCATGTAAATGTAATGAATGAAAACATGTTGAATAATTGTAATTGATATTATCATTGACATATTGAAAAAAAAAGTCACAGGGGACATCTGAAACTATAAAAAGTACATATATTACTGACTATTTTACTTTGAATTCCAAAATTGTATTTTGTGTTGTTACTTATTTTTTTAAGTAAGAAAAAATTCAAATTCATTAAATATCCAGTCTAATCAGTTAATTTTTTTTTTTTAATCCAAATATTGTTTACTATTAATTAACTGAGATTCAATAAGTTAAGAACATCTCTACAAGGAAGTTAAAGAAACTGTAAATCACGTGATTTACGCATGCACCTGACTAGAGTCACCATGCTGGTAGAGTCAAGAAAATTAGATAAGTGGTTATCAACTTTTTTTATGCTGCGGACCCCTCTGGCATTCCAAGCTCGGGTGGCGTACCCCCATAGCCGAAGGCACTACAGAGTTTGTCCAAACATGGTGGTAAGCGAGATAAACATATGTGTATTTTAAGTTCAATGTCCAGTCTGGACCTGTACTTGGTAACAGTAACAGCAGTTCTCACAAGTGCTTCGTAGAAAATGGTAGCAGGACATTGATGGCTATGTCTAAACATCCTTTCCACAACGTCTTCGCACATGTCGACTGCTGCCGGTATAATTAGCTTTTCAGCAATTGTGCGAGGTTTTTTGGAACGTGCTATTCATAATGCTCCCAACCAAATACAACGCTCGAAGAGCTTTCTCGTTTACAGTTTGCCTTTAGGTTTCAAATTGAGCTCTTTCTGCCTCTCAAAGTATTCCTTCGAATTACTGGCAAATTTCGAATGCATTTAGGTCAGGTGGGCCTCAATTTCTCAGGCTTCATCGCATCGTTAGTTAATGTTTGCATCACAGGACACAAAGAGGTTGGTCCTCACTGCGGTGAAGCCGAGTGATATAAATTTTGATTATACTATCGCCTTTTTATTTTTCTTCGTCTTGGCTGTTTGATCATCAGAATCTTCCAGGTTCTGGTCAGTTTTCCTCTTCACAAATTTATCCATGCTACTAGGCTTGGACAGTTTTATTTAGACAAAATATTGATAAACAAATGACCAATAACAGTTTATTCTCTTTGACTCAGATCTCACAGGGAAAAAATTAGAGACAAAGTTTCAGAGTAGAGAGAGTTAGAGGAGGTAATTATCTGTAAAAATATTTCACATTCTGATGACGAAAACTCACATTTTAAAATAAAATCAACTAATATTATAAAATAAATACAAATCTTATCAAATATTTTGAATTGTTTACTAACATTTTAAAAAGTATTAGTCACATAAGCACATGACATGACAACAGAACAGCATAATAAGTTCATCTCAAGAATTTCGCACCGTTTCATCGATGCATTAACGAAAATCCCTATTATCGCTCTGGTCTATTTTCAAATTAAAAATTTACGAAAAGTCTACTTCCAACCAAAAAAATATGTGAGTGTCATTTTAAATTAACATGCGAAGTGTATACCAGCAATTTGATATCAAAAACTTTTGTGTAAGATTATTTCTAGGCTAATCTAGGCATATAATAATTGTAACCACTGATTAACCAGACTATTTATCAACAATACACACGTTTGCAGAGATCCGGATGTTTTAACAGGGATGTCAGAGCTCAGTAGGTAAGAAACATTGCCAAGATGACATGACTCAAAAACTCACTGCACAAGTACATGTAGTATGCAGACTAGTTCATACTTCAGACAAAATTATAAGTAAATACCAGCACATTTTTAAATTATATACATTGTTATCTTTGCCTGAAACATTGGCATAACTAGTATTTTTGTTTAGCTAAAAGCTAACCAATCAACCAAACCAAGCAATACTTCATATGAGAAAATCGCTAATTTAATTGACTTGCCCACGGACCCCTTTGAAGCTCCTCGCGGACCTCTGAATTAAATCATCAGATTATATGAGTCACCAAAGGACTCGGAGACACTGTAAATAATATCCTGTAACCTTCTTGTTGAGATTCTACGTTTGTCGTTTTGTGAGACTTCTACAGACATTACACTTTAAACTACAGGATGAAAAAATGCCTTGACAAAAAAACCTTCCAGTTGTTGGTTGTAGAATGTAAGTGATGAACATTTCAACTCAACTACAATCTAATGTATCTATAAAAATTTAGTATTTTTAACTTATTAATTTGTTACTTTACTTTTTAAAAATATAATTCATATTAATCATAGTTATTCCTAGACTAATTAGTTAAATTAGTATACAGTCTTCTTGTTACCCCCTTTTCATTTCTCCATTGATTTCTCTGCTTCCTTGATGCAATGATTTAACATCTACAGTAATTAAAATAAAAAGATACCATATGGCAAGCTAACAATAGGCAATTAGACAAACATCTCATTATTTTATGGACTTGAAAATATAATAAACTACTATGTGTTCATAGTTATGTGTTCTTTCAGACCGTCATGTTTTCATGCAGACCGTCTTGTGTTCATGCAGACCGTCATGTGTTCATGCAGACCGTCATGTGTTCATGCAGACCGTCGTGTGTTCATGCAGACCGTCATGTGTTCATGCAGACCGTCATGTGTTCATGCAGACCGTCATGTGTTCATGCAGACCTTCAAGTGTTCATACAGACCGTCATGTGTTCATTCACACCGTCATGTGTTCATGCAGACCGTCATGTGTTCATGCAGACCGTCATGTGTTCATGCAGACCTTCAAGTGTTCATACAGACCGTCATGTGTTCATTCACACCGTCATGTGTTCATGCAGACCGGCATGTGTTCATGCAGACCGTCATGTGTTCATTCACACCGTCATGTATTCATGCACACCGTCATGTGTTCATGCAGACCGTCATGTGTTCATGCAGACCGTCATGTGTTCATGCAGACCGTCATGTGTTCATGCGGACCGTCATGTGTTCATGCAGACCGTCATGTGTTCATGCGGACCGTCATGTGTTTATGCAGACCGTCATGTGTTCATGCAGACCGTCATGTGTTCATGCAGACCGTCGTGTGTTCATGCAGACCGTCGTGTGTTCATGCAGACCGTCGTGTGTTCATGCAGACCGTCATGTGTTCATGCAGACCGTCGTGTGTTCATGCAGACCGTCATGTGTTCATGCAGACCGTCATGTGTTCATGCAGACCTTCATGTGTTCATGCAGACCGTCATGTATTCTTTCAGACCGTCGTGTGTTCATGCAGACCGTCATGTGTTCTTGCAGACCGTCATGTGTTCATGCAGACCGTCATGTGTTCATGCAGACCGCCATGTGTTCATGCAGACCGTCATGTGTTCATGCAGACCGTCATGTGTTCATGCAGACCGTATGTTTATCTATTCATTGATGCCCTGGTCAGTTCATATGTTGGCTGTTTTTTTTTTAATTAGAAATAATTGGTTGTATTTTTTTTTTTGTAAATTTTACCAAACAGTTTAGGTATTGATCATCGACATCTAAAAAAAAGTCACTGGAGATAACAGATACCCGACTATGAAAAGTAAAAAAATTACCAATTATTTCCCTTTGATTTACCAAAATTTGATTTTGTGTTGTCACAACTGTGTTTTATTTTCGGAGTTGCTACGGTTCTGTCCCTAAAAGAACCCGTATTTTTTTACTGCGGGTACCAGCCATAGATAATATTGCTCCACACCCTAACCCTAAACCTATCCCTATCCCTAACCCTATCCCTAACCTTAACCCTAATCCTGAATAAAAAATTCTGAAAAAAAAATTATTTATATATGCCATGTTCCTTATACCCTAATATAATGGTTTTGGCTGGTGCCGGAGCCACTGCGTTTTATTTTTTATGTAAGAAAAATGTAATTCATTAAACATGAAGTCTTATTTTTTTTATGTTGAGATATTATTTAAATATTGTTTATTATTACTGAGCTGATCAACGTACCTTCAGATTGGTCAGTTTTACACTAGGTCATATTAGCTCAAAGTCAGTTGGTTGTGTATGCGACCTATTTTCGATCAACATATACTGTATATTGTTTAAGTTCTGTACTGAATTCGAGTTTAAGCTGGACGTCATGCAAACATTTCTTTAATATTTTGTTAATAGTACTTTAGTGCCCATTCTGCTTCTTCACGGCCGGTAAATACTGGTTTTAGGATAACAGCTGAACTCTGCAGCGCACAACCGTACAATGCGTACATGCCTCAGCAATAACTTTCTTTACATCATTTCTGTCAAGTTTGCAGGTTAAATCTGCTTACCATACAGGCGTAATATTTGAGTATGTTTCCCAACAAGTTGGTTGGCTGTTTTCGTTAAGTTTCTGTGCCCATAATAAGGATTATTTTCATTGGGATGAACTATGTAGGCGTAACATATGAACTTTATTTGATGAATAATTGAATGTCCCCCCCCCATACTTAAATATATTTTGCCTTTAGAGCCACTTTGAGTACATAGATATCATAGTGAGATGGTCTGATATCACAGTGAGTTTGTTTAATATTATCAAGGAAATAGTCTGATAACACGGCTTGATTGGACAGTAGGGGTATGACTAAAATATAACCCTATATCCCCATATCATATTTGGTGGAGCTTTGCATGACACATAAAGAAAATATAGGTTATTTTTGTTTGCATAAGAAAGTTCACCCTCCAATCGACACACATTTTTTATAACACAAATTATCAAATATTTCAATAAAGGTTTCACCATTACAAATAAAAGTGACATTAGAATAATAATGTTGCAATGTACATTTCTTTTGTGCATTAGTAGAATAAATGTATTGTTCAATTTATCAATGGACTTGCAAGTAGAAGTAAATCTTGTATCACTTTAATTGCACGCTCTGCACAAATATTAGAACGCTGCGTTGGTATATAAGTTGGATCTGTGGACCATAATGTCCTTAATGACTTCAAAGTCTTTGTATGCTGCTTACAAGATTATGATAAATTATCAAAGTCAGTAGTATTGAAAAACTGGGCAGTGAACCAGATGTCAACCCACATACCACTGATGAAATCACATGCTGCCATAGCTGTTTGCAGATACTCATCAGAACGAATGATGACAAACAATAAATTGCCTTTGAGTTCCATCTCTCATTACTGATTATTGGAAGTGATTTAGAATTTACTTTTCGTAAGCTTCCTCTAGTTTTAAAAATCATGTAGCATTATGTTAAAGCCATGTCATCTGGCCAGCACTCATGTTCTGATTTCTTTAGTGGTGCTCAAGCATTATCAAATGATGTTTTGAGTTGTTCATACATTTCTGTTATTGTTGAAACAAACTAGTAGCTGATGTTTGGTGAAGTTGTTGATGTACTAAAATTATCATTCATGACATGTTTTAATATTGTATCTTGAATGTGAAGATACATGTATCATCCAATGTATACAGTTTTTTCTAATCCAACATCTTAAAAGTGTTTCTGTAACAGTGTGACTGCAGCAATTTTTCTTCAAGTATTTGAGCACAGTTTTCATTCAAGAAAAGTATAGAACAGTAGTATGGCATGATATGGCCCTAAATGAGATGTAGAGCCAAAGAAAGAAAGAAGAAGACAGTTTTTTTTCCATTGAATATTGTCTCCCCTTTTGCATTTGCCAGCTGAATAACAGCGAGTCTGACCTCCCTTTTTTCATTTTTTTTTATAACAGCAACCTCATAAGCATTATTTTTGTATGGTTTTACCATCAAATTGTAAGCACCAGTGTTCTTTTTTAGTTTTCCTTGAAATTACTTTGTAATTTTTCTCTTTCTTTCATTAGACCTTTTCAAATGCCAGTTTAATTTGGAGTAGATATGCAAACTCCAGTTCCCGACATTTTGGACATTCCTTGTACTTAATTTTGCTGCAGTCACTAAATGCACTGAAGACGAAGTTTTTTGTCTTTGAGATTTTAATGGTTTCTCATTATCTTTACTGAAACACTGTTCTTCGCTCACAAAATCTTCTTTACTCACATATTCTTCTGTATCCGAATTTGGTAAGACACTTGATTCAACACTTTCTTCAATAAAGATTTCTGTGACTGGCACTTTCTCTTTAAGTAATTTCATATTTCTTGGGTGAATCTTTAGTGAATCATCTTCAATAGCCTACTTTTCCTTTTGTTGAAATATGAAGTGCATAGAACTCTATGTCTTCTCGGCACAACCACTCTCCTTTCTCCTCTCTTACACTACACATCGCTGTGAAATCATTGTTTCCAGGACTTCGATTATGCCTTTCAAACTTCTTAACAACTTTGTATGATCATGTATTTTCTGCTTTTTACATCAATTGGAATTTTTCGCATTTGATCAAAACTGTCAACAGTCTTTGGTGATTTAATGCCTTTTCGGAAATATACTAGACTTAAAGTCCAAATTCTCTTGCTCGTCTTGGAAGCTGGAGCATTTTTGACAGAACTGCTCTGAGACAATCCAGAAATGACACAAATACTAATTATGCATATAATAGTTGCCAACTACAATGCTGACGGTGCATGGAACAACGAAGAACAAAATTACAGTTAAAATACTAAATATGACATAATATTTACTGGGCGTGTGGAGGGTGACCTTTTTTTAACAGTTGAGGGTTGTTATTGATATTTTTGTTAAGACATGATAAATATCCACTTGTGACAGTATGGGGAATAAAAAAAAATGAAAAACATTTTTTAGTCATATACCTATTGGACAGTTATTGTTGTGAAAGGTCACAAAAGGGGTGCAGCCCACATTTCCCAGTTTCACTCATCTTTGGTTCCTTTTCAAGAGAGTGAGACTCGATTAGTTTAGACTCTCTGTGCAGGGGGGGGGAGAGGGGGTATTGTCTATATATAGACTGATTGTTAACGCGCACAAATATATATCACCATTTTGTACTCTAACTTCTTCTAGCTGGTCCAGGTACTGGGCCTTAGTTAACTACTTGAAATATTTTTTTTTCTTGTAATTATGGCATCATAATTTTTCATTTATTTACTGTACATATTTAAAATTGCTTTAATAAACAAATCAACAAAAACATGACAGAAAATAAGAAATAAACAAATATACACAAAAAAATTGGCCTATAGAAAGTTTAATTTCAAATGTAAAAAAAATGTCCAGACACATTTTTGTACAGAAGATAAACATCATTAGAATAAATAAATATATTAATGACAATAATAAACAAACAACATTAGAATAAATTAATATATTGGTGACAATAATAAACAAACAACATTAGAATAAATTAATATATTGGTGACAATAATAAACAAACAACAAATGTTTATGTTGATGTCATAATATAACAGAATGACATACAAATAAAATACAACACCGCCATATTGTTTGTTTTATAAACAACTCAGAAGACACCACCAGTTCCACTGTAATTAAGTTTAGAATTTAAACTTCCACTGTGGACAAATTGATACCCCCACCACACCCCACCACTACCAACACCTATATACCCCACACAATTAACTGAAGCTCCACTACTTCCTGGACATGTTCCCGTTGTGTAGGTAAATTTATTTAATCCATCACCAACCTCGTTTTTTTCCATCCAGTGACCAACAGTGACCATTTTACTACATCCATGAGGATGTGACACTATAAAGTTTAACTTGTCCACATCTCGAGATTCAAAGTATTTGTTCCTGACTTTCCACCAGACATCAACATAATGTCTACACAAATTGTCAAGTTTATCTCCCAGATTTTTGTCACATGTCACACAGTTCAAAACACACCAGTCATTCTCAACGTTTACATAGTCAACACTGACCTGATCAACACTGACCACTGGGCTGTCTACTCTATCATAAAACAATCTCAAAGATGTATGACTGGCCTCAGTATCATCAAACACCACATGTGTGGCTGTGTACACAACAAACTCCCACCACACATGGCTGGATGTATCTGAATTTTGACATTTCTTGCACCAACATGTAGTGTAGTTCTTCCTATGTTTGTCTCCATATTGTCTATATCCATTTGTAAACTGGTACACTCTACTCACCATCCCACTTCCTGTTCTCCAGTTTGTTTTTTCTCTCATGTTGTAAAATGGATATGAAACTTTTGTGTCTGGCCAAAACTTTGGTCTGTGTAGACTGGTTAATTTAACAGCTACTCTGACTGTCATCTCAGCTGTAGCTTTAATGAGTTCATACAGATCCTTGTCTCGATGACCTTCAGGTAGATGGTTTAAAGTGAATGTATCAACAGGTATAAATTGTCTATGACCTGGATTCTTCTTACAACCAATAAGATGTTTGTGTAGATCAGCTTCTCCACCTTCTGACACCTGAGTTTCATGATTACCTAGAACAGACAAATCAACTTAGAATTATAAAATACAAAATACTTAAATATGCAAAACATTAAAATATCAAATATATAAAGTCCCCATATTATGTCTGTTATATTACCACAATGTAAACAATAAATTGTGTTTGATTTTACCATAAAGTTTATTTCCCATTGTGTGAAATTCACTGTCCACCAAGTGACTTTAAACCTCAGCTAAAATACAATTTTAAGTCTGAAATAAACAAATGGACTAATTATATAAGTAATATTATAATTCACAACTGAAAATATCTCAACTCAGTTTAGTTAACTTAAATAAAGTATTATGAAAATTGAGTAAAATTAAATATTGGAATAAAAACTTTACCTCCAAAGAAAGTATAATTCAACACACCATTCTTGTAATAAACTTACCATAAAAATGTTTCTATTATTTCAGTAATTCAATTATTCCAACTTCTAAACATCTGAGTTTTTTTAATCACATGGAAATGTATAAAATAAATAAAAAAAATGTATCAAGAGTTTTAACTGAAAAGAAATCAAAATATAAATTTAGGATATTATGTTTTATATTATACAAATGACACATTTGTTTACATAATCAAAATCGTCCTAGTAAATTGCTAGAACAAAATTTTCCTAGTAAAACTTTTTTTGTGTCAATAATACTGGAGACTGTAAATAATAGTGGTGAATGGCTAATTATCTGCCTTTGAGCTATAGACAAAAATAATTCACTATTTGGAATATTTTTTCCCTTTAAATTAGTGTCTACTTGATCAATGTCATTTTTCTTTTTAAATTTTCAATGTACCTTATTAAAAAAAACTGTAAGCCCTTTAAACAACTCAATTTATATATTTTATTAATTTAAAAATATTGTTTTACAAATTTTTTTCTTTTTAAAATGTCTTTGTCTTTTAAACGTTGAAATTTGAATTACTGGTAAAGAAAAATAAAAATCCATACATTTGAAAATTCTTTTTAAATTTCAGCCCATTTTCTTTCACAATTTATTTGTTTGTTATAATGATAATTAAAATAACATAATTGTAATCTAAAACATTGTTTTTTTTTACTTAAGCCAAATCAACTCAATTATAGATACTAAAACTCTGCTATTTGGCTGCTCTTGAATATATTTTATAATATTATCCTTAATACCTGAAGAATTAATAAATCCTATAGTAAAATATTTTAATACATTCAACATTAATAAAATAAAATATAATTATTTCCTCTCTACTTCTTTAATGAATATAATTAGGCTATATGTGCATTTCTTAATCCATTTTTCATCATTTAAAGAACTTTTACATCACTTAATTTTATTGTTTAAAGTTTACTAATTTCCATACCTACATTTAATGATAAACAGAGTTTCATTTGTAAAAGTCATTAGTGACACAATAATTTAGATATTTAATAAACCAGAGGCTCTCAAAGCAAGGGTGTTGACCCAATTGTGAACTGGAAAAAAATTTCCAAAAGGTTTTGATAACATTTTAATTTGTTATTAAATTATTGGGAATCTTTAAATGAATGTCTAATTACTTCTATATTTCTATCTAATTATTTCTTCATTTCTATCTTATTACTTCTATATTTATTTCTAATTACTTCTATATTTATATGTTTTTAAATTTTTGTAAATCTACAAATTAAAACAGTAAATGCAGGGTAAGTCTATGAAAGTATTATGTCTCCTACTAACCCACTATGGAGAAAACCTAATTTTTCTTCTAACTCGTTTTAGAAGTATAAAAAATATTTTGATTTTATATTTTTAATGCATTTATTACTTTAAAAAAATAAATAATAAATGGAAAAATCAGTTTATTTTGCTACCATATAGGCAACAAAAGGATTTGTTTTTATGGTTGGCATTAAACCAAAATAATTGTTAAAGTTGGTCTCAATGCTTCAAAGTTCTAGAAACATTGCAATAGACAAAATAAATAGATTTTAATCTAAAAAATTTTCACTAAAATAAATATGTGAGCCAAAAAAATAAAAGAAATTAGAGTTATAGCAAATGTTTTTGGACAAAAAAAAACTTTATGAAATATGAAAAAAAAAAATATATATATATATATATATATATATATATATATATATATATATATAAATGATAAATAAGTTTTATTTTTTCTCTGGGTAGTGGGGGAAGAAACTGATAATTATAAATAAATATATAATAAATAAATGATACTAATTAGCTAATACATTTGCAAATGCAGTGTCAATAATATTTTTTTTTAATATTGATAGGGTTAGTTTTTTTTTTTTTGTTTTTGTTTAAATTTAAAAACTACATTGTCTACATGTGATGTTGGTAGATTCTAACATTAATATGAACCATTTAAACGTTTTGAAGTAAATTAATTACAGGGTAACTTTTTTCTACCAATTCAAAGCTTAGATTACAAAAACATTTGGATTGCAAAAGTAAACATTTTAAAGGATAGTTTTTTTTTTTATTTTATAAATATCATTTTAATTTCGAAAGATCAAATAAAATAGAACGTAAGTAGGCCAAATTAGCAAGTCAAGATCAAATAAAATAGACAGTAAGTAGGCCAAATTAGCAAGTCAAGATCAAATAAAATAGACAGTAAGTAGGCCAAATTAGCATGTCAAGATCAAATAAAATAGACAGTAAGTAGGCCAAAATAGCAAGTCAAATAGGCATCAATGATTCGATGATCAAAACACGTCTTTTGAAACAAATAGACAGTATCGATGCAAACTTGCAGACAAAGCAGTTTTATTTAATAAAAAAATGCCAGTATGTGTTTGGAAATTACTCTTTGTAATTATAATTAAAATAAAAAAAAAACAAACAGCCTATATTAAGTCTATATTATCAATAAACTATTTAAGAGTAATATTGTTCCCTGTCTAATCTCGATGGTTTAAACCAGTGTTTCTCATTTTAATACATTTATCTTACTTTAATTATTTATAATTATCACTCATGATATATTGCAGTAAAAAAAAGAGCAATTTAATTTTCTAGTCAGGTTTGAGATAAAATTATAATTATCAAACTTAATGAAATAAAGATAACCAGTACCGGAGCGAAACAAATTTCTGCAGAGCCGGGGATAAATGTTTATGGTTTCATCTCTGGAAGGGATATATTAGCTAAAGCAGAGCCGGGGTTAAATGTCTATGATTTCATCCCCGGCAGGGATATATTAATAAAGCAGAGCCGGGGATGACAGTTCTCAGTACCGGGAAATCACCGGCATCCCAGGCGGTAAATCGAGCCCTGCAGATAGCCAATATAAGATATATAAGACTTGTAGCAATCAGCCGTGTATAACAAGTCTATTTCCGTTGTTACACTATACTTAGGGTCAATCAAAAAAAAAAGCAATTACAACTGATAAGGCAATAAAACTATCTATTAAAGACTGTTACAACTTACCTTTGCTAGTCTAAATATACTAACATTTTTGTCTCCCCTTTTTTTTATTGATTCGTGAGGCAGTATGACTGGAAGGAAATGTTTCCGCACTATATAGCAGGCTTCAAAGTTCTATAAATAGTATGGTTTTTTCCAATTTCAATATTCGGCATTCCACGAACTTGACTAATATTTAGTCTTTTACTTTTAAACTGTAGGTGTTAGGGGCTGTCCATTATTTATGTCAACAATTTTTTGGCGATTTTTACCTCCCCCCTCCCTCTTGTCAACAACTTGTCAAACTTCCAGAGACCCCCCCCCCCCATAAAATTTCGCCAACATTTGATTACTCCCCCCCCTAAAAAAGGTGGCTTACAAAATGTTTATGTGGCAAAATTAGTAGGAATCAGTGGCGTCACTAGTGGGGTGCGGGGGGTGCGGACCGCAACGGGTGACACCCTCACAAGGGGTGACACCAAAAAATAGTTGATTTTGATGAAGTAATTAACAAGTTTGCATCTCTAATCCGAGGAAAGGGAAGTTCTGATTTAGTTGAGATTTAATGTGACATAAAATTTAATGTAAAAATAACAATTAAAAAAGTGACATATTTTCTATTTAGTTTTATTTCTTAAAATCTTTGACAGATCACAATTTTTTTTAAAGAATAAAAAATCGACCTTGAATTATTTATTCTTCTATTGTCGTTGTAAATTTATTTATAAATTTTGCTAAGAATGCCGTATGTCTATGGGGTGTCATGAGAAGGGTGACACCATGAGTTACCGCACCGGGTGACACCAACCCTAGTGACGCCACTGGTAGGAATATAGTTAGTTTAGTTAAAATACTGAATGTTAGGCGAGTATGTAACACAGGACTACAAACGCTGCTTAATTTTCATATTTATTAAGTAATAATATTAAATAAAAAAAAAAAAGTAACATTGTTAACGTCAACTTTTCTTGACCTCCCCCCCTCCCCCTTGTCAACAATTGTCAAAAATTTTCTGACTTCGCCCCCCCCCCCCCTATTTTGTTTACATAATTAATGGACAGCCCCTTATGGCAAAGTACAACAAACACAAGGTCGATGACAGCCACAGTCTGGAATAAAAATCGTTCATACACTTTAAACAGAGCCGGCTTTAAGATGTACGGGACCCGATGATAAACTTTTACTGTTGCCCCCCCCTCTCTCCCCCCCCCTCCCCCCCCCATCGTTCTCAGCTATCAAACAAGTAAGTCTTAGTTTCAAATTTTATTTTATAAACGTACAATAATACCAGATGTGGCAACGGGTGTGGTTGATAGAACCGCTAATTGTTTGTTGTTTTTTTTTTTTTTAACAGTAAAATATACTTTAAAAGCCGCATTACTATCACTGTAGTTTTAATGAGCTCTGGGAATTAGATATTTGAAAAATCTGGCTCATTGGGAGCCGCACAAAACACATCGTAGAGCTGCATCTGAATCTAAGAGCCGTATTTAGCTACCGCTGTTCTATATTCTATAAAAGTAATTTATGTTTTACACTGGAAATCAATTCAAATATCCGATAAAAACTAAAGGCCCACATACTATTAAACAGAAAAAAAAAAAAACATTTGTAATCATCATTTTCTTTATTATATTGATTGTATATAAACCTCAAAGCTGTAGTATAAGGTGGGATTTTTATTTTGTCAACTCATTTAAAAATTATACGATATTGATATATATATTCACTAATGACATCTATTTATTACGATTTTTAAAAATGTCTTTCCATAGGTCTATTATAATGAGGTCAACGTTTAAACTTCTGGTAATTTTACAACTCAATAGATATAAATGTCAAATATTTCAAAAGCTCTTAGTTAATTAATGATGTCAGGAATTTTTTTTTACATTAGTTTTAGTTTAGAAAATTTCCTTCCTACTGATGTCAAAGTAACTGGAAGTGTTGAGACATTACAAACAGTAATGAAAATAATGATCAATTTGTAAGACCTGTTGTTGTCAGCACATTTGAATTGAGACTTTGGCTGCTGAATCGGTTCATTTGTTTATGTGTTCACATAAGGTATTAATCAATCTATATCAGTCAATTTTCTTAGGAAATTATTATAATCAAACTTTACGCCTTATTACAAACACAGCCGACACCCTGAAAAACTTTGATGACGTCATTTAAATAGAAGTAATTGTTAAAACATCCAAGTGCAAAACTCAGTATTTACTATCGATTTATTTCACCCAATATTATATTTTCCAAGATGGTGGCACTGCGATACAGGGAAGGGGGGCAGCTTAGGGCAAGCCAAGTTGGTGAGATCTATGTCAAGTTGGTGAGATCTATGTCAAGTTGGTGAGATCTATGTCAAGTTGGTGAGATCTATGCCAAGTTGATGAGATCTATGTCAAGTTGGTGAGATCTATATCAAGTTGGTGAGATCTATGTCAATTTGGTGAGATCTATGCCAAGTTGGTGAGATCTATTCCAAGTTGGTGAGATTTATGCCAAGTTGGTGAGATATAAGTAAAGTTGGTGAGATCTATGTCAAGTTGGGCAAACGACCTATCTGAACTAATAAACATGTTGAATGTTGTCTGAATGTTAATAATTACTCTCACCGTTAGATCTGAAGCTAAACTAATATTTACTCCACACATGTTTTTTCAGTCGAATTTTTCAAATAGATATTTATTTTTATTGGTTATTTGAACAAGCATAGTTGACAGATGCCCGACATAATTGTTACATCAACACGTATAGTTGACAGATGCCCGACATAATTGTTACATCAACACGTATAGTTGACAGATGCCCTACATAATTGTTACATCAACACGTATAGTTGACAGACGCCCGACATAATTGTTACATCAACACGTATAGTTGACAGATGCCCGACAAAATTGTTACATCAACACGTATAGTTAAATTACGCCCGACATAATTGTTATATCAACACGTATAGTTGACAGACGCCCGACAACATTGTTACATCAACACGTATAGTTAAATTACGCCCGACATAATTGTTATATCAACACGTATAGTAGACTGACGACCGATATATTTGTTTCATCAACACGTATCGTTGAATTACGCCCGACATAATTGTTATATCAAAGTATAGATGAATAACGCCCGACATAATTGTTTCATCGGCTGATGTTCGTTTAAATTATGTCCCTTCCGTCTGTGTCCACTGAATACAGGTGACATTGATTATTTGAGTATAACCCGGCGTCTCTCTACTAATTACACTCATTACTATAATACAATTAGTGATTTCATAAGAGTTTAATTTGGTGTAAATTTAGCAGTTCGAAATGAAAGTAAGTTTTCCTCGATAAATCTCACATTTTATGATTATAATAAAAATAAAGGAATTACATTTACTCATCAAAGGAAATGAAATTGAATGGCGATTTAATTGGTACAATTATTTAAAAAAAATAATACTAAATATCGACCGAATATTAAAAATATAAAAATAACCACTTTTTAAACAAAGTTTTCACTTGCATTGTCAAAATTTAATTTCAATTTGAAAATAATCCATAAAAAAGAAAAACGATTTTATATACGTTCTATGACTACAGGGAAATGATTCAATCAAATATTTCATACGTTACATGGCTACATGGAGATGATATAATCCCCTCCTTTATATAAATCGCATGGCTATATATCTACATAGATTATTTAATCCCCTCATTTATATAAATCGCATAACTATATATCTACATAGATTATTTAATCCCCTCCTTTATATAAATCGCATAACTATATATCTACATAGATTATTTAATCACCTCTTTTTATATTTCTCACAAAACTTAGGTGTTGAAAAATAGCGTGAAAGTGTTTAGCCAATTTTAATTCTCGCCTAAAAAATTAGTATCGCTTAGGACCAATTAAATCATTTTGTAAATTTATTAGTATTAAGTCCGATTCTCTTAAATAAATGACTGCCAATGGATGCCAACGGATTTTTATGATAGTTTAACGGCTGGGAACTACGTCCTATTTATAGAGCTTTTAGAATACCACAATAACCAACTGGAAATTTTCGAGATGACAAACGAACTTCTATTAATAGAGCTCAAAATTAGATTTTAGGCAGAATTGGCCTGTTGATTACTTCTTAGCCAAACGAAAATTAGGGTATGGCGCTTAATAGAATTTTTACTTGGCTTGATCAATAGGAACTACAATTCTTATATTGATAATTGAACGTACAAGTAAGTATTTCAGAGAGCAGATTATTTAATGAAACATGGTTAATATATTAAAAGAAACATTACTTGCCAGTTTTATGAAATTAGCACTACTGTAAGTTAAACAATTGACTACGGACGTTCCTAAATAGATGCCTCAGGAATATCTTAATGATAAGGCGACCAGTCAAATTTAAGAAGGACAATCTCTGGCAGCCGGCAAACCAAGATCCTATAGATCTACAAGTAGCGACAAAAATGGAGATGGATCGGCCACTAAGTAACCAAGAAAACATTACGAAAATGGCTTTACAGTGAAACCCCCTAGGCCAGTGAAATGTTGGCTACCTAAAGACTAGTTGAAGAAGGTCTAGTGAGCTGGAGATGAAAAGTTGCAAACATACGTGTGGGGGGGGTACATTTTAAAAAGTCCTCCCAAAACAGAATGCGCTGGAGAGTGGTAGTAGAGGCCCTTTGCTTCACATTACGAAAATGGCTTTACAGTGAAACCCCCTAGGCCAGTGAAATGTTGGCTACCTAAAGACTAGTTGAAGAAGGTCTAGTGAGCTGGAGATGAAAAGTTGCAAACATACGTGTGGGGGGGGGTACATTTTAAAAAGTCCTCCCAAAACAGAATGCGCTGGAGAGTGGTAGTAGAGGCCCTTTGCTTCACAATGAGTTCAAGGAATAAAGTCAAGTAATTCAAGTTTAACAGACAACAGTAGTAATAAGAACAACAGTGTGTTTAACAGACAACAGTAGTAATAAGAACAACAGTGTGTTTAACAGACAACAGTAGTAATAAGAACAACAGTGTGTTTACCAGACAACAGTAGTAATAAAAACAATAGTGTGTTTAACAGACAACAGTAGTAATAAAAACAATAGTGTGTTTAACAGACAACAGTAGTAATAAGAACAACAGTGTGTTTAACAGACAACAGTAGTAATAAGAACAACAGTGTGTTTGCTACTAGGAAATTGAACCCTCCCTTCATGTTTTTTTTTTTTTAAACTAATGCATAAAAGTGACGGCCATTATGCTCCTTTATTAATTACGTCAACAAACTTTAGAATTTATTTAAACCGCCCCCTTCTCTCCACCTTGTCAACAAGTGTCGACCTTTCGTTGACCCCACTGGTCAAGTTAGTTCATTGTTTAACCCCCTGCCTTAAAATACAAACTTTATGGATACAGAGTTTATGAAAATAAATGAAGAGCAGTTTTTGTACTTTTTGTGAGGAAATATTAATATTATAATGTGTGTCACATTTTATAGTCTTCTCCTAACACACTGTGTTGCAATCTTCAGTCACACATCCCAAAACCTTTCATTGACAAAGTGTGTAACACTTTATAGCCCCAATATCCTTGCCACGGTGTATTAACTATTCTATTAACACTGTTACAGGTGATCGTCGGGTATATCAGTACAACAATATTCCAATTATCTACCAAATAGAAATACCCATTTGTTAAGTAAATACTATATAGTATGTTGTATTTTAAATCAAGGTCTTTTGTACTCTACATACTATTTATAATTAATTATATGACATTTAAATCAGAAACGCAATCTGTCAAGTAGAATTTTTTTTTTGTTTATAATTTCTTAATAAAACGTGAACTTATAAACCGATCTCTCAATGTAAACTTCATATGACTTGAACAAAAAAAAATTCTATTAGCCGGAACTGAATAAATGTTTTTGTTTTATTATTAAACATTAATGTAGCCTACTTTTTAAAATCAAACCATTCATGAATTCTTAGGTATGGCACAGATTGGACAGATTCTGTCGAACTATTCTTTAACCCCCTTCCCACACCTTCACACACACACACACACTATAGAGTGTAGACTATTGTGCAATGATCATGACGTCACCATAAGAGATAGGGGCGGGGGGAGAGAGGGCATTCACTATGGCAGAAATGTGTATCACTATTACCTTACTGAGTAGAGCTTTTATGTTTAAATATTACATATTAGGAATAAATTTTCAAAATGGATTAACTTCACTTCTGGACGTGCTAGAAACATTCCAATGTTATCACTATTTTCAGAAAATTGCATATAATAAAATACGCGTCATGTTGTTCAAGTTACAGAATTTTTTTTTTATTTTGTTGCACAGTGTAATATTTAAAAAAAAATCTTTAAATGAATTATAAACAAATGAAAGCTATATTAGAAATGGTCTTTACATTTATAATGTTTTTTTTTTCAAATTGGTTAATTGAACCATTCAGTTTCTGCTTATATCCGCCAGTACAGAGTATTCATCCCTGAGATGACCAATATCTTGTGCTGCACACAAATATACAAAGCATAGAGAAAACATAAATTTTCTCCCTCCACTGCCCTTTGAAGGGAATTAATTGTTTTAAAGATTAACCTAGAGCTGGACTTTGAATATATTATACCAGCCACTAGTATCAAAGTTGTAAAGAAAACAATTACTGTAACCATTAAATAACTCTACTGATAATTATAATGGTTTCATTGTGTTCAAATTGTTAAAATTTAGTCACTAATTAAATCAACTTTTTAAATAGTTCTTAAAAAGACTAGATAATCAATTTTTACAGTATTTAAACATTTATTGTTCAAACAGTGAAAAAGTATATGTTTGAAGTACAATTTATGATAATAAGCAAGTACGATTTATTGATCATATATCAAGTGTCAACAATAAAACCCGTTAAATTATTAAAAACTAGTCTGTATTTTACCGTTCATTAACATTATATTTTGTGTGTTTCAAACTCTCAGCTACTTATTAAATTATTTTCAATTGTCTCCTTTTTATTAAATGTAATTTTTTTTATTATCATTTCCCATTATTCTTTTAAAGTCCTCACTTCTGGCTGTTTTTTTTTAATTAGATAGAATTAGCCGCATATTTTTTTAATTGAACCAAACTTTGTTGGTATTAATCATAAACATGTTAAAAAAATCATAGGAGATAACTGAAACCTATCTATAAACATTAAATAATTTATCAATCATTTCCCCTTATTGGTTTATAATTACTGAACCGACCAATGCACATTCACATTTGTTCAGTTTTAAACTTTCTGCTAAATTCAGTCGCTTGTGACTTTTGTTTATGCCGTCTCAATTTGTTTATTTAGTGTAAATGTTTACAAATTTAATTCAAGAAACAAATCAGCAAAAATATGACGTGACAGAAAATACAGAAATAAACAAAGAGAAATACTAATATTATTCAACTGAAAGTTTTATTGAAATTGTAAAATATTTGAGTCCAGACACATTAATGTAGGATAAAGAAGATAAACAACATTAGATTGAATAAATATATTGATGGAAATTACTAACCAGCATCTTAAGCCTGTTCCTTTCTGGATCGCGAAATTGTTTTTTGATGCAGGATTGGCAGGTCAAGACCTACAAAAGTATATACAATATGGGTCTAGAACATATGGTTGCTGAGATCAAGGATGATGACAGACAGATGGACAAAACGGGGACAATAGCGCATTCGACTTATCGAAAAAGCGCTAAAAAGAACAATTGTTTATGTTAATGTCATAATATATTGAAATGACATACACATAAAATACAACACAGCAATATTGTTTGTTAACAAATTAATCACTCAGCACGCTGTAATTAAGTTTAGAATTTAAACTTTCAATGTGAACAAGTTGATAGAGCCACCTACCATCACCTGTACACCCACACAGTAAACTGCGGCTCCGCTACTACCTTTATACCCCAAACAATGAACTGTGGCACCACTACTACCTTGACAGGAGCCCGTTGTTTACGTATTTTTTTATTTTTTTTAATCCAACAGCCACCTTGTATTTGTCCAGCAAGTGACCAACGCTGACCTGTTTACTACATTCATAAGGATGTGACTCTATAAAGCTCAATTCGTTCACATCTAGAGATTCTCTGAATTTCTTAGAGACTTTAGACCAGACATCATCGTAATGTCCACACAACACGTATATTTCATCTGCCAGATATTTGTCACATGTCACACATTTCAGCCTACAATCGTCTCTCTCAATTTTTACATTATCAACATTGAACATATCAATATTTATCTGTTGGCTGTAATTTTTATCAAAAAACAATCTCATGATGTGTGACAGCAGTGACTGGCGTCAAATTCATTAAATACCACATGTGTGGCTGTGTCCATATCAAACTACCACCGCTCGGTGCTGGCTTTTCCTAAAAGTTTACATTTGTTACACCAACATTTATTGCTCTTAAAGGGAATATGCTGATTTATTTAATTTTTACTGTATTCAAACTATTATGGTTTATACAGTGACAAAGAAATGTATGTTTATAGTACATATTGTAGCATTAATGATGATAAACTAAAAATATATCTAGTGTCAGCAACATTAAACTATTAAAATCATCAGCTTTTGAAAAAATATTCCGTATTTACTGATCACAAACTATACCTTTTATGTTTCTAACTCTCAGTTACTTATTAAAGTAATAACAAGTTGTTTATTTCTCATTTTCAATTCTTCATCTGGAGTCCTTACTTTTGACTGCCTTCTTTTATTATCTTTCTTTCTTTATCTATGGTTATTGGTAGGACCGACCCTATGCAAAACGGATTGTGCTTGGCCCAGTCTGGGTAAAGATAAGGATAATAAGTGAAAACTAAGATTTTGTATTAGAAAATGTATTCGTCTTTGTAGTTTATGTATTCTTTACTAAGTACATAATCACGATCACATTAACTCTACTTTACGAGACTTGTGTCTAGCAAAGTCATAGAGTATATCATCAAAATTCAATCCAATAGCACTAAAAAATACTATGCATTCTTGATGTTTCAAAGGTTAGCTTTCAAAATCATTTTTTCCAGGTAAAGATCATGAATTTATGTATCGGTAAAACGTGACAAATGTTCCCCCATTACTTTAAACAACGACGTAATAGGTAAAAAAAACACTGTAAAAACATAAAAACAGAATAAGCCCGCTGAATTATACATGATTACAAATCATAATGTTTAGTTTAACATTTGACACCTAGAAATAGCACGGGGCCTATGAAAGTGCGGGGCCAACTGTGGCCGCATAAGTTGCAGTGGCCTAAGGCCGGGCCTTGTTACTGGCTTTTTGTTTTTAAAAATTTTACCAAACTTTGTTGTGTTTAATCAGAGAAACATTTTGAGTTGTTTTTAAAGCCACAGGAGACAACTAAAACCCGAATATAATAAGTAAATATTTTATTGACTATTTCCCTATTATTTCACATTTTTATTTTATAGAGCGTAGTTAACATTTTTTTACGTCTGACAATATTCAGTTCCATATACCATAATGTGTGATTTAACATTTCACTCTAATCCATTGATTGATAATTTATTATTTAAATAAAAATGTAATTATTGTACAAAAGAATGTACAATCACATTTGTTCAGTTTAACACTACGTGATAAAATTCTTTCAATTGGGTACCTATTTTCGATATTAAGTTGTCTATTTCAATTTTTCTATTTTCTTGAATTTATAAGTCACAATTTGTTTATTAACAGTAAACATTAAATAATTGATTACATAAACAAATCAACAAAAACATGACGTTACAGAAACAAAGATAAACAAATATATTTGCCAATTGAAAGTTGAAAATATTTGAGTCCATACACATTAATGTAGCCTACAGAATATAAACATCATTAGTATAAATAAGTATATTGATGATAATAATAAACAAACAGCATTAGAATAAATAAATATATTGATGACAATAATAAAAAAATACCATTAGAATAAATAAATATATTGATGACAATAATAAACAAACAACATTAGAATAAATAAATATATTGATGACAATTATAAACAAACAACATTACAATAAATAAAAATAATGATGACAATAATAAACAAACAACAAATGTTGACGTCATAATATAATAAAATGACATAAAAATAAAATACATCTCCGCCATATTGTTTGTTTACAAACAACTCACAACAAGATAGCACCAGCCCCGCTGTAATTAAGTTTAGAATTTAAACTTCCACTGTGGACAAGTTGATACAACCTATCATAACCTATATACCCCATACAATGAACTAAGGCTCCACTACTACCTGGACATGTACTTGTTGTGTAGGTAAATTTATCGTGTAAATTACCCACATTGTATTTGTCCACCCTGTGACCAACACTGACCTGTTTACTACATCCATGAGGATGTGACACTATAAAGTTCAACATGTTTACATCTCCAGATTCTTTGTATTTGTCCTTGACATTCATCCAGACATCAGCATAATGTTTCCTCAACGTGTCCAGTTTATCTCCCAGATTTTCGGCACATGTCACACAAATCAACCTACACCAGTCACTATTAATGTTTAAATTATCAACACTGACCTGATTAACACTGACCACTGGACTGTCTTCTCTGTCATAAAACAATCTCAAGGATGTGTGGCTGGCCTCAATGTTATCAAACACCACATGTGTGGCTGTGTACACGTAAAACTCCCACCACACGTGGCTGGGTGTGTCTGAATGCTTACAGTTTGTACACCAACATGTTGTGTAGTTCTTCAATTTTCTACTTTTATATGTTTCACCATCTCCGTTTGTAAATTTGTCTACTCTGAAACTAATTAACCCACTTCCTGTTCTCCAGTTTGTTTTGCCTCTCATGTTGTAAAATGGATATGAAACTTTTGTCTTTGGCCAAAACTCTAATCTATGTGGACTGGTCATTTTGACATCAACTCTGACTGTCAGGTCAGCTGTAGTTTTAATGAGTTCATACAGATAATTGTCACGATGACCTTCAGGTAGATGGTTTAATGTGAATGTATCAATAGGTATAAACTGTGTATGACCTGGATTCTTCTTACAGTCAGTACGATGTTTGTGTAGATCAGCTTCTCCACCTTCTGATACCTGAGTTTCATGATCACCTGGAACATACAAATGAACTTAAAATTTTAAAGTAAAAAATATCTCAACATGCTAAACATTAAAATATCAGTATATTACCACAATGTAAACAATATTAATAAACTGTGTTTTATTTTACCATAAAGTTTATTTCCCATTGTGTGAGTTTTAATGTTCACCAAGTGACTTTATATGTCAATACTATTACAATATTTAGTCTGAAAAAAATAATAATTCATATAAATAATATTATAGTTAACTATTTAAAATATCTTACTTCAGGCTAGTTAAATAAGGAGTTCTGAATTTATAGTAACATTAAACATTTGATTTTTTCATTCCAACACATAATTCCTGTCATAAAAACACCTACCATAGAAATGATTAGTCAGTCACATAGGCATCCAATCATCGTCTTTTGAAAAAAACAAATAGACAGTTTAGATAAAAATAGTTGGTATTTTTTTTTTTTTTGCTATATTTATATTTTATTACATTTTTTTAGTAGTTCATTTTTTTAAATGGTCAGAATGTGTTCGGTTATGGTACTATCTAATGAATATTTCTAAAATACATACAAACTGTCGTAATGTGTTCAATGCATTATTTTATAATACAACTATTGACTTTCTAATATCTATATCGTTATGCCCTACTGAAAGATCGATGTCATTTTTTAAACCAGTACTTACTTAATTAAATACAATTATCTTTAGTTTAGTTTAATTATATGTAATTATTACAACTTGCATACTGAGGTAAAAAAAATAATATAAAAATATTTTTTTTTTGTCAGGTCTGAAATAAAATGATCAAACTGACTGAATTATAGACACCAACACTATATAGGCTTGTAACTAACAATTGTGTAGAATAAGTTCATTTTCTTAATCACACTATAATCAGGGCCACAAAAATCATTTCAATTGTAATCAATTATGTTTTTTAAGTATTTTTGTAAGGAGTTTTACAACTTACCTTAGCTAGTTTCAATATAATGACATTTTTTCCTGAATATGTAAGGCCGTTCGACTAAAAAGAAAATATTTTCGCACTGAAGTATTTTCATAGTTCTATAAATAGTAAGGTCCTTTCCATTTTAAAATAATCGGGAATTCCGAAAACTTGACTAATATTTAAGATCTATTTATAGACTGTACTTGTAATGATCATATGTAACACAAGGTGTATGAGAGTCGCAGCCTGGTAAAAAGTGTTTGCATACTTTTAATCAGAGCCTGCTTAAAGATGTACGGAGCCCGATGAAAAACATTTATTGATAGACTCCCCCCCCCCAATCCTTTCCCCTATCGTTCTCTACTGTCTGACTCCGTGTGAATTTAAGAGCCGCATTTAGGTATAATTGTAATTTACATGTTAAACTGGAAATCAATTAAAATATACGTTAGAAGCAATGGGCCTACATATTATTAAATAAACCAAACTTATGTAAAACACATTTATTATAGATTGAATACAAGAAGGCCTACACGTCTAAATATTAGATTGTGTTTCTGTTATTTTTTGAACTCAATTGAAAATTAATTATAAGCATTCGTGGTAAGTAGCTATAATCTGGTGAGACAAGTTGATTATCTATAGACTGGTGAGACAAACTGACTATCTACAGACTGGTGAGACAGACTGATTATCTATAGACTGGTGAGACAAACTGCATATCTATAGACTGGTGAGACAAACTGATTATATATAGACTGGTAAGAGAAACTTGTTATCTATTGACTGGTGAGACAAACTGATTATATATAGACTGGTGAGACAATTTTTTTCATTGTAGACCAGTGAGTCAAACTGCAAGAGTGGAGTCTACAGTTTCATTAAGACAGTTAGTTGGTTGAATATTGATATAATTACTGAGGTACCACTCTAGTTGCCATTGTTTCCAAGTCAACCAAATTGAAAAACATGATCAATTGTAAGGCTTCAAATAGGGCAGTTTTTTTTTATTTAGCTACTTATTATTCACTATATATTTCATACATTACCTGTGGTGCAGCTATTTCTGATTTAAAAAACCGGAATGCCGCTATTATTGGGCACAAGCGTGGTCTCCCCTTACCTACAGTTTTAATATATGAGTAAACAAGGGCTCGATTTACCACGGGGGATGCGGGGATATCCCCGGCAATGAGACCTGTCATCCCCGGATCTGCTTTAATAATTATATCCCAGCCGGGGATGAAATCATAGACATTTATCCCCAGCTCTGCATACTTTTTTTTTATTTAATACAGAGTTGTGAGACACTTGTGTTATACGCAAAATTAACCAGAGCTAAAATTTACTGAGCACACGAAATCTTCTGTTTACTTCATTGCTTAAAATGAGCAGGATGTGACATCATTGCGATAAACACAGACTAATTAGCTAGAAGTGTTCGTCCATATGTACGCAATCTCCCTCTACCGCTCATCACCAACTCAGCAATACTATAACAAAAATCATCATTTGTATGATGTTATCACAACAAGTTTCTATAAGAGCTACATAATTAAATCAAATTAACGGATGTTATAGGAATAACAAACATTATTATTAAATTTGTGTCATATTTGACTTTGTTATAGCTAAAATTGTTATTGTCGTATGTGATGTATGTATGTTTAAAATGTGTAGTTAAACTTTGATTTATTAACTATTTATTTTTTAAGATATTTTTTTTACGCAGTTACTATGGTGGACAGTGTATATTAATAACATAAACAAAAAAAATAGAATGCAACACAATTTAAAGTATATTTTTAAAATACCTATTTATTAAATGTACTGTTGTTATACCTATTATCAATATCGTTTGTCATCTAATTGTTTATCTTTAAAAAAAAACCGCAACATGCTTTGAGATTAATGAAACAAAATTAACAACATTTTTTCAGCCATGACCAAAAAACAAAATTATAATGCATTTTTTTAGCGAAGAATGTTCCTTAATAAAATTAATTTATTACTTTAAGATATTGTATACACTGACATAAAGAATATTAATTTGGAATAATTAGATATAATTTTAAAATCGTATATGTGAAACCCAAATGTACACCGTTCACAGTATTCATACTAGTATGGCATAAAATACCAATGAATTGATGCACACACATGAAATAACAGAAACGTAGACACAAACTACAATAAACCCTGACACAATTGAAACAAACAAATATCAACAACACAATCACGCATATAAAGTTTAACACATGAGCACAAACACAAATACACAAATAAAATCTCAAACACACACACAGACATACCCTCAGTTTTTAAAACACAATCTCCCACAAACACACACACACACACAAATCATGCAGTCTCAGAAAGAGGAACTCGCACACTCTTAACACAGACCGGGTCTAACATAGACACTGTATGACGCATATGGTCTAACACCGACACTTTATGATGCACACGGTCTAAAACAAACACTGTATGACGCACACGGTCTAACACAAACACTGTATAAACAAACGGATTGCCACAAACACTGTATGAGGCACACGGTCTAACATATACAGTGTATGACGCACACGGTCTAAAAAAGACACAGTATGACGCACTTGGTTTAGCATAGACATTGCATGACGCAGACGGCCTAACACCGGCATTGTATGACACACACGGTTTAACATAGACACTGTATGGCACACACAGTCTAATACACACACTGTATGACGCACACATATATAAATGCCTGAAAGGAGCTGATGATGTTTATCTAGAACACAAAGTCTCCAAGTGGATCAGACATATCTGGGTCAAATTATATTAGGTGACCTTAGGTAAAGCTCTAATTGGGGATAATGGGTAAAGGTTTATTTGGGCTCTTAAGAAATAACGTTAACAAGGCTATAGCTTGCAAATGATGTTATAATACTTAAAACATGGGCTTTCTCTCACCTCTTCAGATTCCCGGTGTGAGGGATCCCTGCCAGACGCTCATATATTTACGATAAAATAAAAGTCCCAACAGGAAAGTTGCATTTCAGTTTATTCCCATAAATGACCCGATGTTAAACTTACCTTAATGTGGGATCTAAGTGGACGTGGAAACAAAGACTTAATATTCGAGCGATGACGTCATTTTTATATGTGTTTTCTAACAAAAATATAAATTTTAAATCTGTCGTTTGGATCCATTGCTGTACTGGTAAGATCACCTCAGTACGTCGTTAAAGAAGTTCAGTAAAATGATTTGGTGTATAAGGGTCAAAACACTTTTAAAATTATCATTTTAATGTAGAAGTAATACATTGACATATTATATTCTTACTAATGATAAAAATGGAAACTAGTTTTCATAAGACATTAATTAACTTTCTGTATTGTGGTAGTCATTTTGCATTGTAAGTTAAGCATACACTTTCATTTATTTGTATCATGAAAGATTTAAGTCTGGCTCTTCCAGTATAATCAATAACAAATGTTATATCGAAAAAAATAATCCGATTATACTGCTAATGCATTATTCATTCAATATAATATACACTCAATGTTTTTCATACTGTCAATGTATCACTGTCAATGTATCATACTGTCAATGTTTTTCATACTGTCAATGTTTTTCATACTGTCAATGTTTTTCATACTGTCAATGTATCATACTGTCAATGTATCATACTGTCAATTTATCATACTGTTAATGTATCAAACTTTCAATGTATTCATATACATTTATATTTGTACACCAAGAAAGACATAAGTAGGTGAATGGATATAACTATCAGCAGGCACTAAATGTCTTATCATATGTGTGTACGTAACTAGACTGGCCATGCTTAAGGTAAATGAAAACAACGGTCAGCTAATTTTATAACCATAAATATTTTCAAGAGACATGCCATTGTCAATTTATTGAAAGGAAATGATGCAATTCAATTAAATGATATAAAAAGCTTAATTAAAAATGCATTTACATTTTTTTTTGCATGGATTTAGTTCAACGATCCGGTCAATTAAAGTTGACAGTTACTACTTCAACTCGCCAGCATAGAAGATTCAGCCCAGAGATGACCAATATATTGGGCCTCACATAGAAGATTCAGCCCAGAGATGACCAATATATTGGGCCTCACATAGAAGATTCATCCCAGAGATGACCAATATATTGTGCTTCACACAAAGTTGAAAACAAATAAGAAAATAACCTACTTAAAAATATTTTGGCAGATTATAAATTTGATGTTAAATCATCAGCTTTGGAAAATTATTATGTATTTACTGATCACACACTTTATGTTTCTCTCAGTTACTTATTAAAGTAATTACAAGTTGTTCATTTATCAATTTACATTTATCCTTTGGAGTCATTTTGAGTGTTTTTTTTAATCATATAAAGTTATTTGCAGGGCCGGTCCTAAAAATTGCGGGGAACACCGTACCATATCACAAAGTGACACTAAGAATGTGTACTACTTCAATGGTTCATTCAGTGTTTCTGCTTCACTTTTAATTATCGCATCATTAGTCTCTTCAGCTAATTCATCGAGTGCGTCACAAATTTCAGGCGATTGATAACGAAATGCTTTGATAATATTCTACATTCCCACCTTGTTTCAGACAGAAATTTTACAGACAGATTGGAAACATGCTTTCTGAATAATGACCATCTGCTGATAAGCACATGTTTACGCGTTGGATAATTCTTTTTGAAAAAAAAAAGGCTAACGCATCAGGGCATGTTTCAACCATGTCAGCTACCACCAGTTGACCATGTCTGCTACCACCAGTTGACCATGTCTACTACCACCAGTTGACCATGTCTGCTACCACTAGTTGACCATGTCTACTATCACCAGTTGAACATGTCTGCTACCACCAGTTGACCATGTCTGCTACCACCAGTTGACCATGTCTGCTACCACCAGTTGACCATGTCTGCTACCACCAGTTGACCATGTCTGCTACCACCAGTTGACCATGTCTACTACCACCAGTTGACCATGTCTACTACCACCAGTTGACCATGTCTGCTACCACCAGTTGACCATGTCTGCTACCACCAGTTGATCATGTCTGCTACCACCAGTTGACCATGTCTGCTACCACCAGTTGATCATGTCTGCTACCACCAGTTGACCATGTCTGCTACCAGCAGTTATTCATGTCTGCTACCAACAGTTGACCATGTCTGCTACCACCATTAGACAATGTCTACTACCACCAGTTGACCATGTCTGCTACCAGCAGTTATTCATGTCTGCTACCAACAGTTGAACATGTCTGCTACCACCAGTTTTCCATGTCTGCTGACATCAGTTGGCCATGTTTGCTCCTACCAGTCGACCATGTCTACTACCACCATTTGTCCATGTCTGCTACCACCATTTGTCCATGTCTGCTACCACCAGTTGACCATGTCTGCTACCACCAGTTGACCATGTATACTACCACCAGTTGACCATGTCTACTACCACCAGTTGACCATGTCTACTACCACCAGTTGACCATGTATACTACCACCAGTTGACCATGTCTGCTACCACCAGTTGATCATGTCTGCTACCACCAGATTGTACTTATGACACGCACATGCATTGAAAAATTCTCCGCTGTTAAAATTTAAAAGTCTTTTTTGACCTTCAGAATGGACGCCTTTCATGTTTACACCATTATCATAACCTTGTCCACGAATATTTTCAACATATAATTTAAACTTCTCCATCTAATTCACTAGTACGTCGTATAAGTCATGTCTAGTAGTACTTTCCACAGGAAGAAAAAAAAATATAGCATTCATGTTTAACTACAGGCTCTTTTCCATTAACCCCATCTGATAAATACCGGATAGTTAATGGCATTTGGTCCTTGTGACTTTTGTCTGGAGTACAATACAATATCATTGACAAATATTTTGCATTCTTGATGTCTCGAAAGAAATCTTTCACTTCAACTACTACAGTAATACGTTTGTTTTGAATCTTCTTTCCCAGGTACTGATAATGAATTTCTGTATTGGTAACACGTGAAAGATGTTCCCCCATTACTTGAAACAACGACGTAATAGATCAAAAACTGTAAAAACATAAAAACAGAATAAACACGCTGACCTATACATGATTACAAATCATAATGTTTAATTTAATAAAATTTACGCCTAGAAATATCACGGGGCCTTTGAAAGTGCGGGGCCAACTGTGGCCACATAAGTTGCAGTGGCCTAAGTCCGGGCCTTGTTACTGGCTTTTTGTTTTTAAAAATGTTACCAAACTTTGTGTTAAAAAGAGAATTTGTTTTTTTTAAAGCAACAGTAGACAACTAAAACCTGACCATGAAATGTAAATATTTTAATGATAATTTCCTTTGATTTCAAATAAGTTTACATGTCTTTTACGTCTGACTAATTTCAAATTAATTAACATTACAGTCTAATCAATTATATGTTGATTTATTATCTAAATAATGTTTTTTTTATTACTGTACAAATGGATGCACATTTACATTTGTTCAGTTTTACACTAAGAGATAAATTCAGTCGATTGTGTACCTATTTTAACCCATTAACTGCCAAATTTTTTTTCCGAAAATTTTCGCTTTTTTTTGTATAGATTGACATCTGCTTGATAAGGAAAACACGTATTTTGAATCTCAGCACTTGTATTTTTCCCAAATTTTACAAGTTTGGCCCATCCCCAAACGGGGATCATGGCACGTACTACCTAGTTTTGGTGCCATGTTGGGAAACACTCAACATGTAGGCCAACATTACATTTGCAGCACTGTTTTCTTGCGTTAGTCTTACACACTGCACATTTTCTTTGTTTCCCCATTTCTGTGCGTTCAAGGTAGTGTCCAGATCCAGAGGTTCTGATGTCAATAGGTACACGATTCTTGGCTGGTTTGGATAAAGATTTCCTTCCAGCTCTTTTTGGGTCAGATATTGGCGAAGAAAGAGCAAGATATGCCCTGGCAACAGATCTTCTGAAATCCAAGAGAGGAATCGCATCATTTGCAAGACAATATAATGCATGGGAATTCACTAATGCTACATCAATAGCATTGGTAAGCAATGGGAAATACCATTTTTCCCCCTGACTTTGATTCTGTACTTTTGTACGTTCCAATCCATCTTATCAACCCCACCCATGTGTCTGTTGTATTCTGTGATCAATTTGGGTTGGGGGACTTGTATCTCTCTCTTGCTTGTCTGGCTCCATCGCTTCACTTGTGATGTTGGATCAATGGGTTCATGGTTGCTTAGTAGCTTTACACAGCTGTTGTCATTCCAAATCACACCAAAAATTTCATTTTCAGAATCAAATCTGTAGTCACAGGTACCTCGTTCTTTTTTCTTCATTTCCTTCTCAGGCGTAACAGGGCACTTGTTCATTCTGTTGAATCGAACAGTCCCTGTTGCCCTGACATCAATATCTTTCAAATGTTTCATCAAGGAAAATCCGGTGAAGAAATTGTCAAAAAAAAGTTTATGAGCATATGGTGTCTCTAAAATTGAAATCATTTTCAAGACAACAGATGCCCCAAGTCCAGACACGGCTGCATCATCATCACTCCCTGTAGCCTTGCCTTCGTACACCTGCATCTGGTAACAATAGCCTGTTCGTGAACAGCAAATCGCCCATTGTTTGAATCCGAATCTTACAGGCTTACCACGCATAAACTGCTTGAGGTAATGGTGTCCGAAATATCGGACCATTTGTTCATCAATGCTCAAACTTTCAGAGAAGACACCAAATTGCTGAAAGTTTTCATTTAGTTTGTCAATCAATGGGCGAATCTTGAAGAGCTTGTCCCTTTCATTTGCTGGGATCCCTTCCAGGTCAGAGTTGTCACTAATATGGAGGTAGCGTTTGATTTCCAGATACCTGTTTCGACTCATACATTTTCTCACCCTTTGAACATCAATATCTTCATCTTCACACCAGTACAATTGTTCTTGAGGAAGGCAGTGGTACCCAGTGAAGAGAAGAATGCCAAAAAACTTTCTAACACAATCACTTGAAAGGAAAAACTGGTGGGCGTTTTTCTGTGTAGCGTATGTTACAGTTTGCCGGACAATATCCGTGATAATTGCGTCATCAAATAGCTTCTCAAAACACTGCACAGGGCTTTTCCCCTTGAGTAAGTTGATTATATCACACCTTCTTTTTTCCACAACATCACAGTTTCGGTAGGTCTTAGAATAAATTGGTTGTCTCTTCTCCCATTTTGGATTCAAAGGTACCACTCTCCTTTTGGCAGGTGGTGGGGCTGTATCGTTTGTAGCGGTGCTTGTTGATGGCGACGCGATGGCCACTATAACATGATCATCGCGCCTTTCTGCGCGATGAACTTCAACAGGACCAGGAACATCTGCAGGTTCATCGTCATCAAGAATATTGTCATCAATATCTTCGTTGTCTGACACTTCATCAACTCGTTCTGGGGGAAGTTCCACGACATCTATTGGGCTATTGTCATCATCATCTTCATCAGAACTTAGAAAGGCATCATCATTTATAATATCATGAATTTCTTTCAAAGAAAGAACCCTGTGTCGCGCCATTTCCTGTAAAATGCAAACACAAAATATTTAGTGAAATTCAAGTCGGTATCAGATATGAGCCCCAAATGGGGATCGAGATATTTGGGTCTATTGTACCCATCAAAACGATATAATCCATTGAAAAGTGCGATTACAGCACGAAACACTTACCAATGATCACGACGATTTACCAAGAATGAAAAGAAACCTCTTGGATAACCACTTGTTGTGCTGCGAAAACCGGCATTTCCTTCACGAAAACACTGGCCCCGACAGGAAGAATGCTCTCGCGCGGGAAGCCAGTCACGTGCACAAGCTAAATTTAGCATCCGCGGCACAAACACAACCCTGATTAGTCCTCTGGACATCGTTGTTTCCTAACTAGATCGTAAGTGGCGCCACTAGACGGTTTAAAGTACACGATCCCCATTTGGGGATCATGGGTGCTAATGGGTTAATTATTAAATTGTTTATTGAAATCATTATATTTTTCTTCTAATTATGACGTCACAATTTGTTTATTAATTTTCCGTAAACATCAACTATGAATAAACAAATATACAAAAAAAAATACGTGACAGAAAAAAACAAAGATAAACAATAATATTAGCCAATTGAAATTTGTATTGACAATATTTTAGTCCAAGCACATTAATGTACGGAAGATAAACAACATTAGAATAAATAATATATATTGATGACAATAATAAACAAACAACATTAGAATAAATAAATATATTGATGACAATAATAAACAAACAACATTAGAATTAATAAATATATTGATGACAATAATAGACAAACAACACATTTTTATGTTGATATCATAATATAATGACATACAATTAAATAATACTACTTTTCTAGAAAAAAAACATGCAGTTTGATAATATAGCAAAAGACAAATGCTTAGTATGGAAACCACGCTTACTCATAAGCACTCCGCCAAAAAATTCCCTATAAAGCCAAAAAAGAGCAAATGAAATTTAAAGTTAGAAGATTATCAAAAAGGATGTCCGCTGACCGGTTACTGCTGTCCTCTGTTTATAATGGAATATTCAGCCATAGTTTGTTGATTTGTAGAAAATAAGATTTCTAACTTTTGGCTAATAATGTTAATTCTTTTTAGTACATGATTGTTTCATATTCAAATGAGTGCGCTAGCGAATGGTTGCAAAGGTCTTTTGATCCTCAAGGAGTTTATGAATTAAGTCAAGTCATTTAAATTGTGTGCTTCATTATACTCAAGGTATTGAACCATATTGTTTGTTTACAAACTACTCACCAGACACAACCAGCCCCACCGTAATTAAGTTCAGAATTTAAACTTCCACTGTGGACAAGCTGATACCAGACAATACCTTCACCATTATGTCCTACACAATGAACTGAGGCTCCACTACTACCTGGACATGTACATTAGGGTGATAACAAAAAAAATATTTTTATGAAACCACTTACAATCGAGGAACTTGTATGTGTAATTTAAGAATATAAATTGCATTTTTGATTTTTTTTTTAAAAAGTTCCCCAACCTCCCCCTATTACGGAAGAAAAAAGTGAAAAAATATTTTTTTTTTCAAAAAAAGGACACGTTTTTTTTTAGCTTAAATTCAAAAGAGTAACAATAATAACTTATCAACTTTTATTAACAAATAAGATACAGATCAGTTAGTAATATGTACAGAATGTACAAGAAATGTGTAAAACATATTGTTCATATGAACTTCAGATTCAAAAATTCAAATTTTCTCGATTTTGCATGAAGTTCCACCATCAGTTTTACAGCACATTTTTGCATTTTACCCTGATGAGTGAGGTAAACAGTTCATTGAAGGACACTTTATTGTAGTGTTGCACATGGAATCAAGCATTTGCCCATTCATAGCAGATGAAGTTGCAAGCAGGAGCGAGGATGTTGCGCCACTCTGGTATCAGAAATAATGCTATAATAGTACATATCGCATGTGAGTTCCTTCTTGCCTAGTGTAAATTTGGTAGTTTCTTCCAGCTGATGTGAGGCCAACGTGAAGTTGTTTTGTAATGACGATATGCCTGACATAATTCATAAAAGAACTTGAAATCATCTCGCCATCCAGGGTTCTCGCCTGTGCTAACATCATCTGTCACAACGAGGCGGTAATCAGCCTGAAGAGTGACATAGTTTTGAGTTAATGTGTCAATGAAGGAATAGTTGAGTTCTTGTTTGCTCGTTGGTTCTTGAATAAGAAATTCATGACATGTTTCAGAAGGAGGTTGAGTACATGGTGCTGACAGTCAATATATTGTGGCTTCTGAAAGCCCTTGCTCAAGACATCACATTTAAGAGTACCGGGTTTTATTTCGGTTGTCATATTTTCAGCATAACTACTTGATACTCTTCCCCTTGCACTCTTTTACCATCAAACTGGAGACAATAGGGTTCATTGCTGTGAAGTTTTTGAAAATTTTTGGTTTTCATTTTCCGTCCTTCAGAGATTACTCGTTTCCAAACACCCGCCTAACTTGGAACCGGCACATCATGATCCTGTTCAGCAATGGTTGCAAGAACGTCATATGCTTTATGTGTAGAAATGTTGCTTTTCAGTACTAGCAAACCCGCTGTTGTAGTGCTTGCTCTTTGGTATTTCAGTTTGCATTCAGAAGATGACGTGGAAGAATAGGTTGTCGAGTCGGGTGAAGAAGCAGAGGTTTCAGAATCCGAAGATTCTGAGACAGTTGTATGTGTTTGTGTAGGTTGTGAGACAGTTGTATGTGTTTGTGTAGGTTGTGAGACAATTGTATGTGTTTGTGTATGTTGCGATTGAGAAGAGGTGGCTTGAGATTGAGTTTTGGATAGTTGGATTCGTTTTCTTGGGTGGATTGATTCTAAAGGGGCTTGTTTGACCATTGAATAACCAATCTTTCCTCCACTCTTAACTTGCCTCTGGTAGAGTTCTTTATCCTCCTTGCTTTTCCATTTTCCATTGACGTTGGTGACATCAAATAACTTAGAAAGTGTTGGAGTAAATTTATCAGACGGTTTCTTTTTGTTTTTGTCATATAAATCAAACAGACAATTGATTTTCTTTCTGATTAGTTCACTGGATAATAGTGGAAAGTCTAGAATTTCCCTGAAGAGCAATTCTATATCCGTAATAATAATTTTGATTCGATCCAGTCGCCGTTTCTGGCTATTGAACAGAAAAGTGAAGTTTCCAAGAATTTGACGGTTTGTGGGCATCCATGTGAGATTGATTAGCTTTTCAACAGATGGAATTCTCGGATCCCTATTCTGTTTAGAAGATGAGGGTAGATGCCTTGTTTATAAACAAATGGAAAAACTGACTGGAATGCGCTTAAAAGCAGTCTAGAAAGTCATGTAAAAATTCAGTGTGAAATTGAAACTGATAGTGAAACTGTGCGATATGTGAAAACAAAAATGAAAAGGTGGGGGAACTTTTTTCAATTTAAAAAAAAAATAATGCTGCTATTGTCATCTACATACAATTGTTCCTCGAATGTAAGGGGTTTCATGTTGGTTACGAAAAATAATGAAAATTGTTATCACCCTAATGTACATGTTGTGTAGGTAAATTTATTTAAGTCATCATTCACCTTGTAATTGTCCACTCAGTGACCAACACTGACCTGTTTACTACATCCATGTGGATGTAACACTATAAAGTTCAACTTGTCCACATTTCGAGATGCTCTGCATTTGTTCCAGAATTTCCACCAGACATCAGAAAAATGTCTCCACAACATGTCCAGTTTATCTCCCAGATTTTTGTCACATGTCACACATTTCAACAAACACCAGTGTCTCACAATGTTTACATCAACAACACGGACCTGATCAACACTGACTACAGGACTGTCACAACCCAATTTGAACAACACGTGGTCTATGGGTACATTGCCGAGAGGTTCACCCAGGTCCCCGTATGTTGGACATACACATTAACATTTATATATATATATATATATATATATATATATATATATATATATATGACGTATACAATCAATAACTCTGTATAAATAATACAAATAATAACTTTAATACCACTTTATAACTGAATATACAGAAAAATATAGGATTTATGTGACGATTTGCATCACCACAATAGTATTACATTCAATAAATAGACTAAATTATAGTAGATCAGTTATTACATTATAATGTCAGGCGGTCTTTCAATCCTGGGCCGTCCGGGTCTCAAATGCCTCCAGAACGACTAGATGTCAGGGCTGTTATGGTGCACTTCAGGCAGGGCCATTTCATGTCCGATACGACATAAAGGTTACTTCCAGATTCAGGGCCTACATTCTACAAACAATATCATGTACGATATGCATATATATGACCACACAATGCTACTTCGATATTACAGTATGCAACGTATTGTCTAAACTATACAACATACCTCCAGAACGATCAACCTATCACACACACATCAACATCTTCATGTAAATGCATCGGTTATATCAAATATGGTGAATGCATAATAAATACACACATCAAACATGTATGTAAATAGGCCGTTACATGGCATGGGCGAATGCAAAAGAAATAAACGTTAAAAATCTATGCCTTGTACGTCACCAGCGGCTGTTCACTAACAGAGCGCCACAAGTTTCGTTTTTTATAACATGCGCACCAAGATGTGAACACATCCTTTCAAACATACTCCCTTCACCTACTCTATGATATCTTGACAAGGACTTTCTTCACTATCATAAAACAATCTCAAGGATGTTTGGCTGGCCTCAATGTCATCAAACACCACATGTGTGGCTGTCAAGGCCCCCTTTCGGGGTCCCTGCGGTCGTTGTCTGTGGGTATGATCACTTACTGAGTTCTGGCCAGCATTTACATTTGTCACAGCCACGTGGGTTTACAGGACGCACAACACAACAATAAATTGAGTAAGGAACTCATTTGTAAATTACATTACAACACCTTTATTCACATCAAAAACACAGAACATTCGCAGGCCCTAAGAAGGGCCGTAGCTTGACCAGCTACTACAAAAGCAATACGTATAACAAACATAATACACCACGACAGAATAGCTGGGGTGGGGTAGTTCTAAAAGAACTAAGGCTAACAGCCTATTTCCCCCCACCCCGCTCGAGCAATAGCACGACTTCACTCAGTCGCTATCTCCCCGCTGAATGATCAGCGCTGACTGAATGCCAAAATCTAACTCCAGTCAAGTCCACGCCAACTGCCCGGAAGTTGCGCCACGCAAAATCGCTCTCACTCGAGAGCGACTTCGCTGACCAATGGGCAGCGAGCCGGGTATAGCACGCTCATCGTGCGTGATCTGCTGCCCCTCCCTCGTGGACAGTTCCAACCTTCCAGATAAGGGGGGGGGGGGGGAATAAAGGAACACTCCTCTCTCGCCCCGTTCCGCTTGAATGCAGCGAGGGCATAGCTTATCTCCTATGTAGACATTCTCTCCCCAGGTGACAACGTGATAAGTGGGTACTAGACAGACCGACCACAGTGAAAACCAAAATCTGGGAAGAGAAAGTCTTTGTCTATCCTATTTATATCTTATCTCACCCTCGGGTGATGAAAGCAGGGTAGGGCTTGGACTTGATTTCATCCATTAAATCACAGAATGTGACATCAGCCCCCCCTAAAGATGAAATCAAGGGGAAAGTAACCCATGGAAATGGGATAGTGGTGGGTATAATAAAGTCCCCCTACCAAATATAATTATGCCGTGTTACATCAACCCCGACACAAACATCTAATTACAGGACAGAAAAATGTGCCCCTCTTAGTTTACTAAGGGGGCCCAAAAAAAAAACATCAACTTTGCAAAAGGCAATAGTAAACATGCATCAACATTATAAAATATAGCATCAAATAGTTAATTACATAACTTTCACGCTACATTCACTCTTAGGTGGCCTTCTAGCTAGCCTCCTCTTCTCTGACATGTGAGTGCCAAATGTAAATTAACTTGAATTTTAAATGTTGGAATTCCCTAAAATTCGGCCTATCGCGCAGATACGGCTAACATTAATTTTACACAATGCCTTACGGCGTAACTCGGCCAAAACGACAAATCGCGACCAGTCAAGATAAGACAAATGTTGACACCTCAGGTTTGGACTTACACGGACACTCCTAGTTCCAAACGAGTCAAATACTAGAACCAGCAACTCATTACTTAAGGGATGCGTTAAGATGACTTCAAGCATCAAACCCGTCATCCACCTAATCATACGATCCAAATGGCCTTAGCGAAACGATCTTTTAACTTCCCAAGCAATGATTGCGCCGCCTTTAGTGTACAACAAATTGCCTAATATGACAGAACGAATGGCAACCACCGAATCGCCTCTAGCAAACCGCTCCCAAAAACAATATGTACCGACCTTTCTACGTCGTACAACAGACCCCTGGGTCTCACACACATCAACACCTCTAGGTTCACAAAGATAATTAACCGGCGCGCCCCTACAGGGCCGCCTAAACAAACAATCGCTCACGACAACAGCATGCAGACTTTTCTTCCTTTGTTGTACCACAGACCCCCTTGGGTTTCACCTATATCAAAACCCTCCAGTTTGATGGAATAGTTGAGCCAGCCACTCATTCACTTAAGGGACCCGTCTAGAAGACTACAAGCAACTAGTCCGGTGTCCGCCTAATCAATATGAGGCCCGCCTGCCCGTAGCGCACAACCTCTTAGCGTTCACAAGGAATGAGTATGCCGAGCCTCCATACAACCTTACTTCCCTACAAATCCGACCTGGTCCACTCAATCATTTGGATAACTCCACGCTGGCCGCACGAGACGAGGCGTTCTACTGCGCGGTTTCGAGGGCCCCCTGGCTCCTCTAGTCTCACGCCCAACCCTCGTGTTACCAAAGAGCAGCTGGACCTTATATATCTAAGGGACATGTACCATGAGGTAGGTGGCATGGCTTCAACAATATATAGTCATGGGCCCACCCAATCTATGAATGGTTCTAATGTGGCGCCCTGACAACAAACGAAAAAGGGGAGGTACACAAAATAAAGAAGAAATCTACACAAAATCAAATGGAAGTACAGAACATCAAATGAAAGTACCCAAAATCAAATGAAAGTATACAACATCAATTCAAAATGATTACAACAACCAAAATAAAAGAGAAAAAATATATAATGAATGTAAAGCATAAACATCCAATCAAAATCTAAAAAAATATTAGCGTTCACCGACTCTCTGGAGTCTAGCATGAACAGCTAATTCCAATCTTAAATACATTAGCTTTCACCGACTCTCTGGAGTCTAGCATGAACAGCTAATTCCAATCTTAAATACATTAGCTTTCACCGACTCTCTGGAGTCTAGCATGAACAGCTAATTGGCGCCCCAAGGGCCCATCTCCTGCCGCATGTACATGGCAGCCAGACGCCATGCGCCCCAAAAGATCAAAATGCATTAATGTCCACCGGCTACAAGGAACCAGGCATGGATCAACAATGGCGCCTTAAAGGCCCATCTCCTACCGCATGTACATGGCAGCGAGATGCCTTGCACCATTAAAACAGCATGGCCGGTTTCTTACTGCACCCCTACAACGTTAAACTGCCATGGACCCTCCCATTATCCAAAAATGGTACTAGCGTGGCCCCCCCTGACAACAACTTAGGCCCCCGACCTCTTCTCTCTGTGAGCCCCGATCCGTACTATATCCCTTAACAAAATTCAATCCCTCTAAACACATGCGAAAAATATTCTTACTCGACAACACTCGATTGGTGACTTAAAAGTAAATAGCAGTGTATAGTTCATGACGCCATTAGCATTTAACCACGTGTAACTAAAATATAATTTGTTACCGTCCTATGTTTGAAACTTATAACGAGCTTATTAAATGCGTGTCAAGTTTAAACCTATACACACTTTTGATTTTACCGCACGATAAAATGGGGTACACTAAAACTCAAGTAAGTTAGTTTAAGAAAAGGAAATACGTTACTCAAAAAGAAAAAAAAAATATTAGGCGGCTCACAGGGGCAGACAGAAAAAGGCTATACAAAAAATAATTGGCCTACCTCGACGCTTCCAGTCCTCCCGTTTATGAATGAAACACAACACAGAATCACATTCTCACCAAACAACTTAAACTAAGAGTCTATATAAAAAAAACGTTCATGAATTTGAAACTCTTGTCTGACTTCGGTTGGTGGAGGTTCCTTTCTCTTCTGGTTGATCTCTTCTGGCCCGAGGGAAGACGTCTGCATTGTTGTAGGCGGTTTAAGCGTACCGCCATCGTTTACCATTTTTGCCACGTGTTTGCCTAACACTAATGGCGCCACACTTGTGATTGTGCGAATCACATTTCGGCCTCAGCGACTCATCGAGCCACCTTTCGACTTAATGACAGCGTGTCATCCACTTTCGCCTCATGGTGATCTGTCTGTCACCAGAGGGAATACATTTGTGATTATGGTAACCACATTTCGGCCTCAGCGACTCATCGAGCCACCTTTCGACTTAATGACAGCATGTCATCCACTGTTGGTTGTGGCCTGTACACGTGGCTGGTTGAGCCCCCATGGCCGTGAACTCAGTAAGGTGATTGGCCCCGTCTGATTACTCAGATACTGGTAACATCCCGAAACGAGCCACCCAGCATGTCAAGGCCCCCTTTCGGGGTCCCTGCGGTCGTTGTCTGTGGGTATGATCACTTACTGAGTTCTGGCCAGCATTTATATTTGTCACAGCCACGTGGGTTTACAGGACGCACAACACAACAATAAATTGAGTAAGGAACTCATTTGTAAATTACATTACAACACCTTTATTCACATCAAAAACACAGAACATCCGCAGGCCCTAAAAAGGGCCGTAGCTTGACCAGCTACTACAAAAGCAATACGTATAACAAACATAATACACCACGACAGAATAGCTGGGGTGGGATAGTTCTAAAAGAACTTAGGCTAACAGCCTATTTCCCCCCATCCCGCTCGAGCAATAGCACGACTTCACTCAGTCGCTATCTCCCCGCTGAATGATCAGCGCTGACTGAATGCCAAAATCTAACTCCAGTCAAGTCCACGCCAACTGCCCGGAAGTTGCGCCACGCAAAATCGCTCTCACTCGAGAGCGACTTCGCTGACCAATGGGCAGCGAGCCGGGTATAGCACGCTCATCGTGCGTGATCTGCTGCCCCTCCCTCGTGGACAGTTCCAACCTTCCAGATAAGGTGGGGGGGAATAAAGGAACACTCCTCTCTCGCCCCGTTCCGCTTGAATGCAGCGAGGGCATAGCTTATCTCCTATTTAGACATTCTCTCCACAGGTGACAACGTGATAAGTGGGTACTAGACAGACCGACCACAGTGAAAACCAAAATCTGGGAAGAGAAAGTCTTTGTCTATCCTATTTATATCTTATCTCACCCTCGGGTGATGAAAGCAGGGTAGGGCTTGGACTTGATTTCATCCATTAAATCACAGAATGTGACAGTGGTTGTGTGCACATTAAACTCCCACCACACGTGGCTGGCTGTGTCTGAATGCTTACATTTTGTACACCAACATGAAGTGTAGTTCTTCCTATGTTTATCTCCATATTGATCTCTATATCCATCTGTAAACTTGTTCACTCTGTCAAACACTATCCCACTTCCTGTTCTCCAGTTTGTTTTTCCTCTTATGTTGTAAAATGGATATGAAACTTTTGTATCTGGCCAAAACTCTGATCTGCGTGGACTGGTCAATTTAACATTAACTCTGACTGTCAAGTCAGCTGTAACTTTAATGAGTTCATACAGATCCTTATCAACAGGTATAAACTGTTTATGGCCTGGATTCTTCTTACAGTCAATAAGATGTTTGTGTAGATCAGCTTCTCCACCTTCTGACACCTGAGTTTCATGATCACCTGGAACAAGCAAATCAAATTAAAATTGTAAAGTTAAAAAAATTTTAACATGCTAAACATTTAAATGTCAAAAATATATTGTCCATTTTTATGTTATATTAGGCCTACTACTATAATGTTATCAATATTAACAAATTGTTTTTTATTTCACCGTAAAGTTTATTTTCCATTTTATGAGTTTTACTGTCCATCAATTGACTTTAGACCTGAGCTGTATAATAATTTTAAATCTAGAATAGACAAGCAAAAATCATAATAATAATATTATATTAAAATTTTAAAATATTTTTTGTAAAACTTTATAAATAAAAAAAGAGTTGGGCTTTTAATCTTTGAAAGTTGAACTACTGGTAAACTAAAAAAAATCTAAACATTGGGCAATTCTTTTAAAATTTCAGCCCATTTTCTTTAACAATTTATTTTGTTTGTTACTATGGCTCATTTGGCACTCATGTGAATTAAAATACAATTTTAAATATAAAACATTGTTGTTTACTTTAGCCATATAAACTGCATGATAGGTTAGATATTTAAAATAAATGTATTTTAATAATTGCATGTTTAATACCTGATAATTTAATATTTCCTATAGTGAAATATTTTAATACATTAAAAACTAATAATAGCCTATTATCCTGTTAATGAATATGATTATATGTGAATTTCTTAATTCTTCATTAAAAAAAATAATACATTTAAAACTAATAATATAAAATATAATTATTATCTTGCTAACGAATATAGGTCTATGTGTATGTGCATTTCTTAATTCATGTCCCCTCATAAAAAAAAAAATTGCATCACTTAAATGTTATGCTTTAACACTTTAAAAAAAAATATCAAATTTAAAAAAAAAATAATTCAATTAATATAAAAAACTTCATAAGTAAATTTAATGATAAACAGATTTTCATTTGTAAAAGATATTACTGACAAATGTTTTAGATATTTAATAAACCAGTGGCTCTCAAATTAAGGGTAGTGACCCACTATTTGGCTGCAAAGAAATTTCTATAAGTTTTTGACAAATTTTCTCTCATTACTTCTATATTTCAATTTATTTTACAAAACAAATGTCTATAATAAATGTAACACTTAAAGGACTAAATGCAGCGTAAGTCGAATAAAAGTATTCTGTCTCCTACTGACTCACTTTGGTGAATGTCTAATATCGATACTATTAATTAATGATCAATATGTGATCGTTTAAACCATAATTTCTCATATTAATATATGTATCTTTAGTTGTCACACATTATATATTGAAGTGAAAAAAAATATAAAGAGCAATTAAATTTTTTATTCAAGTTTGAAATAAATTTAAATTATCAATTTTTCTAAAGGTCAGATGAGGTGCAGTGTACAGAACTTCAAGATCAAGGATTCAAACATTATCAGCTGTGTTACACTATAATTAGGGTCGAACCGTAAAACAAATTAAAAAAGAAACGATAAAGCTATAAAACAATAAATTATAGAGGTAAAGTATCAATAATATATATGAAAAACAGTTTTGTTCGGTAAATTGTAATATTATCATGCCTTTTACAACTTACCTCGGCTAGTCTAAATATATTAACTTGTTTGTCTTTCTTTTCTTTTCTGACAGATATGTAGGTGCATATGATTAAGAAGAAATGTTTCCGCACTATGGAGTAGGTTTTAAAGTTCTATAATTAGTTGGGACTTTCCATCTTAAAATATTCGGGAATTGCACACACGTATTTATTTATACACTGTTGCTTTTATGGCAACGTACAACACCCGGAAGAAAGGAGCCGCAGTCAGGTACAAAAATTGTTCATACATTATTTTAACAAAGCCGGCTTAAAGATGTACGGGTCCCGTTGATCAAATTTACTGCTGCAACCCCTCCCCCCATCCCATTACATACCCCTCCCCCTACAATGGTTCTCAACTGTCAGACGAGGAAGTCGCAAATTGAAATATATGTAATATGCGTTTTCTTTTTACATTGATTACATGTAAGCCTAAACGTGAAAGTATAAGTGAAATTTTTTTTTGGTCAACTCAATTGAAAATTATACGATTGTTGTGTATATTATCTTATTGGGCCTCTAGTTTATCTCCTTCGTTAATACTTTATAATATGTCCATATTCTGCTTATTGTACACTACGCACCAAATAACACTTAGGAAGAACTCGCACAAAGAAATACAGCGCTGCATACTCACAAACTAATACAACACATTCTCCCACGGCCTTTATTCAACGCCTAGCTTTGATGATAAATATAAAGCGAAGGTAACATATATACATGAGGTGATTAATCTTCCATATAGCCATGTAACGTATAAAAAAGATACGTTGTGGCGTGCAATTAAAGTCTTCCTACTGGAAAGAAAATGTTTACTATTGTTGATACTTGATTTTTTACATATTTAAAAAAATGAAACAGTATTGTTCTAGATCTTATTATGTTTTTTTTTTATATGGAGACTTTCGATTATTGGGTAACTTCATTTTTCATTTAGTCATTACCTTTCTTTTCCTTTGTAACTTTTATTTAATATTCCCTGACACAGTTTGTCAAACTTCATACAAATATCCCTGCATTAACTGACTCAGTGTGTCACACATTCGAATCCCCTCAACATCCGTTTTCAATGTGTGTCATTCTATAGACATTAAACCCACCCACCCTCTGACATTCAATGTCACGGTGTATTAGCTAAAAGTGTTTTTAGCCCATCTAACGACGGACGTTATTTTATATTTTTTTTTTATGAATACCATTTTTTGAACAGCAAGGCACGTCCATTTTTCAATACAATTAAACTCAGCAGTCAACAACCACAAAACAATAGTTGTGAGCGAGTGATGATTGGCAACTCAAACTACAAACAGTCTGATTACTGATATAATCACTAACGTTTAAATAACGTTTTTGTTCCCTTATTTTATTAAATATTTACTTTGTGCAGCAATGACCTACATTTCATTCGTCACAAAATACGTTTTGCCCGTTAACGCTAACCAACCAATCAAATCAAACAACCAACCAAACCAACTAACCAAACCAGCTAACCAATCAACCAAAGAAACCAACAGAGCAAACCAATCCAAGCAAGTTGAAGCAACCAAGCCAAAACCTTCACTGCCACATCGTTCACGAATTACGTTTTACCCGTCAACGCTAACCAACCAAACCAAACGATCAACCAACCAAACTCAATATTAAAATCAAAACGAAGCATTAAAAAAAAAAAAGATTTCATAAAAATGAACTGAAAAGTAAAAAAAAAAATAACTACTTTATTTTATGCCATTCTGCAGCATAAAGGCAAGTTAATGTGGCACGATAAGCCCAAAATAAAAGAAATGTACCATCGGGAAATGACGTCATAGAGGTTTTTTTTTTTTTATTTATAGCGACGGCGTTCCCATACCGTGTTTACTTTGTCAAATACTATTGGTAGAAAAGATAACACACATTTGCCTTTTATTATGTACTATTATCTTATCACTTTCACAGTTACGTATAGCAATTACTATTTTAAAATATTCAAACTTATTTACCGAATAAAAACGTTCAATTTTTTATGTAATAATTTAGTAAGTTTACTTTTTACTCAATCTCGTTTATACTTTACTTGTTATTTATTATTTTTTTACACTTATATTAAAAACACTATATATCAAATAAAAATAGTAGAATGTTTTCATTGTTAATTCTTAAATGCAAAACTCCTATTAGTTGAAAAAAAAATCTTATGTCCGGAACTGAATTAATGTTTATGTCTTTTTATTTCATGTTAATGTACTTTTTAAATCAATATAATTCGATACATATTTTTTGAAAGTAATCGTAATAAACTTTCTGATATACTCTGGTGAGAATTGATCGAACTTTTTAGCTCAAGATGAAAAAATGCCGCTATTTGTGTTATTTTCTTGTCTATTAACAGTGTAGTACCTAAATATTAAACATAGCGCACTAATACATGTATAACCGTTATGAAGTCAAAAATTTGACGATGTGCATTGTGTATAATGTAAACCTACTCACCTACCTCAACACCACTAATATACATTACACCCAAATACTAATTGAACTTTCAGTAACCATAAAATTTCGATTGATAATAGGCATACACCAAAATAAACGTTTTAATGGCATAATAAATAAGAAGGTACACATATAACAGTATTCAGATTGATAATGTTATCTTAGTCAGTATGATTTAGCGCATCATGCGCGCTCTTTAACACAGTTAATATTGTTTATGCAATTTATTGAATTACCTCAACTTTAAACTGGGCAAAAAAAATATTTTTCACGAATAATTCATACAATAGCCATAGTGAACAAAATATCCGAGTACGGCATTTAATTAATGATTATGTATACGTACTGCCGTTCCCTCGTTTAAAAATAAGTTAGTTTTTACCCAGTTTGTATTGATATGTACATGGCTTTAAGATTTATAAACGTTGCTATAGACTAGAGAGCTGCACGGGATTGGGATTCGCGGGACTCCCGCGGAATCCGCGGGACTCCCGCGGGATTGGAAATAAATTTATCGGGAGTTCCATGGGATTGGTTTTGTTTTTGTGGGAGTCCCGTGGGTTTGGGTTTTGTTTGAGTTGAGACTCTCGCAGACTTCTGATGAATCAATCAAATCGCACGGATGATCTTGGGATGATGTGTGATGTATGATACACACCTAGTTCAAGGCCTTTCCTTGACATTTTTGGTATTTAGGTCAAAACGCTAGAGTAGATTTAGAGACAGAGACTATTCCCTTCGACGTTTTAATATAATAGATATCTAAGAGTTAGGAGTAATACCAATAAGGGTGACAAGGTGACAGAGACTTAGGACAATGTGGGGAAACAATAGAATAGTAGACAGCAAAGGTGTGAAGACCGAGAGGCGACGTCGGACAGGCTAGTAGGGTTAACAATGACAACCAGGTGACGCTCCTAGAAATATTAGATAGTTAGGAAAATACTGAAGGGATTGTGACGTACCTAGGGTAATTAGGGCACGGACGTTGGGGTATAAATAGGGGCTGGATTCGGACATTAGTTAATTAAGAGAAGTTAGGAGAAATTAGTAGTTATGAGGAGTTTTAGAGATCTCTAGTTAGTAAGAGTTGAGGCAGAGTAAATTATTGAAGTGTATTCATTTATGGACTTTTGTATTCTCATGAATTTCTGATGTATATTTATGTAAATAAATCGTTGTAATAACAACGCCTCGAGTTTGATTGGTTTTTGAGTTGTGACAAAGGAGCGAGCAAATAAGAGTGAAACAGACAGACATACTTCTCTAATTCTCTTTTTTAATTTTCAAAAAATTGATAATAAAGCAAACATTCAAAAGTTAATTTACGCAAAAAGCGAGCGTATTCAGTTTTACGTAAATAAAGATGGTAAGAGCAATATTTGGGAAAGTTTCATTCGTTTGCTCTTGGATGGTGAGGATGTGCCATTCGCAGTATGTACAAGATGCGATACCATTATAACTTGGAAGGCACACGATGGTACGAATGGTCTGTGGAAGCATTCCTGAGTTTTGGTGAAATAGGATCACCATTTTCCAAAAAAATTACATCAATGACTAGCTTCATTCCATATCAAGAGAAGATTGTTAAACAGGTTCCAGTTCGGGTTAAAACAGAAATCACAAACACCATTGTTTCAATGTGCGCTAAAGACATCAGGTCCTTTCATTTGTTGAAGGCTCTGGTTTCCAAGAATCGGCTGCAAAGTTGATAAACATTGGTGCAAAATATGGGAATGTTCCTGTTAATGAGATTTTGCCTTATGCCACGACTGTTTTAGGCATTTGGGTAATGTTATGGAGAAAGAAAAAAATCTCCAGAAAGTGTTAATGACCTCTTATTTTTACAAGAACTTACACTGTAGAACTGTTTATTTTACTTATTATCTTAAATGTTTTTCATGTATGTTTATCGAGAGGATTTCTACAAACAAATTTTTAAACCATTTTTTATGAGTTATAATAATATTTTTTGACGGGAGCGGGTGGGGCTGGGAACAATTTTCGCGGGAGCGGGTGGGATTGGGAAAAATTTTCGCGGGAGCGGGTGGGACTGGGGGGAATTTCTTTTGGGAGCGGGTGGGACTGGTTTTGAAAACGCGGGAATGGGTGGGACTGGGTGTGATTTTGACTCCCGTGCAGCTCTCTACTATAGACGAATCGAAGCCGGTCAAATCTTCAATTTTATTTACAGATTTTAATAAGTTGTCCACAAAGTCCAGTGAGAATATCATTTTTTGAGAGTATTTATAGAGCTATGATGAAGGCATGACTCAAATTATTTAGAACTAGCCAAGAAAATTTAACTGGATTTTCCCACTGTACACAGTGTTGATATATTAACTATTTCATCACTATTTGTCTTTTTCAGAGGCTTAGCGAGGTGTGGGCATTGGAAAGCATTATTCCCCTGGCGCTACTCACAAATGGGCGCCAAATGGCATATTTTATATAAATTACTACAAGGTTTTCGAATGTGTGGGGGTGGGGGCGTTGAAAAGTTTTGTGACCCGGGAGCGAGTTAAGCTCAAAACGGTTCTGGTCTTTTTAGCATATCTTATCGAGATATTAATACAACACTTGAAAGGAAAGTAGATATGGCTATTAGAGTGAATATCTAAATAAAGCGTACACAAAATATGACGCACAGAAATAAGGAATAGCAAATATGAGTTACGTAATAAGTGATTGACCCATTAGATATTTAATACTCATTAACACTATTTATATTCATGATTACTTTTAAGTTCTATTTCGTCTCGAACAGTGGCTGGTGTTTGCTCAGTAGGTATATGACTAAATTTATTTTTTTCATTATTTTGTATTCCCCATACTGCAACAAGTAGATATTTATCATATCCAAATAGAAAATATCAATAACAATCCTCGACTGTTAAAAAAGGTTACCCTCCACAGCCCAGTAAATCGTATGTCATACCCACAGTTAGTATTTTAACTGTAATTTTGTTATGTGTTGTTCCATGCACCGTCAGCATTTTAGTTTGCAACTATTATATGCATAATCAGTATTTGTGTCATTTCTGGATTGTCTCAGAGCAGTTCTGTCAAAAATACTCCAGCTTCCGAGACGAGCAAGAGAATTTGGACTTCAAATCTAGTGTATTTCCGAAAAGGCATTAAATCACCAAAGACTGTTGACAGTCTTGATCTAATGCGAAAAATTCCAATGGAACTACATATCGTGAACAGATATAAAACAATTACTTCTGATGTAAAAAGCAGAAAAGACATGATCATACAATGTTGTTAAGAAGTTCTAGAGACATAATCAAAGTTCTGGAAACTATGATTTCACAGCGATGTTTAAAGTAAGAGATGAGAAAGGAGAGTGGTTGTGCCGAGAAGAAGATTTCAACAAAAAGAAAAGTAGACTATTGAAGATGATTCACTAAATATTCACCCAAGAAAAATGAAATTTGTTTAAAGGGAAAGTGCTTTACTGAAGAAAGTGTTGAATTAAGTGTTTTACCCAATTCGGATGCAGAAGACTCTGTGATTAAAGAAGATTTTGTGAGCGAAGAACAGTGTTTTAGTAGTAGTAATGATAAAGAGAAACAATTTAAGTCTGAAAGACAAAATACTTCTTCTTCGGTGCGTTTAGTGACTGCAGCAAAATTGAGTACAAGGAAGTTCTAAAAAGTTGGGAACTGGAGTTTTTTACATATCTACTCCAACTCAAAGCGGCATTTACAGAGGTCTAATGAAAGAAGGAGCAAAATTACAAAGTAATTTCAAGGAGAACTTTAAAAAAGAAAACTGTTGCTTACAATTTGATGGACAGACCATAAAAAATAAAGCATATAGAGGTTGTTGTTATAAAAAATGAAAAAAGGGAGGTCAGACTCGTTGTTCTTCAGCTGGCAAATGCAAAAGGGGAGACAAAATTCAATGAAAAAAAAACTGTCTTCTTTCTTTCTTTGAATCTACATGTCATTTAGGGCCCTAGCCTGCCATACTAGTCTTCTCTACTTTTGTTGAATGAAAACTGTGCTCAATTAATTAAAATGATTGTCTCTAACACAACTGCAGCAATTACTTGAAGAAGAATGGGTGCAATCACACTGTTACAAAAACACTTTCAAGATGTTGGATTAGAAAAAGCTGTATACATTGGATGATATCACCTCATTCTATGTACACTATTGAAACATGTCATGAATGATCATTTTAGTACATCAACAAATTCACCAAACATCAGCTACTCGTTTGTTTCAACAATAGCAGAAAAGTATGAACATCATTTGTTAATGATAGAGCATCACTAACGAAATCAGAACAAGAGTGCAGGCGAGATATTATGTCTTTAACATAATGCTACAGGATTTTCAAAACTAGAGGAAGCTTACCAAAAGTAAATTTTCAATCACTTCCAAAAATCAGTAATGAGAGATGGAACTCAAGGGCAATTTATTGTTTGTCATCATTCGTTCTTATGAGTATTTGCAAACAGCTATAGCAGCATGTAATTTTATCGGTGGTACGTGGACTGACATCTGGTTCTCTGTCCAGTGTTTCAATACTACTGATTTTGATCATTTATCATAAGCTTGTAAGCAGCATACAAAAACTTTGAAGTCATTAAAGACATTATGGTCCACAGATCCAACTTCTATATTAACGAAGAGTTCTAATATATGTGCAGAACGTGTAATTAAAGTGATGCAAGATCTACTCCAACTTGCAAGTCGGAGTGAAAAATTGAAATAAAATGTATTCTACTAATGCACAATAGAAATGTACATTGCAATTATTATCAATATTATAATTATGTCACTTTTATTTGTAATGGTAGACCTTCAATGAAATATTAGAAAGGTGCATGCTATAAAATATTCGCGTCGATTAGAGGGTGAACTTTTTTATGCAAAACAAAAATAACCCATATTTTATTTATTTCTAACACAAAGCTCCACCTAATATAATATGGGGATATAGGGTTATATTCTAGTCATACCCGTAATTCTTAGTCATTTCTAAATTAACTTATTTCTGATTTAGCAGGCTGACCAGCTGTGTAGTGCAACTATGTTGAGATTTGCCCGAATGCTTATTTTGTTTCAGTTTTCTACATACCATAGGTGCTACAATTCTGAAAATGAAATCGAGAAGGAAATGAAAGCAATTCAAACGAACTTAAGAGTCTTTAAGCTAAAAAGTTCATTTAACTATATCAGTGGCAATAGTGGGCGGGTGGGGGGGGGCAAGGGGGCATTATACCCCGGGCGCAACTCACAAAGCGGCGCAAAATGTTCTGAAAAAAATATAATATTTTTTTGGTTTTCGAATGGGAGGGGGTTCTAAAAAGGTATTGTACCCCGGGGGCGAGTTAAGCTCGCCACGCCACTGACCTGTATTTTTATTTCTGTGTCACTGTCCTTCTTCTTGTAGACACTTCAGTTTGAAAATGAGTTTCAATCCGTTAATGTGGAGAGATATGTCTTTAAATTACTGTATCTCTTATAATGCTTTACATAGTTTATATATACATATATATATATATATATATATATATATATATATATATATATATATTGTATTCAGGTTTATGTAATTCGTGGTATAAAAATAAATTAAACGGATGACAGCTTGAACCAAAAGAAAACCTAAACAAATTACTTTTTGAGATGAATTATTATTTTTTATGTATTAATCTTTTTGTTTAAGTATTTGGATTTAAAAAAAAAAAAAAAATTAATGCCATTTAATTGTTTCATTGAAAATAAATTTCTTATATAAATACAGTCAGATCTAGGTTTTTAGGCACAATTTGCAGTGGTATATGGGAGAAGAACGCGGTGGAACGATGTTCCCTTACCTTTTATCAGAACCGGAACACGTTCCAGTACTTTTTCATGTCCAGACAACTACTAGTTTTTTCGGTCCCACTATGCGTTCCCATACTTATTATTTTACCAATACATCACTGATAATTTGTTCCCATAGAAACGCTTGTCAACTCTCGTTCATCAAAGAAGATTTTTCTATAAAGAACTAATAGAGACTTGGTATAATAATCTAAAATAACTCTTATATATTTAAAACATTACAAAAAATTGTATGTAATCGTTTATACAAAATATTCCAATCAACCAATTTGTTTCACCGTTACTGCTAGTTGTTTGCCGTATAGTTTCATTTTGTGTGGGTTGTCAACGCGAAAACAATTACGTAATATTGATTTTGTCTTCTATTAAAAAAAAAATTCGATTCTTCATTGTATTAAGCAAATAAATCGCCCACACTGCTACTATTTACCGGTTTGATGTTTACAATATATTACACACCTGCCTTAATTTCATTTGTTTCACATTTTATCTTCACGTGTTTTATTGTTGAAGTTACTTCACAACCACAATAGCTACGACACTGAGCTAGACCCAATACACTCACATAGATGTTAATAATACGAGTTCATCTTGATGAGTGAGACCTAAAATATGAGAGAAGATCCGTCGGTTCTGTAATAATAACATACATAACGGTATAAATAGAAGTTTATATGTATCATTAGTACTTCAGGACTTCGCTCTTACATCCAGTCAGTTTTTACATTACCGGTAAAAAAAAGTATTGCAAATAACCAACTACCATATGAATGATTCTTTGTATTGCTTTGAGTTTGTTATCATGTGTAACGAACCGGAATACGCACAAGTTAAAAATAGATTGAAGCTCACTAATAAATACAAATATGTGCTATATAAAAAATAAACATATTAAAAGACTTATATTTGTGTCCTGTTCCTATATTGTACATATACGTATTTATGTTCTCAGCTTGTCGGCCTAAAAGAAGGGAAAAGTGAACAGAGCCCTGGACGAGTGTCATTTATGGGCCTAAAGTTCAGTTTTTTAACAGTTAGTTGAACAAATAAAAGGATACCAATGCAGAACAAGGGGGGGGGGAGTAATACAACTTACCACTTTCTATGGCCAATACCAGGCATGATAAACAAGGTATCATTAGGTCCACGTGCAGAAACAATGTATTTGTAATTTTAAAACCATTTTTGTGCTTTGTGAGAAAGAAAGCTAGACAGTGAGTGAGCATTTAGGTAATTGAGCGATCACATTGTTGAGTGAGCGAGCACGTGGATTAGTGAGCAAGCGCATGGATGAATGAGCTACCCACGTGCTTGCTCACTCACCCACATTCTTGCGCACTCATTCATGTATTAGCTCACACAACAACGTGCTCGTTCAGGCAAACCATCAGCTCTCCAACCTACTTACGATCTCGCTCACTAACGTACAAGGTCGCACACGTTCCCTCTCAATCTTACCCGTGTTTGCTTACTAACCCGCTAGCTTTCCCTCTCACGTGATCGCTTAACTCCTAATCACCTTTGTAGCGGTGCATAGTAATGCAAAATGTCAGTACATAGTGATAAATAGTGAATTTACATAGCGGTACACTTACTCACGTGCTTGCTTACTCAAACACGTGGTCACTAGCTCAAACATGTGCTCACTCTCTAAGCCTTGTGATTGCTCAATCACCCACATGCTTGCTCACTCATGCTCATGCTCGATCACTCAAGCATGTGTTAGCTCACTCATTTACGTGCTTGCTCACTATTCCACGTACAAACTCATTCATTCACGTGCTTGCTCACTATTTCACGTACTAACTCATTCACTAACGAGCTCGCTCACTTACCCATGTGCTCGCTCACTAACCCAGTAGCATAGTGGTGCATAATGATACATAGTGGTAATACATAGTGTTATATAAAAGGTAGACTCCAGGAGAGAATAAGAAGAAAAAAAAATGACTTCATAGAAATCTGTTATAATATAATTAATACATTAGGGCTAGGGGATGGTAAAAAACCACTTTTTTAACGCTGTCAATTTGTCGGTTGGCATGACAACCATTCAAAATCGCCAAAAAACAAACATATTTTATATAAATTCAAACTACTATAACTTAAAAAAATATAATATATAACTAATATAAGCACTTACGTTTTGCAGTCAAATAATAAACACATCAAGTATAGCAAATGGTTGCCATAAGATGTTAATTTATCTGTCTCGATTAAGATAAATAAATCATTGTGTTACATGTATAATTATGAGGTAACTAGCCTAACAAAAATACTTAAAATGGACACAATTTAAAAAGAAAATCGTTTTAATTGAATTATTTTGCAAACACTTCTGTATTACTTTATTTACACAAGCTTAAGAAAAATGAGCCTCATTGATATAATGGTTGTGGAGTTATAGTGTTTTAAAGTCATGAAGTAGAGTAAAAAAAAATCTAGTAAAACCAAAAAAAAAAAAATACGTTAAGAAATATTCAATTTTAAATCTATGATTTGAATGATCATTCAATTTCCTATGAGAAAAAAATGAAAGCATGTAGCTAAATCGTCTCTGTACAGAAAGTGTGTGTAAATGTGTGGCAGCCTCAATAAAATATTGAACAGATCATACTGTGAAGAAATATTTGCCTAAAGCTTCCATACGTCTATAAAAGTCTTTGCCTAAAGCCTTCATACATCTATAGAAGTATTTGCCTAGAGCCCGCACACAACTATAAAAATCTTTGCCTAAAGCCGGCATATATCTATAAATGTCTTTGCATAGAGCCCGCATGCATCTGTAGAAGTATTTGCCTATATCATCCATACATCTATAGAAGTCTTTGCCTAGAGCCCCATACATCTATTGAAGTCTTTGCCTAGAGCCCCATACATCTATTGAAGTCTTTGCCTAGTGCTCCCATACAACTATTCAAGTTTTTGCCTAGAGCCCCGATTCATCTGTATAAGTCTTTGACTAGATACTAAATAACCGCTTGAAAGACTGTGGGAAGAGTTACTTAGATTTACCCTGGTGACATGACGGATAGTAACGTGTTTGATACAACTATGTCTACATTAGGACACGACAGACTGTACGTGTTTGATACAACCATGTCTACACCACGGGGGAAATCGGGGAATGAATAAGCAGAAATGAAATATCGTAATTTATAATTCTTAAATTGAGTAAGTTAAATAAATATATAGGTAAAAAAATCACTTATTAATGAGAGCATTACAATATTCCACTTGTAGTTCATGTCACATCTATTAATGCATTGACCTCACTATTCAGTACACGCTTCAATGAACTATTATATATTATTGCATCACTATATACTTATACAGTATAGTTCGTGTCTACCTCAATCTAGTCTCTAAATATCTCCCATCTCTCTCCAGTCTATCCGGTTTCCTTACCTCTCTTCCCTTGTTCCTCTCCCCTGAATCTCTCTCTCCCTCTTTCCCTGCAGTCTGTCTCTCTCGTCTATCTTGTTTATTTCTCTCGTGTTTCTCCCTGTCCCTTCTCTAAACCGTCTATCTCCTATCTCTCCTGTCTCTGTCTCTGTCTCTCTCTCTCTCTTTCTAGGGAGTGCTGGTCTTCTAAAACGGAATCCCCCCTCCCACCACTTTGATGACGTTTAAAGCCCCTAGGTTCGCCATACATAGTGCGCGGCATCCTATAATTACACCACTGTCTGCTGACTGAGTTTTTTCGGGTCCATAACAAAAAAGTATTTTCGGGCTTTAAAAAATAAGTCGATATCAACAGGGAATCGAGCATTGGGATTCAAATTTGTAATCTAGTAAGAGTTATTGTTTAATGCTGAATAGGTCAGATTTTAAAAGTGTGTTTGAAATGTTTACAAGAAAGAAGTGTTGATAAAGTCCGTTAACTGTATACAGCAAGGAGTTTCTATACTTTCACATTCGCATTTATCGTATATATGTATGTGTCTGAATGTTTTATGTATGTTTTATGCGTATGTGTGTATATGTGTGTTTTGTGTATAAACGTGTAGAAGTATGTTTTATGTATATGTATGTATGTGTATGTTTTATGTATTTGTGCATGTATGTGTATGATTTATGTATATGTTTATGTATATGTATGTGTTGTGTAATATAAAAAGAACAGCTACGTGCGATATATCTAGATAGTCAACCAGATAACGAAGTAAAACTGCAATAAATACATTAAATGAAAGTAAACAAAATATAGTGAACAAAAGAAATTAAATATATATTTGGGCTATACAATTAAATTTATTTAATATCGATTTTAATTATAGTATGTGTAGTTGATCCGAAAGAATGGCACTAACATACTTATCTTAAAGTCTTGACCGTATATTTTATGTCCAGGTTGTAGTAAAAACTATTTTGGAAATAAATGTTATAATCCAGACGGATTGTGTACCAGTGGATGTTTTACTGGATATTATGGACATGGATATCTCATTAGTATGTAATACTTTGCTTTCTTGATGTCTCGAAGGATAGCTTTCACAACATCAACAGCTAGGCCTATTACAGTAATGAGTGTTTTTTTTTTAATAATGAATTTCTGTATTGCTTCAACGTGGAAGATGTTCCTCCTATAGTTGAAACAACGACGTAATTGATACAAAAACACTGTAAGAATATACAAAAATAATAAACATGCTGATCTATACATAATATAAGTTATAATATTTAATTTAATTATTTACACCTAGAATTTAATGATTAGGCCTACTTCCTTTTGATCTATAATAATTTTACAAATAGGCTAGTTTACATCTTTCTTTTACGTCTGACAATAATCAAATGCAATTAAGAATAATGTGTAATTATTTACCCTTACAGACTAATAAATTGTATTTCTTTTATGATTTAAATAAGGTTTTTTATTATTGTACAAATAAATGCACATGTAAATTTTTGTTTCAGTTTTACACTACCTGATAAAATTCAGTCCACTGTGTACCTATTTTCGATATTAAATTGTTTATTGAAATTGTGTTCTAGTTATGACGTCACCGTCTGTTAATTTATTTACAGTAAACATTAACTAATTAATCTAAAAAAACAAATTAACAAAAGCATGACGTGACAGAAATAAACAAAGATAAACAATAATATTGGCCAATAGAAAATTGTATTGAAAATATTTAAATCAGAAGATAAACAACATTAGAATAAATAAATATATTGATGACAATAATAAACAAACAACATAAAAATAAATAAATATATTGATGACAGTAATAAACAAACAACATTTAAATAAATAAATATATTGATGACAATAATAAACAAACAACGAATATGTATGTTGATATCCTAATAAAATAGAATAACATACAAATAAAATACAACAACGCCAAATTATTTATTTACAAACAACTCACTAGACAGTACCAGCCCCGCTGTAATTAAGTTTAGAATTTAAACTTCCACTGTGGACAAGATGATTTAACCACCACCCATCACCAACATTATACCCCAGACAATGAACTCTGGCTCCACTACTACCTGGACATGTACATGTTGTGTAGGTAAATTTATTTAATCCTTCACCCACCTTGTATTTGTCCACCCAGTGACCAACATTGACCTGTTTACTACATCCATGAGGATGTGATACTATAAAGTTCAACTTGTCCACATCTCGAGTTTCTCTGTATTTGTCACAGACTTTCCACCAGATATCATCATAATGTCTCCACAACATGTTCAATTTATCTCCCAGATTTTTGTCACATGTCACACATCTCAACACACACACGTCTCTCTCAATGTCTACATAATGAACACTGACCTGATCAACACTGACCACTGGACTGTCTTCTCTATCATAAAACAATCTCAAGGATGTGTGGCTGGCCTCAATGTAATCAAACACCACATGTGTGGCTGTGTGCACATCAAACTCCCACCACACGTGGCTGGCTGTGTATGAATGTTTACTTTTCTTACACCAACATGTTGTGTAGTTTTTCCTATGTTTACCTCCATATTGTTTATACCCATCTGTATACTTGTACACTATACACACCATCCCACTTCCAGTTCTCCAGTTTGTTTTGTCTCTAATGTTGTAAAATGGATATGAAACTTGTGTCTTAGGCCAAAACTTTTGTCTGTGTGGACTGGTCACTTTAACATCAACTCTGACTGTCAAGTCAGCTGTAACTTTGATAAGTTCATACAAATCATTGTCTGGATGACCTTCAGGTAGATGGTTTAAGGTAAATGTATCAACAGGTATAAACTGTCTATGACCTGGATTCTTCTTACAGTCACTATAATGTTTGTATAGATCAGCTTCTCCACCTTCTGAAACCTGAGTTTCATGATTACCTGGACCAGAGACATAAACTTACAATTGACTAGTAAAAAATATTTTAACATGTTAGTCATTGCTATACATTAAAATGTCAAGGACATAAAGTCCCCATATTATGTCTGTTATATTACCATAATGTAAACAGTATTAATAAATTGTGTTTTTTTTTACCATAAAGTATATTTCCCATTATGTGAGTTTCATTATCCACCAATTGACTCGCTGTAATACAATTTTATGTCTGAAATAAAAATCAATAATTCATATAATAATATCATAGTTTGCAACTTAAAATATCTCATAAAGCAACATAACATATTTTAATAAAATGTTTTCCTTCCAACACATAATTCCTGTCATAAAAACCCCTACCATAACTCCATTGTTCCAACTGCTGACATCTGAGTTTTTTCTCACCTGGAAATGGATGAAATAAAACAAAAAAAAATATACCATGAGTTTTAACTTAAAAGAAATGAAAATATAAACTTTATGTTTCATATTATTTTAATGTAATATATTTGTTTGCAAAATAACTTTTAGATCAGAGTTTACCTTTATTGTTTCAATAATACCAGAGAACAGTAACTAATAGTAATGAATGACCAGGTATCTGCCTTTGAGTATTTGACAAAAGAATTCACTATTTGAAATATCCCCCCCCCCACACTTTAAAATTAGTGTCTATTTGAGTAATGTCATTTCATTATAAATTTAAATATAACGTTTTATAAAACAAATGTTAATTTTTAACAACTTAAGATAAATGTTTTATAAATTTAAAAATATTTTTTGTATACACATTGCTAAATAAAAAAAGTTTTTTGTCTTTTAAACTTTCAAAGTTGAATTACTGGTAAAGTAAAAAAAAAAATTAAACATTGGAAAGTTCTTTTTAAATTTCAGCCCATTTTTTTCACAATTTATTTTCTTTGTTTATATGGCTCATTTGCCACTCATGTGAATAAAAATAACACTTTTTATCCAAAATATTGTTGTTTACTTTAGTCATATAAACTGCATGATAGGCTAGATATTAAAATAAATATATTTTATAATTTTATGTTTAATACCTAAAGATTTAATATTTCATATAGTAAAATATTATAATACATTCAAAACTAATAATGTCCTATTACCTTGTTAATGAATATGATTATATTTGCATTTCTGAATCCTTCATTAAAAAAATGCATTAATTTTTTTTTTCTTTTTTGGTTTTTACACTTTAAAAAATATGAATATTTAAATATCAATTATTATAAAACATTATAAGACATTAATGACTGAATGCTTGAGATATTTAATAAATCAGTGGCTATCTATGTAAGGGTTGTGTGTCTTGTGACCCACTTGTGGGCTGCAAAGAAATTTCTATCAGTTTTTGGCATAATTTTCTCTCATTATTTCTATAAAATTACTTCTACATGTCTATCTAACTAATTCTATATTTGTATCTAATTACTTCTATATTGCTATCTAATTAGACCCTACTTCTATATTTCTATATTTCTCCAAAATATGTTTGTTAGAAAATAAATGAAAAAAATACAATTCAAAGAAAAAACATCCTGATATTAAAAAAAAAGCTATTAAAATATATCTAACCAATAAAGAGAAAACAAAGTCTGGTAGCTCATCGAGAATCAAGGCATCAAAAAAAAACTTACTAAAATATGTAAACAATAAAGTTAAAAAAATAACCAAGTTTCTGGAAGGTACCATATAGTGACCAAAAAATATTTATTTGATAGGTAAAATTTCAAACTTAGCATAACAAGTATGTCAGGCTGCTATTTTGTTTGATAGATTTTTTTTTTTTAAATAATTCTAGTAATTAGGCGTATGCTAAGCAGCGTCACGACTAGACCTAGTATTTAATATTTACTTAATATAAATTATTTATATTTAAACTGTCATTGTATGTAGATTTAGTGAGCTCGGGAAATTAGATATTTGAAAAATCTGGCTTAATGGGAGCACATAAAATATATCGAAGAGCTGCATGTGGCTCTATGAGCCGCATTTAGCTACCACTGTCCTAAATACTATAAGAGTAACTTCTGTTTTACACCTAAAATCAATTGAAATGCCCGCTTAAAGCTATATGCCCACACATGGGAATCGCTAGGAATTTTTCCAGGGGTGGGATAACAAAAACATGTTTTTTTTTTTAATTTAACTGACAATGCCATACATGTTTATTTCTCAATTATATCCAAGCATGTTTCGATATTAATTTTTTTTAAATGTTTCCCTCTGCAGCTTGATTTGACCTTCGAAAATGTTTTTGGCATTCACGTTCTTTTTTTTTGTTTGTTATTTGGCAACTCTTGTTAATTTATAATCATCTGCTACTTAGTGAATTTTTAAATGTATCCTGAATAAATTAAGAACATTAAAAAAAACATTATGAAAAGATGGATATCAAAAAAAATTCTTTACGATTCCGAAAAGCCGTTATTAGAAGATTTTAGGGCGTCTGCAGAATCTGAATTATCACTTGCATTGGGGACAACAGTACAAACTCAACAGCCAGACACAACTGAATATTTTTAAACAAGTTGATTGTCGCTGTAATTTCTTCATTTCCTAAATTGAAAATTGGAAAGTATATCTTGACATACGACCTTTCAGTTGAGTTGAAATTGCTGCTGATCCTTGATTGCTGGACCCCTGATAAAAGTATAATTTTTAGAGCTGACATTAATTCCAGGAGTTTAGGGTTGTTACGTTTGGAATTTACCACGCCTACCACCCGCCCTCGATGACTTAGCATGGAATATGAAGATCAACCCCAACCCCCGACCTTATAAAAAGCCGGTCCTGAAGATTTAGGAGAGTCGGCCCAGCGCCAGTCAGTCCAGAATATTTAGAGTATACTTGAGTAGCTAGACTGGTAAAATATTAAGTTTTGCTGGAATTATATATGTGTATTAAACTAAGTGATGCAGTGTACTACCCAGAGTTCTGTTACGTATATATTAGTACAGATAAAAGTTAGAGTTGAATATTTGGTGATTAAGTCTGAATCACCTGGCGAGCCTGCCCTCAACAGAAATACGTATAAGAATTATATAACTAAATGTGACCGCCACAAAGGGGCATTTGCCATCAAACCATGCACAAAATTTAAAGATTTCAATGAAGATGCACGTAGTCACATGCAAAGCAAATGCCACACCGTCTCTAATTAAGGATGCAAGCTATTTTGTTGCACTATTGGAAGCCAAAGCAGTTTCTTTAGGTGAGCAGTTGAACTCATCATCTAGAAGAAAATTCAAGAAAATTGCAACAAACTGGGTCCCATCATTTGTACATTTTTTTGCGGCATGCATGATTTGGCCTTTTATGGAAAAGAATCACATTCTTGTAATTTTTAAAACCTGTTAGAGTTTCGTGTTGAATCTGGAAATGAAGTTCCTGTTAATCATTTGTCAATATGTTCTTGTAGTGCTAAGTATTTCTCGGCAACTACGCAAAACATTATAATCGAAATCTGTGTGAAGACATTGTTCGTGAAACAAATAATTCAGTTGCAATTTCTATACTTGCAGATGAGAAAACATAATTTCAGGTATTGAGCAGATGTCACTTGGTGTTAGATTTGTCAAAGAACACCATGATTACAAATTCTTTACAATTAGGATTAGATATGACAAATCTTGTTGGTCAAGGATACAACAGATGTTCTACAATGGCAAGTAAATAAGGAGGAGTTCAAGCATTGGGGTTCACATCTTGTCGTGAACGATTTAAATAATGTGAATGCTTTACAAAACACAATAGAAAAAAATTAAGTTATTTATAGCGCTTTTCTGAGAAATTAATCAGCGACGAAAACTAACTCCAATTGTTTCTTTGCTATGTGATACTTGATGAACACATAAATATAAAATCTTGCGGATTTTTGCTAAACATGTGACATAAATTGTCAAACAACTGGAATATTAAGAACAATCTGAAAAAAGCAAGCAAGTTACACATTAGCTACTTCGTGCTGTTAGAGGTTAGAGTTGGGGTACAATACCTGATTGTTGAGTTATTAAAAAAAAATAATTTACAAGGCTAAAAGCTGTGACCCAAAAATTACAGTCAGTGCATTTAAATTTTACTGGTAGTACAAAAATACATTGAAGAATTGTTGACTACATTTGATGCTGATCGACAGAATTGTGATGAGAGGTATACGGATATTTTAGTTACAAAAGATGTTGTAGATGACATTGGTATCGACATTCAACCTGCGCGATAACTGAAAGACAAATGAACAGGGAAAATATAAAATTTGATTTACCTGAGGACTATTTTAGAATAACTACTTTTATACACTAACATGATTCTATTATATCAACTGAAAACTCGTTTTTGTGTAAAACTAAAACTCTAGACTAAATATAATTCTTACAACTAGTTTTACATTTCATATATCATAGTCTAGAATTTTAGTAGTTTTAATTAACTGGCCATTTAAAGGAAGTGGGATTGGCAGATGAGATTCTTCAGACGATAGATAAGGACAGTAGACCAGAGACGAGATAAGGGAGGGATGTTAATTAATATAATCATATTGTGCGTGTACTATAATGTAATATCTTTCATATTTGATTATATATATATATATATATATATATATATATATATATATATATATATATGTATATATATATACCAGCCAACTGTTGATTCACTACTTTACGACTGTTTTCTATATGTGTTTCATCTCACACATATATGTAGACATTTAATTTATAAATATACACCAAGTCAAGAGAACCCCGAAGAGATTTTACTACAATTTATACATCTTCCCAGAAGTAGAAGTTCCACAGAATAAATAATATATAATATATATATTTACAAAAGTAATACATCAAGTAATTCTACAAAATAATATACCCATGATACTAGTAAAAGGGAAATGAAAGAAACAATGACTGAAATCGAAGTTTTAGATGAAACCAATTTTATCCCATGATTAAAATTGCTTTGTTGACATCATTGGCCCTTCCAGAAACAACATGCACAACCGAGAGACCATTTAGCACTCTAAGACCAGTAAAAACGTGGCTACGCTCAACAACTGGTGATGATCATTTATCTGGCCTTTGTATGATGAATATTCACAGAAAAAGAATATCTCAAAACAAGGGAAAAATAAAAGAAAATGTTATCAATCGATTTGGACAAATACCAAAACGTTTACAATGTTTGTTCCAGAATAAATAGTATAGAATTACAATATCACTGCTGTATCAGTGTAATTTATAATTTTAAAAATGACAATACTGTGACCACTTATACTTGCAGATATAATTAATTTTTATGTTTGATATATGTACATGTTCTTTAATGTAATAAACATTTAGGAAATTTAGTTCAGTTTTATTGTAACAAATTTAAGACATTTTTTTCCAAAATGATGTAGTTGAAGGGTGGGGGGGGGTGCGATACGGAGAGGGAGCAATTTAAGGCAATTCTAGTTTGAGAAATCTATAACAAGTTCTGAGCTAAGTGATAATATTGGACCAAGTTGGACTAATGACCTGCCAGAACTAATAAACATGTTGAGTGTTGTCTGTATATTAATAATTACTCTCACCGTCAGACATGAAGCTAAAACTAATTCTAATTCAACACATTTTTTTTTCAGAAAGGCTTTTCAAATAAATATATATATTTTTTTTATAAACACTTATGGATAACTAACGCCCAACAAAATTGTTTGATCGACTAAAATACATTCAAATTATCTCCCTTCTGTCAGTAACCGCTGAATACAGACGTCATTGCTTCTGTTTCCTCCCCACCAATCCCGACCGGCCACTGGCTTTGTTGCACTTATAAAAAATGTGTCATTTGAAAATGAAAATAAAATATGGTGATTCATTGTTTAATCGGGAACTATTTGAGTTTTATCAGGTGTCTTTGTAGTAATTACATTCATTACTATATTAGAGGTCAGTGATTACAGAAGACATTTGTTTAGTGCACGGAAATCACGCTCTGACAGAGGTAAATTTATCAGTCCTAAAAGAAAGTATGTTTTCTTCGAAAAATCACCAATTTTGTGGTTATAATAAAAAAGTATAAGGAATAAACTTTACTCATCAAAAGAAAGAAAATTATATGGCATTTAATTAGTAAAATTTAAATATCTAAAATAAAAAATCGATCGATTTATTACAAACATAATATAACTTTTTTTGAAAACAAAATTGTCACTTACGAAGTCAATATTTACATCAATTTAACCCACATTAATGACATATTACACACATTATACTATTCACATTTCTACACAAAAAGTACACAAAACTAGTTTATATACTCTCATAAACTTATAAAATGTATTTATAGTGAAACGAGTTAATTTTTTTGCTATTTTAGTGTAATTATATTTTATGTTTAATGCTAACATCAAGAGGTGCGTAGTTTGAAGTTTGTTATTAACTTCTCATGTATGCATGGGTTAAAAAACCATGGAAGGGTTTTATTTCCTTGTAGTAAACACACTGTTGTACTAATTGCAACTGTAGTAAACACACTGTTGTACTAATTGCAGCTGCTGTATTTTAAAATTATTTGTAATCTTACGTTCAATATATCGACCTATTGTACAAATACAATAAATAATTCAACAACTACAACTACTGTCTATTAAACTTTCATTAGTTTTAATTTCAATATAATGAAGTGTTGCACAAACACAAACTTTTACTATTTTTAACCGTTCTTGATAAAACTTTCATGTAATTTTACTTTTAATATAAAACACTTTTTTTACCAACACAACGTTTCACTAAATACAATTGCTCTCTGTAATACTTACAAGTAATGGTACGTTCAATTATCAATGCAAGCTTTGAGGTTCATATTGATAAAGCCGAGCATAAATTATTACTACTCACAAGACCATAAATGGCGTTGAGCCCAGTAGAGAGCAATCGGTCGAATCTTCAAAAACTGGATTTTAAGCTTTATTGTTAGAAGTTCGCATGTCATCTAAAAAAAAAATAATTCCCTATTAGTTATATATAAATATGACGTAATTCCCAGCCATAAAAATTTCAGAAAAATCCGTTAGAAGTCATTTATTTAAGCAAATAACATTTAGTACTAATAACATTACAAAATGACTGAATTGGTCTTCAGTTATACTAATTATTTATGCCTGAATTACTAAATGGCTAAACACTTTCACGCCTTTATTGACCACTAAAGGTTTGTGAAAAACATAAAGAAAGATGATTAAATCATTTATGTATTTTTATAATGTATATGAAGAGGTGATTGAATCTTCTATGAAGCTTTGTAATGTATAAAAAGAGTGATTGAATCATTTATGTATTTTCATTGACCTAGATCGTGTTATGTTGAGGTGGGGGGGGGGGTCATTCAGATCCGCTTCTAAAGTCTAATAAATTATATAATCGAATAACAGCTCAATTATAACTGCTTAGATAAGTTTTGTACGACTTTTAAGAGTAAAAGTTGATAAAGCTCCTAAGAACCCATGAACTCATGAAATAAATAATATATTATCGCTTTTTGTATTTATAAAATACATTGAAAGCTTTTATCATTCATATTTCATGTATTTAAAAAAAAAAACAACAAAGAGATTTGAACAGGTCTGTGTGTTTTTATAAACGCAAATGTTACGCGACCAGCTAACTGGAATATTTTTTTCCGTCGTCCAGCAAAAGATGTGCGCATGTGCGACTAAACGAACTCGGACTGCATATTATTGCATATTTATTTTCGGGGCTAGGGTTAATATTAGGGCTAGGGTTAGGGTTAGGCTTAGGGTTTTATTTTCGGGGCTATATATAAGGTTAGGATTAGGGTTAGGGCTAGGGTTAGGGTTAGGGTTAATGTTAGGAATAGGGTTAGGCGCAATTTCTATAGCTGGATCCCAAAAATAAAATAATACGGAGACGTCTAGTCGTGCATGCGAAATATCTATAGACGGACCCCTAAAAAAAAAGTCGTGCGTGCGCACATCTATGCTGGTAGGCGGGGAAAAAAAAACTATTCCTGCTTGCTTGTTGGGTAACAACTGCGTTTTATAAATGGAAAGCGTCATTGGAAACAAAAGCGAATAACAACAATGGCGCGAGTTTTTTAACATAAGACCGAGAACTATTTATATAGCGATGCGCTATCTGTATAATATATAATTTTTGAGACCTACGCAAAATTAACCAATGCTAAAACTTCACATGCACAGAAATTATACACAACACACAATTAACAGGAAGTGGCATCATTGTTATAAACACAGACCAATCCCACTTCTCTATTTTATTGTCATGTATAATTAATTAATTTTTCTCCAAACCTCCCTCGAAAAAAAAATGCTCTATTGTCCCCGTTTTGTCTGTCTGTCCGTCCGTCCGTCATCACCCTAGATCTCAATAACCATAAGTCCTAGACCCATGATGTATATATCATTTTGTAGGTCTTGGCCTGCCAAGAAATGCCTTTTTTCCATTTCGCGATCTGACCTCTCAGGGCCGTAAAAGGGGCCTTAGTACCGTTTTTTACTATATAAGCTATATTAATAAAGGAGCGCTATATCTCAGCAACTATAAGTCCTAGACTCATGATGTATATATCATTTTGTAGGTCTTGGCCTGCCATGTGTACATCAAAAGTTCATTTTGCGATAGAACCTCTGAGGGCCGGGCTTCAGGGCTCCTAAGGGGCTTATATATTATATATACACCTTGTACGTTCAATAACCCATTCATTTGGTGCGAAATACTGCAGCACGTAGTTTCAGCAAGATTTATTAAGAAACTCATCCAATGAAATAGTACTGAGTTTAATTGAAAGTATCAGAGCTATGCAACAATTGACGGAGTTTTCGGACGATTAAATGACTATAATTTCGAATGTTTTCAATTATGATTCCTATTTGAGTAACCACAAACCACTTGTAGTTAGATTTAAGAGGCAATATTTTTTTTTCAAATATAAAGAAACGTCTTTGTAATTTTTTTTTTTTTTACAAATATTTGCATTACACAATTGAATTTATAAAAATTTACAAATATTTACTGAAAGATAGCATACGTACTGATACATAATACGAAAATGCGCTAACACGTCCTGTGTCCAGAATGGAACAGGCTTAATTGCTTGTTTTTTCTCTCAAAGAAATCCAGAGATTTCCATCTTTAAATTACTATCGAATTACTATCAAGAAATTGTTAAAATATACAAGAACGGAAAAGTTAAATCTATGTTTTTTTTCTTATGTACCTCATGTTAAAAAAAAATAGCTATATACATTATTCTTGAGCAAGGCCCGATTAATGCAGCGCACTATAGATACCGCGTCTAGGGCCTACAAAAGTGAAAAATATTTTTTTTTAAATTTTATTATTATAAAACATTAAATTATTTATAATTAATATATAGTGCCTAGGGCCTACAAAATCCTTAATCAGACCCTGTTCTTGAGTGTATTAAATACAGTCATTTATCTCTCGTTGTTCTTATGTGTGGACATGCCAGACCTAAATAATGTTAATCTGGTTTACATTAATGTATCTTTGAAATCGTCTTAGTACAAACCACATATACACCGTTTATAATATTTACACCATAACATAAACATGGCCTAACACAGAAATGGCCAAACACTTTGTTCACTGTACAAAACACAAAAGTTTCTGTTGTTTGGACAATGAAACCAGTTTTTTATCACGTAAACTGAAGGACATGTTAAGACCCGATGTTTTGTTAACTCGGAGTTATGTTTTCTAGCATATGACATCATTCTATCGCCATTAACTTGCACTCCTGAATTGAAAAGATTTTAAAACAAGAATCTTATATCTTCCTCTATACAATAGACTGTTATATCTACTTCTGTTCAGTACACTGTTATGTATGCCTCAGTACAGTACACTGTTATATCTGACTCTATGAAATACACTGTTATATCCTGACTCTATACAATACATTGTTATATCAGCCTCTATACAAAAGACTGTTATGTCTGCCTCAGTACAATACACTGTTATATCTGACTCTATACAATACACTGTTATATCTGACTCTATACAATACATGTGACTGTATTATAATGCAGCTAATATAATTAGCTTTTATCTATTAAATTTTTTTTTATCTAGCTTGTAGCTGTTATATTATACTATTATTGTCAGCATCCACAAAGTTAACAGGTACTTTACAGTTTTACACAAGTGAATGTCGATAAATGTGAAAATATGTTGTTGTTTTTTTTTTTCATTTATATAAGTGGTTATAGTGTGACCTCAACACACTGGTGTGCATTTTGGTCTGTAATGTTTTTAAGTCGACCCCGGTTACCAAGAACAAGGTATTCATGACCAACTGACCGTTGTTTACGAGCCGTTATAAAATTTAATGTGGATGATATCACCTTAAGCTAACTGACAACAATACAATGTGATCACCTGCCATGTATTTGTTTCAACAATAAGAGTAAAACTGAATAAATGTGACTTTTTTAGGTTTAAACAGTACATTATGTCGTTTTTCTAAATACTAACAGACAGATAAATATTAAGAGAACTTACGGCAGATAAATACTACCTAGCATCAAGGCAGATAAATACTAACTGACATCATGGAATATAATTACTCACTGACATCGCAAGAGATACATACTAACTGACCTCAATGCAAATAAACAGTATCTGACATCACGGCAGAAAAATACTAACTGACCTCATAGCAAATAAACACTAACTAATATCTCAGCAGATAAATAATAACTAATATCACAGCAGATAAATACTAACTAATATCACAGCAGATACATATTATTGGGGGTATATAATACAAGAGATTGCATCTCCTCTTTAAAAGGACTTAACGCACACACTGCAGACTGAATACTAATCTATCCCTTGCTAAGCAGATTAGTTAATCTCAAGGCATAAATGCTTCATATATCTATAAAAAGCCTCATTTAAATAATTTGATATCACTTTCTAACATTTAAAGCAAGTTTAAAGTTGTTGTTTGTTTTAATGTAATTTTTTTTAAAAACATTGACCGTCGTATAATATTCGTACTAATGCTAAAAACTGAAACTAGTTTTCATAATGAGACATTAACTTTCTGTATTGTAATAGTCACATTGAAATGTAAACGTGCATTTTAAATTATTGTTATCATGATAGATTTTAGTCTAGCTTTTCCATTCCTATCAAATTGTATACTGAATGTTTAGTTTAATTCTTAAGCTAGAGATTCTTAATTGGAAAAGAACTTGAACAATCTTTGTATTTTACTGTAAATATATTAATGTATTAATGAGAAAACCTTATTCAAATACATGAACAATAGTAGACAACATAGATGGCATTTGTATAACCAACAGCAGGAAAATTAAGACCATATCATATACAGGTACCTAACTAGATTGACAAAACAAGGGATCAATGTGAACAAAGTTCTGCAAATGTACACAAAAATACTTTAAAGAGAAACACCATTGTAAATTTATCAAGAAAAAATAATTATAAAATTAATAAAATGATATAAACAAAACTCTACATTATTTAAAAACGAAAGATAGCTTGATTAGAAATACACTTTAACATTTTTTTTATGAATTTAGTTCCACAAATTGGTGAAATGAATCATTCAGTTACTACATCCACCCACCGAAAAAAAGTGTTTAGTCCAAGCTGACAAATATCTTGTGTCGCACTTATATGGAAAATATACAGAAAATAAAACTCTTAGCGATTCCCTGTCTTTTGCAGGTGGATTATTGGTTTATAGGTTTATCCAATACTGGACTTAGCATAATGTTCACATTGTTTTAATATTGTCTATTAACTCAACAATTAAATAAGCTCCAAAAAGGACAAGTTATTCATTTTTTTTTCGGTATTGAAACAATTAATGTTCAAAGAATGAAAAAGAAAATATATTTAGAGTACATATTATTAAAACTAAATATAGTGTCAAAAACAAGAACTGATAATTGATCAGCTTTTGAAAATGGATTTTGTATTTAATGATCATTTACATTTTCTTCATTGTTTAAATCTCTAAACAATAATAAACAAACAACATTAGAATAAATAAATATATTGATGACAATAATAAACAAACAAAAATTGCATATGTTAATATTATAATTTACTAGAATGGCATACAAAAAAATCAAACACTGACATCTTTGTGTTTATAAACGACTCACCAGACGTCACCAGTCCCGCTGAAATTAAGTTTATAATTAAAGCTTCCACTGTGAACAAGATGATAGTACCGCCATATACCAACATCACCTTTATAGCCCAAACAATGGACCATGGCTCCACTACTTCCTGGACATGTTCCCGTTCTATAGGTAAATCCATTATTACCACCATCAGCCTCATATTTCTCCACCCAGTGACCAACACTGATCTGTTTACTACATCCGTGAGGATGTGACACTATAAAGTTCAACTTGTCCACATCTCGAGATTTAAAATATTTGTTGTACACTTTCCCCCACGCAACATCATAATGTCTGCAATAATTATACAGTTTATCTCCTAAATTTTTGTCACATGTAACAAAGTTCAACATACACCAGTCTCTGTCAATGTCTACTTCAAAAACACTGACCTGATCAACACTGACCATTGGACTCTCTTCTCTATCATAAAAAAATCTCAAGGATGTGTGACTGGCCTCAATGTCATCAAACACCACTTGTCTGGCTGTGTCAACATCAAACTCCCACCACACGTGGCTGGGTGTGTCTGAATGTTGACATTTACTACACCAACATGTTGTGTAGTTCTTCTTATTTTTACCACCACATAGATCATATCCATCTGTAAACTTGTACACTACACTCACCATTCCACTTCCTGTTCTTAAGTATGTTTTGTCTCTTATGTTGTAAAATGGATATAAACCTTTTGTCCTTGGCCAAAACTCTGGTCTCTGTAGACTGGTCATTTTGACATCAACTCTGACTGTCAGGTCAGCTGTAGCTCTGATGAGTTCATATAGATCTTTGTCTTGATGACCTTCAGGTAGATGGTTTAATGTGAATGTATCAACAGGTATAAACTGTCTATGACCTGGATTCTTCTTACAGCCCATAAAATGTTTGTGTAAATCAGCTTCTCCACCTTCTGACACCTGAGTTTCATGATTACCTACAACAGAAAATCAACTTACAATTATAAAACAAAAACATGCTAAACATTAAAATGACAATGATAAAATTTCCACATTTATAACTGCTATATTACCACAATGTAAACAATATAGAAAACATGTGTTTGAATTTACCATAAACTTTATTTCCCATTGAATGAGTTTCTTTGTCTACCTGCTGTCTTTTGACTTCAGCTATAATACAATTTTAAGTTTTAAATGAATAAATTAATAATTAATATAAATATTATAGCTTACAAATTAAGTTATCTCAAATAAAAATTGTTAACTTAAATAAATATAAAGTTACATTAAATATTTTAATGAAAATGTATTTTTCAAACAATGCATAATTTAACACATAATTTTTGTTGTAAAACATCATAAAAAAAAAACTTCTGACGTCTGAGTTGTTTTGATCCAGCGGAGATATATTAAATAAAATTGATTAAGCAAAACAGTTGTTTTTTTTCTATTAATATTTGAAAGTTTAATGAAAGTAAACAATAGACAAACTATTGAAATTCTTTTTAAATTCCAAAAATTTACTTAGTTTTTGTTTGTTACTAATGTTTACTTTCTGCTCAGACCAAATTAATTAAATTTATATTTCTTAATTTACAAGATTATTATTATTTAAGCCATAGTGAAGCATGTATACGTTGAAAATTAATACAATAAAATATTGTTATTTCCTTGCTACTGGATTAGTGAATATAATTATATAATCTTTTAAAAATCAATGTTTTATACTTTAAAGAACATGCATATTAATTTACATTTTGCCTCTTTCAGCAATATGTCTGGTAATTGCCAATGTAAAATGTGGCCAGGAGGATTCTAATATTAGAGCTATACTACATTATATATATATATATATATATATATATATATATATATATATATATATATATATATAATTACACTCTGTAACTTCTTTTTCTAGAAATTAAAAGTTTAGATTAAAAGAAAAAATGAATTGCAAAAAAAAAAAAACATTTAAAATGCTTGATTTTTTTTTTTTTACTTTTTATAATAATTATTTCTAAGAAAAATAACTATAGAAAGTTGGTTATTAGTCAGTCAAATAGGCAACAAACCTTTGACTTTTGAAACAAATAAACAGTACATGTACATGTTTTGATAAAAAAGTTTATAGAAAAATATTGTTTTATTATTTATTTTTTTGTTACACTCCATTGAAATACTTTAGTAATTAATTTTTAAAAAAATGCATTGTGTATTTAGTTATAAAACTATGACTTCATAAAAAACCCACCACAAACAGCTGACACAAATTAATATGTTATATAATAATAAAATTGGCGATATCGTCACTTAAATATAGATATGTGATATTTAAACCAGTATTTCCACAACTTTATACATTTATCTTCAGTTGAATTGAATTATCTTTAAATGTCGCACATTGCATATTTAAGGAAAAAGGTGAAATGAGTATTTAATTTTTCTTTTCAGACTAGATATAAAATAAAAATAATCACTCTTATTACGACTGCTATCTTTAAACTTACTTGTAGGGTTGAGTTCAATATTGCGACATGTTGTACAAACACAGTGTTTCACTTCCTACAACTGCTCTCTGTAGTACTGACATATAGTGGTACACTCAATTTACAACTTACTTGTGTACATGTATCAAGCCTGGAGTATTTACTCCTAATCTTTGGCTTTGGGTCAAGAAGTAAGCAACCGGAAAAGTCTGCCTAAAACCGGATTTTAAACTATGTTAAAGGATGAGCGTATTAGTCATCTAGAACATTTTCCATTAATTATTTCTCGTTTTCTAAAAGTAATGCCCAGCCATTAAAATGAGAAAAAAAGCAGTTAAATAGCTAAGCGAATTGCATTTAGCTTACATTACAAAACGAATGAATATGTCTCAAGTAATGTTCATTATACAGGCCAGAATTGTAAATTGGCTAAACACCATCTCACCATCATTCAACCTCTAGGCTTTGTGATAAATACACATAAGAGAGGTGATTGAATCATCTCCATAAAGCCATGTAACGAATGTAAAAGATACGTTTAGGAGTGAATAACAATGCTACCTACTGTAAAAAAAAAAATGTTTAATTTTGATTTTATGTTTAAACTTGATTTGTATATAGGAAACTAGATATTAAGCCCGGCATTGCCCATGAAATCTAGGTGGAACGTGAAATCCCTTCCTAATCAATTTAACTACTGAATTTTTAAGTACGATTGATTAGGTTAATTAGGTGCTGATTTATGACACCTTACTAATGTACAGAAATGACCTACATTTCATGCTTCACAAAATACGTTTTACCCGTCAACGCTAAATAAACCAACCAAACCAAACAACCAACCAAACCAACCTATCAAACCAACCAAACCAAACAACCAACCAAACAAACTAACCAAATAAACAAACCGAGCTAACTAATCCAACTAGTGTTGTTTTAGTCCCAGGTCATATTTTAGTTTCAGTTTTTATTTCGTTTTTTCTGTGATAATTTTAGTTTTCGTCTAGTTTTAGTCTTGCTTCTAATTTTAGTTTTAGTTTTAGTTCTCGTTGACGAAAAGTCAACATTTTCGTTAACGAAGGTTTTAGTTTTAGTTTTCGTGAACGACAGCAACACTATATTTTAGTTTCAGTTTTTATTTCGTTTTTTCTGTAATAATGTCAGTTTTCGTCTAGTTTTAGTCTTGCTGCTAATTTTAGTTTTAGTTTTAGTTCTCGTTGACGAAAAGTCCACATTTTCGTCAACAAAGGTTTTAGTTTTAGTTTTCGTCAACGAAAACAACACTAAATCCAACCAACCAAGCCTAACCCGTCACAAAATACGTTTTACCCTTCAACGCTAACCAACCAAACCAACCGATCAACCAACCAAACCAACCAATCAACCAAACAAACCAACCCAGCCAACCAATCCAAACCAACAAATCAAACCAAACTAAACACCATTAGGTAAAGATATGGGTTCTAATATATCTCATCCGTTATGGTTTGCCCTTTATTCAATCTATGTTAAAATCAAAACACAGCATTACAAAAAGTGTTTATAAAAATGTACTTAAAAGTAAAAAAAAAAAACTAATTTAATATATTATTTTGCAGCACAAAAACACGATACAGCACCCGCTTGCAAGTTCAATTCGGCTTTATTAGTACGAAAAAAAATTGTACCTTCGGAAAATGACGTCAAAGAGGATTTTTATTTATAGCGACGGCGTTCCCATTCTGTGAAAAAAAAAAAAAAAAGATAATAATTGTAGCATCGGGAAATGACGTCATAGATTATTTATAGCGACGGCTTTCCCATACAAAACGGACGACAAGATATCTGCTTTATATGTGAGATGAGGAAACCGTATTGACATAGATCATTTTACATGTTCTAAATGGAAAATTCCGATTATTGAGTAACTTTTTTTTTTTTTTGTTTTTCCCTGAGCCATTGCCTTCCCTTTCTTTTGTAACGGTTATTTACTATCCCTTGACACAGTGTGTCACACTTCATACACACCATTCTATGTAAAGAGAATTTAAATCATAAGTGTCTATTCACTCCCTAGCATATCTGTGCTAAGTCCGGGTTTATATTTAATAGTAGTTAGTTGCAACCTTATCTATTATAATATTTTTGTGATAAACAATAGTCTTATTAATCGGATGATTAAATTGTTTTCGTATTTCTAGGGCATTGGGGTCAATAAGTTTTTTCACACACGTTTTTCCTGTAATAATTACAGCTGAAAGATTGCTAGCCGTGTATAAGCCGATAAAATGATCATTACTAATACAATAGTTTTAACTTGTATTCTCTCAGGTTATTTACTTTAGCTGCCCTGGGTCATTTATAAAACGTATTGCTTTCATTTGTTTAATGTTTTGTATATAACTGAAGACTCGATGTTTTTTATTATTCAGCAGGATGTGAAAAAAGTACTGGTTTCATTTTATTAATTGGAAAGAGAGCTGGCTGCTTTAGTGTTGAACAAATTCCTGCCACTGCCAATAGTATTGTAATAAAGTCTATCCATTGCTATCAACATACAACTTATATTAATAGAACGCCAACAAATGTTTCAAGCTGGTGGAAAAAAAATTTCAATCAAAGGTTCTCAAATAGGCGCGGCTAATAACGGCCCACATCCAAACTTTTTTTTTTGAGAATATTTTTCTACGTGTAATCACTTTCTGAATTTTTAAAAATGAACTGACATCCTGCTGTAAAAATTTTCTTTCACTTTTTTAAACAAAACATACTTATGATATGACTCACTGATGTAATTACACTTTGGATTATAAAAAAAAAACAACAAAAAACAACTAAGTATGTTAGATCCGGCTTTTACGTTATTGTTCTTTAAATTTCTAAATTTAGATTGCTAAAGCGAATAACTTTGTGTGAGGCAGGTAACAGCCCATAATACTTACATGGAGTTTTATTGTAGAATTGTTTTCAAGTTTGTCGATTTCATTGAAAATTTAATTAACAGTTTTTTAGTTTCATTTTAATAAAATTGTAATTACTTGTGTGAGTGTGTGTTTATTTGTGTGTGTGTATGTGTGTGTGTTTATGTGTGTCATCAAACTTTGTTATTTTATTTGTGGTGTCAGCAATAAGTGACTTTAATGACACAACAGTTATCATCAATAATACAGCAAAAAAAATAAATATATAATCTTGCACATTTACACTTTTAAGTGTATCATTTAAAGTAGGCATTTTTATTTTGAAAACTCATTTGAAAATTATTAGCATAAGTGCTCACAAGCTATAGACAGGCGAGACCAATTTATTATATATATATATATATACAGTTGAGACAAACTGATTCATTCCTGCAAATTTCAATGACAGTGTTAAATATATGTATCAATGACATTACTATGTTTTTTGTTCATACGTATTTTTTTAAAATCACTTTTATAATGCCATGTAACAAATTATGATCTTACAAAGTGGGATAAATTACGACTTGTCCTAAGGGCGGCATTCAAATACGTCGTGGACCGCTGTAAGGACACTTCTGATTGTAAGTGATTACATGACATTATTTTTTTTGTTCGATTTATTTCTAATGGACTAGAGAATGAGAAGTTAATTTATTATTGACATAATTATGTTCATTTTTAAAAATTAAAAGAACTAATTTCATTGGCTTCATATACCATGGTGATATTATGCATGTTGATTCCATATTTCATGGTGATGGTATACTTGTTGACTCCATATATCATGGTGATGTTATGCTTGTTGACTTCATATATCATGGTGATATCATTCATGTTGACACCGTATATCATGGTGTTGTAATTCATGTTGACTGCATATTTCATGGTAATGCTATTCTTGTTGACTCTTTAATTCATGGTGATGTTGTTGATGTAAACACCGTATATCATGGTGATTTTATACTTGGTTATTAAATTTGATTTTTGGGTCACGTCAAACCACTTAACAAGCTGTTCTTGGCCCGCAGACCAAATAATGCCCGAGTCTTGTCTAATGGCTACACATTATTTTCAAGATAACTATTTCTTCCATCTTGAGCTACCCTTCCAACATTGTCTACTATCCAACAGAATTATCAATATTAATCTACAATAAAATGAATAACTATAAATGGATTTAGTAATAATTAAATATATTTGTTAAAAAACGTCAATAGAATTACAATAATAAAAAAGGATTGTATGTATATTACTATGTCACACAGTATGAGAAAGGCTTTTTAATTATAGTATAACATACATATCTACAGATTTTTGCAGTTTCGATAACAAAACATCAATTCACTTTACAAATGTTTTAACTTTTTTTCCTGTTCCGTGAATCAAGGGACGCGACTGGCACAAGTTAATACATCGTTTATATTTGGATATATTAATTACATGAAATCAATAAATGTATCGATTTTAAATAAAAACGTTTAAACTTATCGAAAGTTTCCTTAGCTCAAACGGGTCATCGGGGCAGATGAAGTGTAGAATTAATCTTTTTCCGTGACCTCGGCATAAGTAGGGCTTGTGTGGTTAGCACAACGCCCTACAGCCTTTACTTCCCCAACTAAAGTCATGTATCCATTTAAAGCTGGGTGGACTTTAGAGATGACTTGGAATTAAATTTCACCTGGGACAATGTCCATGGTCCTAACTGAGGATAGAACCAAGGACTCTCAGGTCGACAGTATAGTATTAACACCACTCGGCCATCCGTCCCAATTATTGAGCTTAGTCAATAAAGACAAAGATTATATTGATATAATGAAAAACTTGCGTATGTGTTAATTTATTTTAGCAGCTTTTATCACGAATGCGAATTTTTTTCAGTTGCTGACAAACGCCTTATGTTCAATCTAAAAAGTTTTATATAAGAGTTGTATGTCCTCATAAATCAATTATTCGTGCTTTTTTAAATTATCTTTTTCACATAGGGTACTAACAAATACTTAATATAACTTAAATAACAGCATGGCAATAACAAGAAACAAATTGCTCTACACTACTCAGATAAATCTGCTACACACGCCATAAGGAAAGTTGTGTTTCAAATTGACTATCTTGGTGGCGATTATGTCGTGCCGAGAGGGTTGCGTAGTGTTTGAGGTTTTTCACAGTGCCCTTCTTTTATCTCCAACATAACCGATAGTGCAATGGCCAGGAAGGCACCACGGTAGACATTGCTTAGACTTTAGCCAAGATCTGAGATATCCATCGCTCCTCACCGAATATCGAACCAATGACCCACATGTCGACTATCGATTATTTGTGTTGCCACCCATTTCCCTGTTTGCAATAGAGTGAATAATGTGATTTTATTAGTACTTAGATCATAAAAAAATCAATCGTATTAAACGTTCTCATTAGCTATGTAAGGACAGTGAAAATAGATAGATAGACATAGATAGATAGGCAGTCATATTGTTAGATAGATAGACAGATAGATTGAGTGATAGATTGATAGACAGATAATTGAGTAGACAAACGAATTGCACGGACAGTGAAAATAGGTCAGGACTGATGATTAATAGCAGCAGCGTGTAGAGTTAGGTGTTACGTAATTAGACAGGTGGAAAGACGAAGGCGTGGCGAAAGGGACAGCGTTGGTCAGTTGTAGGGACGCGGAGATATACAGGTCACGACAGAAAGAGACGGGGGCAGTGTAGGTTTTGTTAAGTTTGAAGAATGAGTTAATAAAGAAGTGTGTGGTTATTTTCGAAGAATTGATATTGTGAAGCTATAGTGTTGATTTAACTTTTGTTGAGTGCTTAGAGTAAATAAAGTGAAGTGATTGCTGATATTTAAATCAATTCGACTTGTCGTATTTATTAGAAGTATTTGTGATACAGAAGTGTTGTTAACCTGTTTAATTGTGTGTGAAATTAAATGAAGAAATAAAGAAACAATAGTCATCCCTGACAAGCTATATACAGCCAAATAAAAAAAACTCAATTGTATTAAATGTTTTCATTAGCTATATACAGCCAACTAGAACTAGTTAATATGTAGAGTGTAGGACAATACATTTCACAAGGGAGACAATTTCACAAAATGACTGCCGTTTGAGTTAGGTCAACATAACCTCAACCGCACTTTGTTCATAGAGTAAATAGATTTAGTGCTACCAGGGCCAAACTTGACATAGACCGTGTTATTTCTGTAATTTTGTCATTTCTGTCTCCTCTTTCTACAGTTATGACATACGTACGTCATTTATAACAATTTTCTGTTAAGCTTAAGTATCTGGTTTTTATTTTAGCAACATTTTGACAGTTAAGTTAAAGCTTTATTTCCCCCATTTACATGATGCGCTCTACCAATAATTCTTGACATCAAACAACAACTACCACTGACATCATAATTTGAAGGATTTTGTGCAATTGTCTTATTTCAGGTTAAATGTAACACGGTACTGGTGTATTGTAAGGTATCACTGTACTGGTGTAATAAAGGTATCACATTACTGATGTATTGTAAGGTATCACTGTACTGGTGTAATAAAGGTATCACGGTACTTTTATATTAAAATGCATCACTGTAATGGTGTCTTGAAATTTATTACTGTACTGATATATTTAAAGATGTCACTGTACTGATATATTGAAAGTTATACTTTACTGATGTATTAAAAGGTATTAATGTACTCTTGTAGGGTTGTAGCCTAGTCGCGGCAAAAAAAATAATGAAAATCTTGCTTGCAAAAGATCCATGGATTAAATTACTTTAATAAAAGTGTGAAATATAATAAAAAAAACTTGACAATTTAGAATTTAAACTATTTGCAGAACTGTACTTTGGACTCTATACGTATAAATTTATATGCAGCACTGACCGGCGAAAAAAATGTTATCATATCGAATATATGGGAGTCAGTCATGGATATCATATTTTGTTTAGTGGTTCAATGTCAGAACGATTTGCTATTTGAGTCATTATCTGCAACGGAGAAAATATTTCATTGATATTCTGCTATGCAGTCATTGTAATAGGTAAAGCATAAGTAATGTTACATGCACATATATTCATTATTTAATTTTTTTAGTACATAATTATATTGCAACTGACAAACTCTTTAGTGACTCTACTGACGAGCAGCGGCTTGTAACACAGATGCAATCGAGCGGTCAAACCCCTGGTAGACACACACACACACACACAGATTGTGGGGATCTATCTCTTCTTTGAAAAGATCAAGTAATGTTACTGACTGGATGTTCTTTGACGCCCCTCTGGGAATCGACCAGTGCCATGTTTATCATGTTTTCTATAATAATAATGTGTCTTGGTTTTGGTTTACAAATGTTGACATAAACAGTAGTACATGTGGTTTGTGACGTACTTAAACATCTTCATTGATACATTCATCCTGCCATCTGCCCCATCCAGATGCGTAAAATAGTATGTATATTGCCCTGGGCGGACAGCCTTATTCACCTCTAATTACGTCACTGACTCTAGCTTCCTTTATTATTATACTGTCCCATTAATGACTCTTTGATAATTATTAATTTGTTAGTTTTAACTAAATTAGAAATCTAATGTATACAAAGTTTGGATAGATTAATTCAAGAATTAATTTTGAAACAGCTAAGAGTTGTTTGAATTGTCCAAAGTTTTGATATTTAATGTTTTTTGTTAGACTATATAGTAACTTAGATGGGGGGGGGGATTCTCTGATCTGCGGAAACATTTCAATAGTTGAATTAACATATTTCAATAAATCGTCTCATTACACGTCTTATAAGGGAAAAAGACAGACTTATTTAGGTATATGTTTAAATAGAATGCAAAATCTTTGTTGAAAAAAGAAATATATCATACTTGTATTTAACTATCGGAGTCGTGTAGGTGAACAGAGAGCTACTGTCTGAATTATAGTCTGTGCTACTAACACCGCCACAGTCTAGGGTATTGTCACGGATACAGGCAGGGCTACTGTCACGGCCACAGTCTGGGCTACTGTTTGGACTACAGTCTGGACTACAGTCTGGACCACTGTCTGGACTACTGTCTGTGCTACTGTCTGGGCTACTGTCTGGGCAACTGTCTGGACTACTGTTTGGACTACTGTCTGGACTACTGTCTGGACTACTGTCTGGGCTACTGTCTGGGCTACTGTCTGGGCTACTGTCTGGACTACTGTCTGGACTACTGTCTGGGCTACTGTCTGGGCTACTGTCTGGGCTACTGTCTGGACTACTGTCTGGGCTACTGTCTGGACTACTGTCTGGACTACTGTCTGGGCTACTGTCTGGGCTACTGTCTGTGCTACTGTCTGGGCTACTGTCTGGGCTACTGTCTGGACTACTGTCTGGACTACTGTCTGGACTACTGTCTGTGCTACTGTCTGGGCTACTGTCTGGGCTACTGTCTGGACTACAGTCTGGGCTATTGTTTCTGACAACATCTGATACTGTATCATATCACACCTGAAACTGTGTCTGACCACACTTGATACTGTGTCTGACCACACTTGATACTGTGTCTGACCACACCTGAAACTGTGTCTGACTCTATTGGAAATGATTTAAAGGAAATTAATATGATGTCAAATAATTAATTAACTACATCATACTGTTAATGAATCATAATGTCAATGTTTTATACTGCCAATGTATCATACTGTTAATTTATGATTCTGTCAATGTACCATTTTGTCAATATATCATACTGTCAATGTATTATACTTTTAATGTATTATACTGCCAATGTATCATAATGTTATTTTATCATAATGTCAATGTTTTATACTCTCAATGTAACATACTGTTAATTTATAATAATATCAATATATCTTACTGTCAATGTATTATACTTTTCATGTACTATACTGCCAAATGTATCATACTGTCAATATATCATACAGTCAATGTATCATAATGTCAGTGAATTGCAGTGTTGATGTACCATACTGCCAATGTATCATTCTGTCTATGTATTATACTGTCATTGTATCATACTGCCAATGTTTCATAAAGTCCATGTTTTATACTGTCAATGTATTATACTGTCAATATTTCATACTGTCGTTTTATCATACTGTACATGTATTATATGAATGTATGCAGATACATGTATATTTGAAGCATAAGACATAAGTAGGTTACTGGATACAGGCACGCCGAGAGGAGTGGCAGGGGGTCATTGTTAGGGGGCCCGGCCGCCCCGACCATGTCAACTTTTTCACGACTTATTGTTTATTAAGGGCCCACAATGATGTCCTGCCCTGGGGCCCGTGTAGGCTCTCGGCGCCACTGACTGGATATAACTATCAGCAGTTAGATAAATGTCACATCTAAGTAACTAGACTGGCCATTGAAAACAATGATCAGCTTATTTTATACACACATATTTTAAAAGAGACAAGCCATTGTCATTTTATTAAAAGGAAATGATACAATGAAATTAAATGATATACAAAAAGCTGAGCTGAAAATGTACTTTAATTTTTTGTATATGTTTTTAGTTCCGCGAATCGGTGAATTTAAGTTGGCAGTAACTACTTCAACTCGCAAGTATAGAAGATTCAGCCCACAGATGACCCAAATATTGTGCCTCACATAGAAGGTTCAGCCCAGAGATGACCAATATATTGTGCCTCACATAGAAGGTTCAGCCCAGAGATAGCCAATATATTGTGCCTCACATAGAAGGTTCAGCCCAGAGATAACCAATATATTGGGCCTCACATAGAAGGTTCAGCCCAGAGATGACCAATATATTGTGCCTCACATAGAAGGTTCAGCCCAGAGATGACCAATATATTGTGCCTCACATTGAAGGTTCAAACCAGAGATGACCAATATATTGTGCCTCACATAGAAGGTTCAGCCCAGAGATGACCAATATATTGTGCCTAACATAGAAGGTTCAGCCCAGAGATGACCAATATATTGTGCCTCACATTGAAGATTCAGCCCACAGATGACCAATATATTGTGCCTAACAAAGAGTTGGGAAAAACTGAGAAAATATTAACCAACCTTCAATAACTTTTTATTCAGTATTGGGTTTACAACATTGAGAATATTTTTAAGGGGGTAGATACACAGAGAAATACAAAAAAAAATGGTTTTTCGATTTTTGATATAAAATTGGTATCAAATTAAAGACCATTCATTTCTGCACAATTCTGTATTAATTTATTGTTCATAACTTAATTAGTTTTTATCGAATCGTCTAGGGGTCACTAAGGTACCTACAATTTCTTTAATACTAAAATTTCTTACTCGTTTTTCATTAAAATTTTGATATTCATGCCACTTCTGCAGTCATAACTTGTGTAAATTATGACTGATTTGCATGAAATTTTCTGTGCAGCTTAGTTATATATATATGTCTATAGCCGGTAGTAAAATAGTTAAATTATCTTAATATTTGACAAAATTATATAAATCTAAAATGTACAAATTACTATTGTAAAATACACATTTTTTGGATTGTTGCCTAAAAATTTTTTTTTTTCATTTTTTTTATTATTTTACTACCAGCCATAATGATACCACTTTTATAGATAAATATAAAAAATCACAAGAATTGAACTGAAAAATTAGTAGATATCTTTGCAGCTTTGCCCTCACTTTTTTTTACATGATTTTTTTTCCATTAAAGTCCATACCTTTAAAATATAAGTTATTTTTTTCATACTACAATATATTATAGTTTCTATGATAGTAAATTCATTACAGTAGGTTTCCTGAAAATTTGACTATTGTATCTCTAGTAGTTTTTTTTTTACAATTTTTTGTTTGACATGACTGCGTTCTGGGTGTACCTCCCCCTTTAACAGCCACCGAAAAGAAAGTTTAAAATAAATAAACATTGCATCCATAGAATCACTATTGAAACTTATCACTAGTATCACTAGTATCTTGATGTTTGTAATGTCAAAACTTTGTCATAATGAAATCAACAAATAACTTAGTTTTTAAATGTAATATATATTCAATTTGTACTGTATTTAAACAATTATGGTTTAAACAGTGACAAAGAAAAGCATATTTATAATAATACATATTATAATGTGTAAAAATGATAAAAAAAAACTTTATTTAGTGTCAGCAACATTTGTCTGTTAAATCATCAGCTTTTAATTTTTTTTCTGTACTTACTGATCACAAACTTTATCTATCATATTTTTAACTCTCAGTTACTTATTAAAGTAATTACAAGTTATTTATTTATCATTTTACATTAGTCCTCTGTAGTCCTTAAACTGTTTTTTTATGGTTTTTGGAAGGGTGGCCCTAACAATTGAGGGGCCCTATGCAAAGCGGTATGAACGGGACACAGTCTGGGTAGGGATAAGGATAATAAGTGAAAATTAAGATGTTGTATTAGAAAATAAATTCGTCTTTGTATTCCATTTATTTTTAATAAGTATAAATCACTACCAAAGTAATTTTAATTTAAGAGTCTTGCGTGTAGCGAAGTCATACAGTCATATCATGAAAATTATGTTTTCTACATAGATCACACTCAATAGTGAAATTGCCAAATTGTTCAATCTATCTTCATGAAATGTTGATTGTAAATAATTCTTGACTAGTTTTGGGCCGTCCATAAAGTACGTCACGCTATTTTTGACCCCCCCCCCATTAAGTACGTCACACTTTTGAAAAAAAAAATAATTTACAACTAATTAATATTTAATCGAAAACTTAAATCGCACTTCACTATTAAACTGCCTTAAAATATAAATATTAAAAGAACTATTAGATTATTAAATGACTTTAATAGTAGAATAACTAATTGTCAACAGTTGTCACAGTTATTCCTTGAAACAGTAACTCAATCAATTGAAATTTGAAAAAATAAATGCAAAAATTAGACTTGACAATTATATAATAAACATTATTTATCTGCTACCTATTCATTTTCAATAAGTTAGGTCAACTTTGAGGTACTCTTCCGATTATGCATTCTATTAACACATTTAGCGAAACTTGACATCAACCTGTGATAAAATAATAAAAATGGAAACAAAACATTGCGACTAAAAGAAAAGACTAGATTGACAAATTATGTGAGTAACTCTTGTGCTTTAATGAATATGTTTATAGTGAAACTGTGAATTATATTTAATTAAAAAAAATATTGAGTAGACACCATCCATCTATGGTGAAGTGTTCATCCATAATTATGACTGACATAAATATTTCCCCATCATCGTTTCCTGGAAGGATCATTGCAGACAGATCAATTTCATCCTCATCTAGCCACTCAACATTCTCTGAATGTGCATTTTTCATTCTGCCAACAATTGCCATGAGTTCTCTTTGATATCTAGTAGTGATTCTCAAAGGACGGATGCGTTTCATCTGAGTTTATTATTCTGAAAAATATGGGGTTGGCACATTCTCCTAGGGGACGGGTGGTCGAGGGGTGTAGAGCGCTTGACTGTCGACCGGATTGTCCCGGATTCGAATCTCAGTAAGTACCCTAGGAATTTTTCAGGTCCTGGTGAAAGTTCCCAAGTCCACCCAGCTTTAAATGGGTACCTGACTTTATGTTGGCGGAGTAAAGGTGGCTGGGCGTTGTGATAACCACACAATCCCTTTATACGCTGAGTTTACTAAAACAGATGAATTCTACACTTCATCTAGCCCGATGAGCCCTTTGGGGCTTAAGGGAACTTTACTTTAGTGGGACGGATGGACGAGTAGTGTAGAACTCAACTGTCAACCTGAGAGTATTGGGTTCGATCCTCGGTGAGACCCATAGGGAATTTTCCCAGGTGAAATGTGTTTCAAATTCGTCCCACAAGTCCACCCAGCTTTAAATGGGTACCTGACTTAAGTTGGGGAAGTAAAGGCTGCTGGGCGTTGTTCTAATCACACAATCCTTTCATATGCCGAGGTAATAGAAACAGGTGAATTCTATTATTTATCTGCCTCGATGGACTTTAGGGCTAAGGGAATTTTATTTTTTTACATTCTCCTGCGCCCCAGCTTTTGTTGTCCTGTATGGTTCTTCAACATTGTTTGTGAGGCAAAGTGTAAGTGACACACTTTGTAAGCTGGTCTGCAATGATGGACAATAAAGATCACATGGTTGCACTTTAAAAACTCCTGTTGATCTTGGCATACTGCCATCAAATTTGAGAGTTTGGGCCACAAACAATGAAGGAAATGTATGAGCATTTGCTTCTGTTCTTTCTTAAGCTCTGAGTACATCAGTTGTTTGGTTTCACAATTTGAATGAAGTATTGGCTGGTGCGAACATGATGGTCAAACCATTCCTTATCCTTTGACATCAGTCCTGCTGCATCCAATTTAGATTTCTCAGGGTTGATTTATTCTGCAACTGTTGGAAATTTGTCAACAATCACATGCGACCAGATTTAAGCTAAAGTGTCACCGCAAACTTAAAGTTTGTTCTTTCCAAATCCTCAATTATTGTTCTGCCCTGCGAATCAAAGTGAGTGTCATAATGTTCATTTGGCAATATGAAACCAGACAGTTCGCTACTAAATGGAGCCATTCGACGTTACACGCCATTATGAACACTTCTTCCTGGTGCACTGGTTGCAAGGAATAAAGCATCAAGATTATTTTAACGAAGTGATGGATTGCAACTTTAAATACTTTTTTTGTATTATAATACATAATCCAAATTTCTTGATCAGTGATATAATTACGTAGCAGACAACAAAGAAATAATAACACTTCAGGTAAGGTTACATATAAAAAAAAAGGCTTCGCAACAGTATACTAGCGCTTCTAACTAGCATGATGAATTGTGAACAACATATTAAAAAGATATGCATTTCATGCTATTTTGACATAAAACTAATTCAAGTGTTTCACGAAATTTGTTGGAAAATTATTTTTAAATCTATTAAGTTTCACTAAAAAATAAAAAAAAAAATTAAATTAGACAGAAAATTAAAGGTATATAAACAATGTGACATCACACTTGACCAGACTCCCCCTCCCCCCTCTCACAAACTGTCAAACTTTCTTATACTCCCTCCCCCCCTTGGAGCGTGACGTACTTTATGGACGGCCCCGTACCACAAAGTAACAAACACTATAACACATAGTAGCAAACGCTGTAACACACAGCAACAAACACTATAACACATAGTAACAAACACTATAACACATAGTAACAAACATTATAACACATAGTAACAAACACTATAACACATAGTAACAAACACTATAACACATAACAACAAACACTATAACACATAGTAACAATCACAGTAACACACAGTAACAAACACTTTAACACATAGTAACAAACACTTTAACTCATAGTAACAAACACTATAACACATAGTAACAAACACTATAAAACATAGTAACAAACACTATAACACATATCAACAAACACCATAACACATAGTAACAAACACTATAACACATAGTAACAAACACAATAACACATAATAACAAATACAATAACACATAGTAACAAACACTATAACATAGTAGCAAAAACTATAACACGTAGTAACAAACACTATAACACATAGTAACAAACACTATAACACACAGTAACAAATACTATAACACACAGTAACAAATACTATAACACATAGCAACAAACACTATAACACATAGTAACAAACACTATAACACATAGTAACAACTGAGAGTGGTTTCGAGTCTCAAAACAGTTTCACACTAAATATTTTTATTTTTATTTTTCATGACATAAAGAACACAGTGAACTTTGACAGACATCCAGAACTTCACGTTCATAAATATAGAGATAATAATCAAAGGGGTATACATTAGAAGATTTTATGCGTGAGTTTACATATTTTATAATACTTAAAACATGGGCTTTTTATTAACTCTTCATATTCTCTGGGTCCCTGTCATTTCCTCTGATAGTTACAACAAAAATAAAATTCCCCACCGTAAAGCTTCCTTCCAATTATGTTCCTTATCAGCCGCCTGACAGTAAGAATGGATCTATCTGAGTGGACTCGGAACCACAGACGTTATTTACATTTGTGTTCAATTAAAATCTTTTATCAGTCATTCATATCAGTGGATCAAGAAATTGAGTTTTTTGGAAATGTCGGATCTTTGTTTATAATTGAAGCGTAAACAACACATTCATGTGTAAAATATATTTCAATCTATAATTTAAAAACTTTAAACATTAAATTAGTCCATTATGCTATGATAAAATTATTTAATGAATCATTGTAACTGTGAAATTTTTAAATGTAAAGGCAGGAAATATGTTGTGGTCAACTCACAAAACTAATCATAACTAAATCAGTATTATGATACTAAAAAAAAATTATATATATATATATCTAATTTCAATAACTATGGCAGGTGAAAAATTTGATTTTAGGTTAATCCATTACAGGACTTAGACCATTGAGAATATACTTTAACAGCCACTGTAACCAAAAATATAAAATAAATAATTATTGTACTTATAGACTCTAGTGACATTCATTAGAATTATTATGATGTTCTTATTGTCAAAACTTTGTCATAATAAAATCAACAAATAAATTAATTTTTAAAGGAAATATATATTCAATTAGTAATGTATTGAAATATTCATGGTTTAAACAGTAAAAAAGAAATGCATGTTTATAGTACACATTATAAATATGTTATGAATATAGACTAAAACTTTATCTAGTGTCAGCAATAATTGACTGTTAAATCATCCGAGTTTGAAAATTATTATGTATTTACTGATCACAATATTTATCTTTTATGTTTCTCTCAGTTACTTATTAAAGCAGCGGTCGAGGAACTTTTTTAATCATTACCAGTGGCGCAACCAGGGAGGGTGCATGGGGGGGCCTTGAGCTCCCCCCCCCCGCCCAGACAACATCATCAATACATATTTTACAATATAAAGTTACTAAAAAGTCTGTCAAGCTGTCTTTTTTCAATATGTGAGCCCAACCCCCCCACCCCCAACATTTTTTGCTGGTTGCGCCACTGATCATTACCCCAAAATATTTTTGTGTAAGTCGATATTACCCCACTTTAAATTAAAAATATATACTTTTTACTCACAAAATTTTTTTTTTACCCCCGAAAATTTCACCCCGGTTACCCGACTGCTTTATTAAAGTATTTACAAGTGCTTTATTTCTCATTTTCCATTCTTCCTATGGAGTCCTCACTTCTGACTGTCTTCTTTTATTATTTATGGTTATTGGCAGGGCCGGTCCTAATAATTGCGGGGCCCAGCCTGTGTAGGGAAAGGATATTAAAAAATAAAATAAAATTGTGTATTACAAAATAAATTCGCCTTTGTAATTTATTATTCTTTACTAAGTACAAAATCTCAATCAAATTAACTTTACTTTACGAGACTTGTGTATAGCGAAGTCATACAGTCTTGTCATACAAATTTTGTTTCCTACGTATATCATGCACAATAGAGATATTGGCAATGTGTTTAATATATTTTCGTGAATTGTTGACCGCAAATAATTCTTGATTAGTTTGAGACACGAGAAGCTTCTTTCAGCAGATGACACAGTTACGGGTATTGTTAAAACTATTCTGAGTACAACAAAGTAGTTGGTGAAAACAGTGTTTCTTTCATTAATTGACAGGTAAGCCACAATTTCTACCGGAGTTTTGGCGGTATTTTTTGAATATGTCTTAAGGATTTCAATTCATCTTGCCCACACATATCTGTTGACTGACCTTCTGATGACAACAATGCTTGCACGGGGCTCGCTGTAAACTGTCTTTAAACATTGACATTTTATTAGCTCCTCATAATTCCGCGGTCCGTGTCATTTCCTCTGATAGTTACAACAAAATAAAATTCCCGACCGGAAAGCTTCCTTCAAATTATGTCCCTTATCAGCCGCCTAGGTAACCTGACATTAAGATGAGATCTATCTGAAGGTTCTTGAAGCTGACAAGAAACCCTAATAGATTGTGGTTTGATTTAATTCACCCTTCCCCAGCTAATTCACTAGTACATCACAAAGTTCATCCAGTAGTACTTTCTACAGGAAGAAACTTCATATAATGTTCATGTACAGTCACATGCTCTTTCACTTTCACCCCATCTAATACGTACCGGATAGTTAATGACATCTACACTTTGTGACTTATGTCTGGAGTACAATCCAGTGTCACCGAGAAGCACTTTGCTTTCTTGATGTGTCGAAGGGTACATTTCACAACATCAATAGCTACTACAGTAATGAGTTTTTTTTAATAATGAATTTCTGTATTGCTTAAACGTAAAAGATGTTCCCCCATTGAAACAACGACGTATTAGATAAAAAAAACACTGTAAAAACATACAAACATAATAAACACGCTATAAAACTATACATTGAAAAGTCATAATATTTAATTCATTATTTTACACCTACATTAAGCGTGGGGCTATAAAAAAGCAGGGCCCACTGTGGACACATAGGTTGCAGTTGTCTAAGGCCAGCCCTGTTTACTGGCTTTTTTTTAATGTTACCAAACTTTGTTGGTGTTAAATCAGAGAAATATTTTTATTTTAGCGAAATAAGATAACTTAAACCTGACTATTAATTGTATATATTTTAATGATTATTTCCCTTTGATCGAAAATATTTTTTTACGAGTAGCTTATATCTTTTCTACGTCTGACAATATTTAAATTCATTAACCATTATGTGTAATTATTTTATCTTACATTCTAATAACTAGTATTTTGATTTATTATTTAAATAATTTTTCATTATAGTACAAATGAATGTATATTCACATTTTTTCAATTTTACACTACCTGATAAAATTTAGTCGATTGTGTACCTATTTTCGATATTAAATTGTTTATTGAAATTGTTTTGTTTTATTAAAGTTGTGAAAACACAATTTGTTTGTTTATTTATTTACTGTAAACATAAACTAAATAATATAAAAAAAGAAATAAAAAAAAATGACCTGACAGAAATAAACAAACATAATAGATAATATTGGTCAATTGAGAATTTTATTGAAAATATTTGAGTCCAGACACATTAATGTACAGATGATAAACAACATTAGAATAAATAAATATATTGATGACAATAATAAACAAACAACATTAGAATAAATAAATATATTGATGACAATAATAAACAAACAACATTAGAATAAATAAATATATTGATGACAATAATAAACAAAAAACATTAGAATAAATAAATATATTGATGACAATAATAAACAAACAACAAATGTTTAAGTTGATGACATAATATAATAGAATGACATACAAATAAAATACAACACTGCCACATTGTTTATTTACAAACAACTCACAAGACATGACCAGCCCCGCTGTAATTAAGTTTAGAATTTAAACTTCCACTGTGGACAAATTGATACACCCACCCAACATCACCTTCATACCCCACACAATGAACTCTGGCTCCACTACTACCTGGGCATGTACTTGTTGTGTAGGTAAATTTATTTAATCTATCACCCACCTTGTATCTGTCCACCCAGTGACCAACACTGACCTGTTTACTACATCCATGAGGATGTGACACTATAAAGTTCAACTTGTCCACATCTCGAGATTTTAAGTATTTGTTGTAGACTTTCCTCCAGACATCAAAATAATGTCCCCACAACATGTTCAGTTTATCTCCCAGATTTTCGTCACATGTCACACATCTCAACACACACCTGTCTCTCTCAATGTCTACATTATAAACACTGACCTGATCAACACTGACAACTGGACTGTCTTCTCTATCATAAAACAATCTCAAGGACGTGTGACTGGCCTCAATGTCATCAAACACCACATGTGTGGCTGTGTACACATCAAACTCCCACCACTCGTGGCTGGCTGTGTCTGAATGTTTACATTTTGTACACCAACATGTTGTGTAGTTCTTCCACTGTTTACCTCCATATATATCACTATATCCATCTGTATACTTCACCACCCAGCTCATCATCCCACTTCCTGTTCTCAAGTTTGTTTTGTTTCTCATGTTGTAAAATGGATATGAAACTTTTGTGTCTGGCGAAAACTCTGGTCTGCGTGGACTGATCATTGTAACACCAACTCTGACTGTCAGGTCAGCTGTAAGATTGATGAGTTCATACAGATCATTGTCAAGATGACCTTCAGGTAGATGGATTAAGGTGAATGTATCAACAGGTATAAACTGTCTATGACCTGGATTCTTCTTACAGCCAATAAGATGTTTGTGTAGATCAGCTTCTCCACCTTCTGACACCTGAGTTTCATGATCACCTAAAAACAAATAAACCATTTCTTTCTATAATAAATTTATAACTTTCTTTACACCAAAAATTTAATAAAATATTATGTTTTATTTTTTAGAATGCTGACTTGCCCATTGGTTAGAGCTTTTAAAATTAAATAAACAACAATTTTACCTTATTGACTGACTTACTTGACTTAATCATCTGACTCCACGTGGGAGCATAGGGCCTCAACAACGCTCTTCCAGCGAACTCTATTTTGGGCGTCTCTCTTCAGCTGAGCCCACGTCCATCCAGCTGCCTTCATCTCTCGCTCAGTGCAGCGTCTCCAGGTCTTCTTTGGCCTGCCTGCTCTTCACTTTCCCTGCGGGTTCCACTCTAGCGCCTGCCTTGTGACATTGTCTGGGCTCTTGCGCAGAGTGTGGCCTATCCAGCCCCATTTTCTCTTCCGAATCTATTGGTCAATGAGGGTCTGCTTTGTTCTTTCCCACAGGGCGGTATTGGAGATTTTTTCTGGCCATCTCATACGTAAGATATTGCAGAGGCATATGTTAATGAACACCTGCAGTTTTGTGGTGGTTGTCTTGGTCAGTCTCCATATAGTAGGACTGCTTTCACGTTGGTGTTGAAGATGCGGACTTTTGTCCACCCAGAAAGTGCGGTAGAGTTCCAGATGGGACGCAAGGTATTGAAGGTGTGCCTGGCTTTGTTGATGCGGCTTCTGATGTCTTCGTCTGCTGCTCCATCCTTGCTCACCACACTGCCCAGGTAGACAAACTTGTCCACTTCACCGATGTTGGATCCTTGTAGCTGGATTGGATCTTGTTGCTTGTTGTTTATCCGTATGGTTTCTGTCTTTTTGGTGTTGATGTTGAGCCCAACTTTGTTTGGTTCGTCTGCGAGCCTATTCAGTTTCTGTTGTGCATCTTGTTGCCGGTGAGACAGTAGACTGACGTCATCCGCGAAGTCGAGGTCTTCAAGCTTTTTGGTGAAGGTCCATCGAATTCCTGTGTTTGCATTCTCAGTGGACTTCTTCATGATCCAGTCCACTACCAGAAGGAAGATGGTCGGCGCAACAAGCAGCCCTGCCTCTCTCCGGTCCTGACCTCAAAAGGCTCCGTCAGTTTGCCTTTGTGGATAACCTGGCATGTGGAACTGGCGTACATTTGTTGGATGATGGCGATGAACTTGGGTTCCCGTAGTGTGCCATGAGGTTGCAGACAACATCCCGGTCCACGCTGTCAAAGGCCTTCTCGAAGTCCACGAAGATTGAGTAGAGTGGAGACTGCCATTCAAAGGACTGCCCTATAATGATGCGAAAGGTGGCGATGTAGTCGGTGCACGACTTGTCTTGCCGAAAGCCTGCCTGTTCGTTTCTTAGTCTTTTGTCTAAAGCCTCCTTCAATCTCTCTAGCATGATGCGCGTCAAGATCTTGCTGGGAACAGACAGGAGCATGAAGCCTCGCCAGTTGTTACAGCTGGACAGGTCACCTTTCTTCGGGAGCTTGACGAGGTGCCCTTGTCTCCATTCAGCAGGTATTTGTTCTTGCGTCCAGACTTTCTGGAGCAGAGGGAGAATCAAAGCTTCTGGTGGTATGCCGTCTGGACCTGCGGCTTTGCCTGATTTTATATTCTTCACCGCCTTAGTGATCTCCACTTTAATGGGGGGTTTGTGTTGACATCTAGAATACTGTCTGCTGGTTGTATAGTAGGAGGTTGTTTTGGTGGGGGTCTGTTCAGAATTTCCGTGAAATACTGGGCCCAACGTTCTCTCTCCTGACTTTCAGTTGTGATGGTTTTCCCGTCTTTGTCTTTCACAGAGCACATTTGCTGCGTGTTCTTGCCTGCCAGGGTCCTGGTAATTTCGTACAGCCTCTTCATATCTCTCTTGCCTGCTGCTGTCTCTGCCTCCTCCGTTAGGTCGTGGATGAATCTCCTCTTGTCTGCTCTGGCGCTCTTCTTCACTTTCTTGTTTATTTCCGAGTACTTTGCCTGCAGGTCTCTTTTCTCCTGTTGGTCATTACTGTGGTTGATCCACTCTTTCATTGTTTCCCTCTCCTCCACGAGGTCCCAGGTGCTTGCGGTCAGCCACTCCTTGCGCTTTTTTGTCTTCTTTCCCAGGACTTCTTTGCAGGTATCTGTCCAGCTCTTTTTAATCTCCTGCCTGTGTTCCTCTATTGTTTTCTCAGCCAAGTCAGCTAATGCCTCAAAGCGGTTTTTCAGGCTGCATTGGTACTCTGTGGTTTTTCTGATTTCTTTCAGGCTATGGAGACGTTGTACTCTGTGCTTTGTCCTTGTGGGCTCTCAGTTTCACCTTCACGGAAGCCTGCACTAGGTTATGGTCCGATGCAGCGTCTGCTCCTCGTTTCACCCTCACATCCAAAAGGCTTCTCCTCCACTTGCGGCCGATGGAAATGTGGTCTATCTGGTTGTTAGTTTTTCCATCAGGGGATATCCAGGTCTTCTTGTGGATGTTTTTGTGAGGGAAGATGGTGCCTCCAATAAAAAGGTCACTGAAAGCGCAGAAATCCGTGGACAGTTCTCCGTTGCTGTTCATATCTCCGATGCCATGTTTACTTTATTGCTATGTTAATATTTTAAGAGAAAAGAAAAATAAATAACTTATTACCATAAATTTGATCCACTGCTTTGTCCAGTTCACTCTGACCAGATAATTTAGCTGAAGAGACAATAATATATTAGGTTGTTAGTTAACAATGTTCATTAACTCAAGTAAGTAAATATTTACATATTAACATCATTATTTATGTAAATTTATTTGTGATAAACTAACAAACACACAAGAACTACCTATAAACATTTGTTATAAATTATCTTACATAATAAAAATTATTTTACCTTTAGAATTTTGTGCCCCCATGTTTATTTATTAAAGAGATTTGGATCTGGACATAAATGAAATAAATTGAAAATATTAGAATTCAATAAAACTGACAAAAACATATTACTTAATACCTCATATATATATATATATATATATATATATATATATATATATATATATATATCAGTATATAAAGACTTTAAAGTTAAAAAAATATATTTAAACTAATTCTGATAAAAATGTTTATTCTGCGATTTAGTTTTTTTAAAGTTATATTTAATTCTATCCTTTGTATATATTTATTTTTTAATTTCTAAAGAATCAACCATAACTGTCCATTTAAATTTTTTTTCAAAATTTACTTAATTGAAATATGATCACCTGGAACAGACAAATCAAATTGCAATTGTAAAGTAAAAAATAATTCAATATGCTAAACATTAAAATATCAAAGATATCAAGTCTGCATATTATGTCTGTTATATTACCACAATGTATACAATAATTATAAATTGTGATTGATTTTACGATAAAGTTTATTTACAATTGTTAGAGTTTCACTGTTTATAAAATGACTTTAGACATCAACTGTAGAACATTTTTTGTCTGAAATAAGCAAATCGATAATTTATATTATAGTTTATGCTTGTCAATATTCCAACTCAGGCTGGTTAACTTAAATATATATATATATATATATATATCTCAAAATCAAGTTAAATTAAATATTTGAATAAAAACTTCTATTCCATCAATGTAGAAATCAAAACATAATTCCTGCAATAAAAAAAACTTACCATCAATATAATAGTTTATTATTTCAGTAATTCAATTTTTCCACCTTCTAATATCTGAGTTTTTTATGTACCTGGAAGTGTATAAAATAGAACAAAAAATATATCAAGATTCATAACTTAAAAGAAATTAAAAAAAAGAAAAAAATAGATATTATGTTTTATAATACACCAATGACACATATTTGTTTACACAATGTATTTTACCTCAAAGAGTATCTTTACATTGTGTCAGATACACAGTTACGAGGAATTTGAGAAATCAGCTAAAATAAAAAAAACAGCAATTTCCGATTTATTCCTACTTGTATTAATGTTTAAAAATTTTGTTTATATCATATGTATATTTATTTTTCATTGTTAGTAATATTGAGTAATGATTGAATATTTGACTTAAAGGCAAAAAAAAAAAATAAAGCTGTTTTACGCATTTTTTTTACATAATCAATTTATATCTTTTTGGATAATGACATTTAAAAATAAAATAATTTGAGACAATTTTCTAAATAAATGTTAACATTTTTAAATCTCAAGTTATTTTTTTTATGCCTTAAACCAAGATTTGAGCAACTTTATTAGGTATTAAACTAAAAATGATTAAAACTATTAGGTCTAAGTCTAAGTGAAAAATTACAACATATTTTTTTTTATTTAAGCCATATAATTAAGCTACATGATATATATTAAAACCTCTACTATTACTACAAGCCTTCTGTAGTATATTTTATAATTGTTTGTATGATACCTGAAGAAATAAAAATATTTTAACTTAAGATAGTAAAGCTTTTTTTTTAACTTGGAGATTAATGAAATAAATATTCTTATTTCATTGTAACAGATTTTTACATTATTAGAAAATTTTCTTTTACAATTAAAAACTTATATAAAGTAAAAAAAAAAGTTCAATGGAATTGATTATTAAAAAAAAGTATCAAATATGATAAATGTACACTAGTTATGACTTTTATGACACACTGATTTAGATATTTAATAGACCAGTGATTCTCAAAGTAACAGATAGGACCCACTTGCAGGTTGCTAACAAACTTCTAATGGGTTTGACAAAATTTTAATTCTTCATATTTGTCAATGTAGGTCGTCCAATTTGAAAACCAATTAAATAGAAATAACTTATGACAAAATATCTATAAAGGCAGAAAAAAAATAAAATAATTTAACGAAATATAAAAAAAGTAGAAAAAGGTAATAAAATATAAAAATACTCATTTAAATTTCAAACACCTATAAACAATTATTTACATAAAATTAAAAGAAATTGAACAAAATTAGAACATAAATTAAAACAAATTAATAAACCTTTAACAGAACAATGAACAAATTAAAATGTAAATTAAAGAGATAACAAATCTTATTTCCTTAACGGCGTAGAAAATATAAATCATATAGGCTTATATATTATTTTTTTTTACAAGTACTACAGATTCAATAATTATTTTAATATTGATGAAAAGTTTATGACCAATATTCAATTTTTAAATATATTATATTAATTTGTATAATTCAAAAACACTTATTGGTTGATACTACAATTACTGAATAGAAATAATTACACTCAAACTATCGATGTTGATAAAATATGTCATGACAATTTTATTTTCCCGAAGTTATTTATTAAATTTAAAGACTGATAGCAGCAAATAAAAACTAGTGCTAAATACAAGCTAGATTTAATCTACATAGGCCTAATCATTATAAAATCTGATAAGTCTTAAAATCTGAAATGTTCTTTATAAATTAACATGAAAAAAGATAAAATTCAATAAGCAATTTAATTAGGTCTACTAGTAGCAGATGTAAAATTTGGCCAGGATGATTCTAACATTAATACTAACTTTTTTATTTGAACTAAATTAATTAACTTTTTTTCTAAAATTTCTAACTTTATATGTAAAAGTAATACATTTCAAAAGCTTTATTAAAATAACAAGGGTAGTTTTCTTTTTATAATAACATACTGATTTCTAAAAACAAAATTAAAAAAAAAACTATAGAGAGTAACTGATTAGTCAGTCAAATAGGCATCCAACCAAGGTCTTTTGAAACAAATAGACAGTATCGATAAAAAATATTTGTTTCATTTATTTATATTTACATTTAATTAAATTACTTTAGTAGTTTATTGTAAAAATAAATTGAAAGAGTGTGTTCTGTTATGATACTATATGATGATAATTTGAAAATTACAGCACAAACAGCCGTAATGTTCAATACATTATTTTAGAATACAATTATTGACTTTCTAATATCGATTTTTTAAACCGGAACTTCCTTCATTTATCTTTAGATTTTTAAAAGTATCTTTAGTTATCACAACTTCAATGCTTAAGCAAAACAACTAAAATTTAAAAAAAAAAGAATTTGTTGGTCTGCTTTGTGGTTAATGATCAAACTGACTGAATTATAAACACTCACATTATTATAGTGTTGTAACTAACAATTGTGTACAATAAGCTAATTTTCTTTATTACACTCTAATTAAGGAGTCAAAAAACATTTCACTCATAATCAATTAGGTTATTTAACTATTTTTAAAGAGTTTTATAACTTACCTTAGCTAGTTTAAATATATTGACATTTATTTTCTGATTCATATGTAAGGCCGTGTGACTAATAAATAATATTTCCGCACTGATAAGTTAGAGTTGCCCCAAATGGAACACTTAAGCAAAAGTGCTGCTAATTCATATTTTTATTAAGAGTTTTTTTTAATCTTAAAGGTGCCAAAAGGAACCTATACCATTAATGCAAGAATCCTCACCAAACATCTCGCATTAAGTAGTGGTCAACATGTGATATAAGTGAAAATAGGTGACCACTGAAAATTCCATTCACGGCAACTGGTTGCCTTGAATGGAACACCTAGTTTCCTTAATTGGAACATCTCAAATCATGGTAGCCCTAATTGGAACAGTTAGTCAGAAGCCATAAAATAAAACTTGTTTTAAATACTTAGCAGTTATAAGCTATTTTAATTGTTATTTGTAACTTTATGATAACATCACTTTTAACTGCAATCTTTTATGGTGATTGTTCTCATATAGATAAACAAAAACAAAGATTAACACATTCTTAACTTAGTATATCATTAAAAAACAACTGAGATTACTAACAAGCAGTCTCTACAGTAACTGCCAAAACCAACTCTACTCTACAAAGAAACCACCAAAATTATAGTTAAACTTATGTAGACCACGATGAACTGTTGGGTCTGGTAAGTGAGTGACTATATCAACTTAATCAACATCATCAGTGACTTGATGTTCTGGCAAGGAGTTGATGAATGTTCTTTTGACGTTTACTTAGAAAATGAACTTCATATGTCTGTCTTTCTTTTTTGTAGTGTTGTAACAAACATGACATTTTATAATTTTCGATGGGTAAGTGTATTTTACCAGGACCCAACTGCCTTGCTGAAGAACAGGAACAGGTTGCATCAGTGTTGTCTTACTGCATGTTGCAACTTGTTCAGATGGTTTTGACTTTTTCAATGACTCTATCAGACGGGATGCTATCTTTTTCTTATTAGCAGGTGTTGATGCGAGTGATTTCTTGTATGGCGAGCTTTTTAGATCTGCAGCATGTGAAACTCGAGACTTTCGTTTAATAGCTTTTTTCTTCAAATCAATGACAGGCAATGGCAAAATGTATTTAACACGAACACCTTTTGATAATGAAGTGATCAATGGAGTAGCTTCAGACATTCCCAATTGTATTTGAGTCAATGTCAACGTTCCCTGGGTAGGTGTCCCCAGGAACACAGATTGCTGCATCTTGCTGATGATAAATTTCAGCTTGTATGATTATAGTAACTGCAAAAAAATAAGCATATAGGCTATTTATGTCAATAAATATAGGCTAAATACACTATAAGATGAATTAATATATCTCTTACAAGGGGGTTCACTGGAAATGGCAGGTTTCACTGTCTCAGTCATTGTTGTACTGGAAAAGGGCCTGCTTACAAAAGGATTTGTAACAAGGCTTGCTACTGGTAGCTCTACATGTAGGCCTATATCTGATTGTGGAACAATCTTCACAGATGACTGTGAACTTCTGACATCAGTAAAAGCTGCAGCTAAAAAATCTGCATCAGAAAATACGTTATAATCCAGTGGCCACAGTGCTGTGGCCTTAAATCCATTGACATATGTGCCAACTGTAGCTGCTCTACCATAGGATTCTCTAAACAGTTCTTCGACTTGCCATGTTGTTGCTGCCTGACCGACATGTCCTGGTATCCACTTCCTCATTGCATCATCATAGTATCTTGCTAATGGTCCAAAAAAAGATAAATCAAGTGGCTGAAGACGATGAGTGGTGTGAGGTGGAAGTGACACCATACGTACTCCAGAATCACGAGCAGGGTCAATAGCAGCAAGATTTTTGGCATGAGTAGCATGGCCATCAAGAATTAGCACAACTTTTGAGTCTTTTGTTAGCTTGACTGTGTGGATGAAATGCTTCAGCCATTCCACAAACCCTTCATTGCTCATCCACCCCTTCTCTTGAGTGCTGAATACAGTTCCAGCAGGTGCTCCATGTGTCATCTCAAATTTCATGCGTTACCGTTTTTATATTAGCATAGATGGTAAGTACCATCCAGTCGCTGAAATGCAAACAACACAAGTAACTGACTCACCCCGTTCATTACTAGTCATAGCCCCAACCCTTCGCTTGCCTCTCTGTGCAAGTACTTTTGATTGTCCATCTTGGACGGTGGACACGCTGGTTTCATCCATGTTAAACAGTCTTCCCGGTGTTAACTTTTCTTCATCATAAACACGCTCTAGCAACTTAAAGAATGAGTGCACTCGTTCTCTGTTAAAGCCTTGAGCTCGGGCCATTGATGTTCCTTCTGGCTCTCGCAATGTCAGCTCAGGATGCCTTTTCATGAACCTATAGTACCATTTTTTACTTGCCAGTTTTTCGTCTGTGTTAAAACAGTGTTGCAGAGCATTAGCCTCTGTCAGATCAAAGGCCAGACGTCTTAGATCATCAATGCGTAAACCAAAATACATTGCTTCAAGAGAAAGACAATGATTTACTATTTCTTTTTCATGTTTTTCTGTACAAACACATTCATGTCCATGTTGTTTAACATTGCCATTGGCAAATTTATTTTTCCTTGTCACATGACGCGACAGTGTCGACTTTGGGAGGCCATAAGTTTCTGCTGCCTTGTTAAGGTCCATGTCACCCCGCTGCACCACAGAAACAACCCGATCCAAATCTTCTGAACTCCATTTGCTGCAAACACGCTTCATCTGAAAAATAAAAATAGCATAGTATTTTACATTTTACAGAGAATGATCCGGATATTATATTACTCTAGATATTTTATATAGTCTATATTACGAACACTCATATTTTAATTAGTTTCCCTGATTGGAACACATGGCACATTTTGTTCCAATCAAGGCAATATCACTGTTCCAATCAGGGCAACTATGACCTACTTTTGTTTGCCATCATGTAGTTCAGACACTGATCAACAAAATCCTATTATCGCTCACAGACTGACAAGAAGTATCAACAAGCATTGTGTAACACAAATATAGTTTGTTTATTTATTAAGATTTCTTACCTTTGCACTCGCTACTTTGGTTGTCCAAAGATAGATGAACCTTCGCCGAAACCTGTTTCATTCGATATCTTTAAACTAAATTACAAAATAACAACAGTTACTCGCTCACTTGATAATATCCGGTACGAACCGCACTATTAACGTTGAACAAATCGACAATAATGTATTTATGCGCCGATAATTTAGTGTTCCATTCAAGGCACTGTTCCATTCAGGGCAACTCTCCCTTATATTTTTTCATAGTTCTATAAATAGTAAGGTCCTTCCATTTTATAATATTCGGGAATTCAGAAAACGTATTTATTATTTAATATTTATTTATAGACTGTACTTGTAATGATCACGTATAACACAAGGTCAATGAGAGTCGTAGTCAGCCCCGTAGCCAAGGGGGCACTTGGGGGCTGTGCCCCCCCCCCCGCTAGGTGTGGAGTGCCCCCTCACATAAAAAAGGAGAAAAAAAGATGAAAAAAAAAGAAAAAGTAAAGGTGCCCCCTTGCTTGGTATTGGTGCCTCCCCCTGCTTACTTTGACCTGGCTACAGGCCTGGTTGTAAACGGTAAAAAATTGTGCATACCATTAAACAAGGCCTGCTTTAAGATGTACGGAGCCCGACGATAAACTTTCCTACGCACACCCCCCCCATCATTCTCCCTACCGTTCTCTACTGTCTGACGCCTATGACTTATGTTTTAAAATAACCTTTCTTTGAGAAATATAATACCTGAGGTGGCCACGAGTGTGGTTGTTAAGTTCCGCCATTTTTTTTTTTAATTAGTAAAAATACTTTTAAACTTGCATTACTACCATTGTATTAAGAATTAGTGAACCCAGGGAATTAGTGAACACAGTGAATTAGTGAACCCAGGGAATTAGTGAACACAGCGAATTAGTGAACCCAGGGAATTAGTGAACACAGCGAATTAGTGAACCCAGGGAATTAGTGAACACAGCGAATTAGTGAACACAGGGAATTAGTGAACACATCGAATTAGTGAACACAGGGAATTAGTGAGCCCAGTGAATTAACGAACACAGCGAATTAGTGAACCCAGTGAATTAGTGAACCCAGGGAATTAGTGAACACAGCGAATTAGTGAACCCAGGGAATTGATAAACAAAACGAATTAGTGAACCCAGTGAATTGGTGAACACAGCGAATTAGTGAACCCAGAGAATTAGTGATCACAACGAATTAGTGAACCTCGGGAATTAGTGAACACAGCGAATTAGTGAACCCAGGGAATTAGCGAACCCAGTGAATTACATAAATGAACAAGATCTGGCACATTATGAGCCACATAAAACATATCAAAGGGCTTCGTGTTACTCTAAGAGCCGCATTTAAATATAATTGTATTTAAAATGTTAAACTGGAAATTAAAATCTACGCTAGAAGCAATAGGCCTACATATTATTAAACAGACCAAGATTATGTAAAGAATATTTTTTATAGATTTAATACAAGAAGGCCTACACGTCTAAATATTAGATTGTGTTTCTGTTATTTTTTCAACTCAATTGAAAATTAATTATAAGCATTCGTGGTCAATAGCTATAGACTGGTGAGACAAATTGATTATCTATAGACTGGTGAGACAAACTGATTATCTATAGACTGGTGAGAAAAACTGATTATCTATAGACTGGTGAGACAAACTGATTTTCTATAGACTGGTGAGACAAACTGATTTTCTATAGACTGGTGAGACAAACTGATTTTCTATAGACTGGAGAGAGAAACTGATCATCTATATACTGTTGAGACAAACTGATTATATCCAGATTTTGTTTACATTGTATTCCCCACTGACAGTTCGTTATTTGTTTAAATATTTAAATTTAATGTATTTTTTTAAGTACAATCTTACAAAATGTGAAAATTTACGACTCGTTGAGCGAGTCACATTCAAGTGCTTTGCGGACCACAGTTTGGACAATACATGATTTGAAGTGATACATGACCTGATTTAATGTGATAGATTACATGATATAAAGTGATAGATGACGTGATTTGAAATGATAGATGACGTCATTTGAAGTGATACATGACCTGATTTAAAGTGATAGATTACATGATTTGAAATGATAGATGATGTGATTTGAAATGATACATATCGTGATTTGAATTGATACATGACGTGATCTAATGTGATACATCACGAGATTTGATGTGATACAGCACGTGAATTGAAGTGATACATGACGTGATTCAAACTGATACATGACGAGATTTAATGTGTCACATGACGTGATTTTGTGTGATACATGACGTAATTTTAGTAATACATGACGTGATCTGGTGTGATAAATGACGTGAATTGCATTGATAGATGAGTTAATTGTTTTAATTATGATTTATTATCACATCAGAATCTACTTTTACTATTTTTTTTTTATTTCTTTCCATAAGTCAATGTGAATCTAGTGAAAGTTTTAAGATAATTTCACACTCAATAGATAAAATCTCCAATCTTTTAAACAATATTTGTGAATGAATGATGTTAGGTAATTTTTTAAAATTAGTTTTAGTTTTGCAAACCGCCTTTCTACAGATGTCAAAGTAACTTGTAGTGTTAAGATATTTCAAACGGCAATAAATAAATTATCAATAGTGTTAGATTTTTAATGTACTTTCCAACAGACGAACGAAAATGCATTCCGAAAATATATACGTAAAGGATGTGATATGAAAGGTTTCTCTCTACATGAGACACAATGTTTATATGTTACAGTACAAACCACCCTGTATAGCCAATAATGCTACATATAGTAGTAACCAGTCACTTCAAGCTATGAACTATTTGTCATTTACGTGAATGTATTAAAATTTCTTCATAAACTGTCTCTCGAGTTTTCAGCCCCGCGACAAAATGTTTCAGCCAGAGAATTAAATTTGTTTCCCATAGAATTTCATTTCACCGTTGTCGTTCAATACTTAGTGTGTCTGGGTTTGTGTGTGTGTGTGTGTGAGGGGGGGAATATGTGTGTGTGTGATTGTGAAATGGGGTGGTGGGGGTTCTGAGATTTTGTGTGTGGAGGGGAGAAAGTGTATGTGTCTGAGATTGTAAAAAATACAAACGGTAATAAAAATAATGATCATTAATGTTAGACCTGTTGTACTCAGGAATAAATTTAAACATTTGAATTGAGACTTTGGCCGCTGAGTTTGTTAATTAGTTTATATTTTCACATAAGGTATTAATCAATATATGTCAGCAAATGTTAATGTGTATGTCCAACCTACAGGGACCTGGGTGAACTTCCCGGCAATGTACCCCTAGACCACGAGTTGTTCAAATTGGGTTGTGACACAAGTAATTCCAGACTCAATAAAAAAAATACATGTTTTTTATTGAAAGGTAAATTTATATTATCAGTTTTAGTTTTGAAATCTTCATTTCTACAGATATCACAATAGCTTTGATTGTTGAGATGTTACAATAGGGCTATAACTTAATTATCAATTATGTAAGACCCTTTGACTCTCGCCGTTAGACTTAAACTAAAACGAATAGAATGTATCCATTGATTTAAAAAGAAATTATTTTGTTCGTTATATGAACAATTATAGATGACTAAAGCCGACATAATAGTTATATCATCTAAACTTCGTTCAGATTATATCCATTCAACCCCTCTCTCAGCCATAGACTTTACTTCACTAGCAAAACGTGTCATTTGTGAGTGAAACGGATGTAACACGGTGTTGATAGAGTAATGTCATACATAATATATTAGAGTTGAGTGAATACAAAATACCATCATTAGAATCATATAATTCTCACTTTTTTAAACTAGACTTTTTATATTATTTTTCCCGCCTAATTTTTACTTGATGCAATTTAAGCGAAAATTTATAACACATAATTCTCTTATTGAGGTGCTCTCTTAGGCACATGACCAGTGACCGTTTCCCCAGTTAATATACATAAGGCCGTCACATGTTTAATTGTGTTGACAGTGTGAAATATGATGGGAAAAGCTTATTTCTTAATAGGATGAAAACAATGTTTTACAAATAAAAACTGAATTAACGAAGACTTATTGTAGCGACGTGTTTTAGAAATGTACATTTTCACTAATCACAACAGCTGTCTTTTAATTTTACATATTGTGCTCCACGCAATACAGCGCGTTTTAAACTAAATCTGTATTTCACCTATTACAATTTCTGTCTTTTAAATTTACATATTGTGTTCCACACAGTACAGCAGCGTGTTGTACTAAAACAATCTTTCACTAATCACAACTGCTGTTTTTTTAAATTTACATATTGTGTTCCACACAATACAACCTGAAGATATACTAACACATTGTTTCACTAATTATAACTTCTATGTGTAAAACTTACATGTAGAGCTCATTTCATTGAAGTTACTTATTGTGTAGCTTGTGCATACTTATATAGTCCAGTCTAATTTTTTCCAAAGCGCGACTCTCCGTTTGACGCCAGGGCAACTAAGAAAACAATCGCTAAAATCTGGATAAACCAGTTTCTTATCTTTGTTTAACAATGTCAGATGTATTTTCATTCTGCTATTTTAAAGTTCGGTAAATAGGACGTAGTTCTCTTACAATTAAAAATCTGAAAATCCATTGCCAGTAATTTTTCTAATCGAACTGAGTTCAGTCCTAATTACATTACAAACTAAATGGATTGGTCCACAATGATGCTAACAGTGTAGACCAATATAATATATGGCTCAACACTATACGCCATTATACGACGCTTAAGTTTTCTTTTAAATATAAAAAGATGTGTTACAAAAAAAACCGCCATTCTATTTCATATTGTTTTCATATTTCACCCCCCCCCATCTTTCTCTAACACAGTATTTCCCAATTTAGACACTAAGCCCACGTTGTACCATTTGTTGAAAATAAAATCACAAAGTGTATGATTTTAAATTGTTTACCAAATGAAAATGTACGAACCTAATATCAAATAGAATATTAGAAGTATTAGTTTGTTTAAGAAGTTCATAATATGCAGAAATTACAAAACTTACAACTACATTACTTATTTTTAATATACGTGTTATCTTGGCTCTGAATCCAGTGTTAGACTTGTAAGATATGTTTATCTTTTTGATTTTATAGAACAATAATAGCACGTTATTCCTCTATTACGTCTTTCACTCCACCATAACCAATAGCTCAATGGACATGTTGGCACCTCGGATAATAAAGGTGAATGTATTTGCAAGTTGTTACAAAAGATTCGTTCAGTTCACCAGAAATTAAAAGAGATTCCACTATAAAATGATAATTTGGTCTCTAATTACATCCCCTGATCAGAGCTGTGCTGGTTCTGGTTATATATTTACTAGGGAGCGACCGATATGCCTTTTTACCGATAGTCCGATACCGATATTTTTCCCCATCATTTTTAGCGATACAGAGACCGATACCGATATTTTTCTTAATCAACAACAATGCCAAACACGTGTTTTTCTCGTGCTACAGCTAATGTCGTATGTCAACCCATGCTCACCCCTTCCCTGTCATATTTCGTAACACTTCTTGTTCCCCCCTCCCCCAACTTCCCATTCCAAAAAAAAAAAAATGTATCGGCAGTCAAAAAACGGCTAGTCCGATAGTTAACCCATAGTGCCAATATCGGTTCGACTATCGGTCGCTCAATACAAAAATCGGTCGATCCGATATTAACCGATAGTGCCAATATCGGTCCGATCCCGATACCGATCCGATTATCGGTCGCTCTCTAATATTTATAATATTTACTATTAATTTATTAAGGACAATATTTGTTGCTACTCAAACTTTGAAAACCTCTCATAGTTCTGGTATGTTCTTTTGGCCCAGCAGTTATGTAAAAATTAGATCACGGAACTTTCTTATCTCAATGACTATCAGTAAGAAGATTGTTATTTATGGCTGTGAAAACAGATTTTTTTTCTTGAGAAACTGTCATAGTTCTATACAATTGGTTTGATAAGTTGTACAGTGTTTTTTTTTAAGATTAAGAGATCATTCACATAGTATTTTATTATAACTCAGACAGCACAAAACAAAAACTAGACAGTAAACAAATAAATTATTTATGAATGCTGTCTACAACAGTCGCGATCTAGGGGGGTATCACTAATGAAAGTCACAGGGCAAACTTCTGAATAGGGCCCGATGCTTGGAGCCTGTTGTTTGCTTGTTACCTAACTGGATCAATAGTGATGGTTTGTTCCAGACACCGCTAATAGCATTCACCCTAGACCTTGAACATGGACACACACCCTACCCCCATTGTAGGGTCACCTCTGATATATCTCAGGTGTTCACTATGGAAGGACCAATTGGTTTTGTCAATTCGGAAAGGAGGTGGTGAGAAGTCTAAAATCAGAAATTGAAACTTCTTTGTAACGCCATCAGAGTTATATCTCAAATAGCCCTACTGAAATGTCAAGACAATGTGTTGTTTATATTGAAGTGATGGATTAAAAAAAATATAAAATAACACTCTTGCATGCTATATGATCGTCCTCTCTCTTTGCTTGGTAGTTTGGAAATGACATACATTTATAAGCCGCGACATTTTAAGATTTACTGGACAATAACAATACAATTGAAATAATCAATTTAATTATCTATAAAGTATATGTCGTCATCTTTGTGCATTATATATACTCGTGTGTTTAGTATTTTATTTATTACTTTCATCTCTTATAAAAATCAAATACTTAAACATTTTGGAAAATGTTTTTCACTGTATTATATTTTATTATATCGTCTATTTATTCTTGTACGTAACAAAAAATAACCAACATAATAAGTTTCAATTCAAATTTTACTACAAATTTAAAACAAAATCTACTAGATGGATTCTATTACAATCTCACTAAAAGCTGGAAACAAATTCAACATGATAGATTCGAATAAATTTTACTACTATATGAAAACAAATGCTACGAGATTTCAATTTTACGACAATCTTTGAACAAATCCTACATAGCATCTCTGCTAATAGAATCGGTTTGACTGCATATATTCATTTATTTAATACATGTCTATGTACATTTACTGAAATAGAACATCAGTTTATTGAATACATATTTCAATTTTTAAGTTCAGGTACATAAAATTTTTTACATGACATAAATTTCAACCTGGCATGGATATTTTTCTATCAAAATATTTTATGGAGATAGGAAGTCTCAGATAAACCCCGTTCAGACCAAGCCAATCGTTCTAATTAATTTTTTTTTAAAGATCTGACCATGGTTGCAGATAGTGAAATGCACGACTCTTAAGCTCTAACACTTCGCTATACGCTGAGTCACATTTACAATAAATTAAGAAGTATTATGTAAACCCAGCTATCGTTATTTTTAGTATCGGCCAAAACTTACTTTTTTTTGTCACCCTAAAAACAGAGGGACTCGACAAACCTTTAAATGTACTTCTACTTGCATTTATAGTGGCGGTAATTTTCCAAACAATTTTTAACACTAAATATTGGAGAACATGCAGAGTATGTTATCGTTAAGAGAATTTACCGCTACTCTAAGAAGTTTATTTGTGTGATAAACAATATTCTTATACTTCAAATGATTAAACTTGTATTTGTATTTGAAGGACTTTAGAGCCCTTAAATATTGCTAGCCCTGTCTTATGCCGTTAAAAAGCATTACTTAGACAAGAGAAATAACTTATCAGTTTATTTACTCTGGCTGCCATGGGTTATTTATAAAACTCATTACTTTCACGAGTTCAATGTTGTGTTTGTCAAAGAAGAGTTGATGTCCTATTTTATTAGCCGGATGTGAAAAAGTATTGCAGTCATTTTATTCGTTCGAAAGAGGTCTGACTGCTTTAGTGTTTATCGAATACATCCCACTGCCTTAAGTATTATTTGGAAGTCTAGCCATTGCTATCAAAATAAAACTCACATTGATAGAACGCTCAAAATCGTTATATATGGCTAGTGGCAAGGTCAAGTGGTCAAAACAAAGTAAAAAGACTCTGTTCAACACTAGCTCACTGTTCAGTTTGTCTTATATTTCTGTTTTCTTACACCAGATTATATTGGAACAATTTCTGCGTTTATGATTTTCTAATTAAGTCAGAGTTTCTTAACTTCTTTTACTTGTTCGACAACTTGCTGTACATTCTTCATTTTTATTTTTCCTAGTAAAATATTAGTCAAACATTTTAATTCAATGACAAGAACATTCGTTGAGGTGACCTACTGTCTATTCTTATTACTAAAATGTCTTATAAATAAAGATAGATAGTTCATTATTATAATGGCCCAATAATATGGAATAATTTATTAGTTATTGCTAGCGTAATCTAAAAAAATAAATAGTGCATATTATGTATTGTAAGCTTATTGATTAAATTAAATGCTTACATAACTTAAGAACACAAAACAATACAAAACAATACACATCCAACATTATGAAAGTATTTATTGCGTCTTACTAATGGTAACAGGAGCCCATGGTTGTGTGGTAAAGCGCTTCACTGTCTACTTGACGGTTTTTGGTTTGACCCAAAATAATATTTCAGGTCATGGTTAAAGTCCCATCTATATCTCATGTGATGCACTATCACCTAAGGTGGAGATGAAAAAAGGGCGGCATAAAAACAGTCTACGTTGTGATTCATAGGATCTAAGAGATCTCATCCTTACAGGGACTTCACACAATTACACTAACTATTAATCATAAAATATATTCCATATTGTTAAATTATTGATTTATCAATGCCCACACAGGAAGACTGATAAAAATAAACAGGTGTAAAAACAGTTGATAGATTGATGTAAATATTGGTTTTCTTTTTTTATTGCATAAGTTAAGTCTAAGACGAAGGTTGATGGATTGCTATTACAATAGTACAATATTTTATTTCTACTAAAACATTATCATCTTCATTGCTATATTTCATTTTCATTTCTATAATTTTAAAATTTAAATTAATTACACAATTTAGAATTTACCCATCCAATATAGGTATATATTTAAAGATTAATTGCCTATAAATCTAATACAAAATTGTTGCTAACCAAATGTGTTCAATTATTTATGTCAATTGTAGTCAGCGATGGCGGAAACTGATATAATAATTGTTTTTTGTTTCTTGTTTCTTTAATTTACGGCATTTTTGAACGGCGTTACTTTTAATGTGAATTAATATGTATAATGACCTCTTGTTTTAGTAATAGTAGTAAAAACTATTGTAATAATTTATGTTTGCTGTATATGTATTATTGTTGTAAAAAAATCAATATTTTATCCGTATAATGACTCTGATGAAGTTTATTAATGTTATCATTATGTTCATGTTTTTAAAACTTTGTCATAATAAAATCAACAATAAAATGATGACACATTACTCAAATTATACAGTATTTGAAAAAACAGCGAGAGAAAAACATGTGTAATCTGTTTGTTTCATCATTTCCAGTTCATCATTTGGAGACTTCACTTTTGACTACTATCATTGATTAGATATAAATAGTTTACATAAATAGTATGGTACTTTCCATTTTTAAAAATTATGGAATTCCAAAAACGTGACTTATATTTATTATCAGATAAGACAACGCACATTACAGGATCAATAAGAGTCTAAATCTGTTAGAACAAACAATGTTTACGTTTAAACAGGGCCTGCTTTCAAATGTATGGACAACGAAGATATTTTTGTTTTCCTGAACTCTCTCCCTTTCCATAACGTTCGCAACTATCTGACACTTAACTCTTCAGTTTCAAAAAACATTTCTTTTACAAATGTATTTAAGTAGCTGACGTAGCTATGAGTAAGACGTTGATAAGATTATAATGGAAGGGAAACTCCAGAAATTGCGGTTCTAGATAAATTATTAATGATCCAGAAACATAATTCTAAGACATTTTTAATACTTAGAATAAATCTGGCAATGAATCTCTTAGTATAGACTTGTCTTTAAGTGACTCTAATGACACAATCATCAACAATACCGCAAATTAACTGTTTTTTTTTTTTTAATCTTTTCTCAGTTACACGTCAAACGGTACAATTTAATGTTGGATTTGTCTTATTTTTTCAACTGGTTTAAAAAAAATAAATAAGCTGACACCTGCTATAGACTGGCGAGACAAACTGATCATATATAGACTGGTGAGATAAACTAATTATCTATATACTGGTGAGACAAACTTATTATCTATAGACTGGTGAGACAAATTGACTGTCTATAGAGTGGCGAGACAAACTGATTATATTTGTAATTTTTGTTTACGTTATGAAATGTATCCCCCACTGACAGTTTTGTTACACTTTTATTTTTTTAAGTACTATCCTACGAAGTGTATACACATTTTTGTTCCGCCTTGTTGGTCACATTCAAGCACGTTGCAAACCGCAGTTTAGACAGCCTGATTTGAAGCGATAGATGCCGTGATTTGAAGTGATAGATGACGTGATTTGAAGTGATAGATGACGTGATTTGAAGCGATAAATGACGTGTTTTGAAGTAATAAATGACACGATTTCATGAAATACATGACTTGATTTGAAGTGATACAGGACGTGATTTGATGTGATACATGACGTCATTTGATGTGATATATGACGTGATTGTTCTTATTATGATTTATTATCACATCATAATCTACTTTTACTCTTTTTTTTATTTATTTTCATAAGTCAATGTAAATAAAGTGAAAAATTAAAGGTCAGTTCAATGTAAAAGTTTAAAGATCATTTCAGACTCAATAGATATAAACCTCAAATATTTCAAACATTCCTGGAGAATTAATGATGACAGGTGTTAGACTTGTTGATTCAGGTGTTGGACTTGTTGATGTCAGGTGTTACACTAGTTGATGTCAGCAAGAAACTGAAATATTTGAATTTGGGCCTTGAATTAATGATGTCAGGTGTTAGACTTGTGTATGTCATCAAGAAACTGAAATATTTTATTTGGGGCTTTAAATTAATGGCTGCTAAATGGGTTCATTTTTTTTTTTTGCACATTGATTATTTATAAATCTGTATCAGTCAGTTCTCTCAGAAAATTATAATAATTAAACTACACACGGAATGACAATCTACATAGCCGACAATGTGACCATTTTTATTACTGGGATCTATGATCAGTTTGATTTGTGGGATCGATGGTCAGTTTGATTTGTGGGAACGATGGTCAGTTTCATTTGTGGGATCGATGGTCAGTTTCATTTGTGGGATCGATGGTCAGTTTGATTTGTTGGATCGATGGCCAGTTTCATTTGTGGGATCGATGGCCAGTTTCATTTGTGGAATATATGATCAGTTTCATTTGAGGGATCTATGGCATATGGCATTGACGTGGACATATAAAAAGAACCGGATGCAGTGCCAAGTGAACCATTTAACAAGCCAAAAAGCTCAATAACCTACCAAAAACAAATAAACATGTTGAATGTTGTATGTACCTTTTTATTTTCTCTTACCGTTAGACTCCAACTAAAACTAATTTTTACTCAACATATTTCTCCGTTGATTACAAATAATATATAAATGTGTTTGTTATATAGGCACTTACTGACGCCAAACAAAATTGTTTTATTGGCTGAAATTAATTAAAGGTATGACCCTTGGCCTTTGACCTGTATATATGGCTTTACTATATCAAGGGTCAATGAGTACATTGATTAAGTGCTTCAGGGGTATAGCGTTCTGACCAGAGGTAAATTTAGCTGTCCGAAATGAATGTACTGTTACCTTGAAAAAATGACTGATTTATATATTTATACGAAAAATAAAATTAATAAATTAATATATTAACAGAAATGAAATTTTAAAAAAAAATTACAAAGGGCGTGTCCATTAATTAGGCCAACCAAAACTACTTTAGGGGGGGGGATGATAAAGTTTAACACATGTTGACATGAAGGAGGTGGTGTGTGAACATTTTATGACGCTTAATGAAAGTTTGGAAAGTATAATTTGCGATTTGTTTTAAAACCAATCAATGAAAATTTATCTCTTGATACAATATGAGCTGAAGGCAAATTTTACTTTACATGCAATGAATTAAATAGATAATTTTAATATGACGTTTTGATATTAAATTTTATAATTTCGTGGTTTAGTTTATATAAATTACATAGTGAAATTCTTCATACTACTACATCTAGTACAGTGGACATTTTTACACTACTACATTCACTATAGTGGACCTCATCATACTACTACGTTCGCTATAGTGGACATCTTAATACTACTACATCCACTATAGTGGACAGCTTCATGCTTCTATGTCAACTATAGTGGACCTCTTCATACTACTACATCCACTATAGTGAACTTCTTCATACTACTAAGTCTGTAGTAGACATATTCACAATACTACGTCCACTATAGTGGACATCTTCATACTACTACGTGCACTATAGAGTACATCTTCATACTACTACGTCTACTATAGTGGACATCTTCATACTATCTGTAAGTCTGCCATTGCCGGATTTAGACTAGATAAGCTCGCTATTTGATTTGTGAAGTCCTTTATAAGTCCAGATATCATATGTCATTGTCAAATACTTCAATATATTTGACTATTGCTTATTCAGACACAATAGGGAAGGTGCTTTCAAGAAAGTGGGGGCCCTAAGCTATAGCGTGTGTAGCTTATACTTAAATCCATCACTACGAGTGTCTAGATTGTGTAACTTATACTTAAATCCATCACTAAGACTGTCTAGCTTGTGTATCTATACTTAAATCCATCACTACGACTGTCTAGCTTGTGTAACTTATACTTAAATCCATCACTACGACTGTCTAGCTTGTGTAGCTTATACTTAAATACTACACTACGACTATCTAGCTTATGTAACTTATACTTAAATCCATCACTACGACTGTCTAGCTTGTGTATCTTATACTTAAATCCATCACTACGACTGTCTAGCTTGTGTATCTTATACTTAAATCCACCACTACGACTGTCCAACTCAAACAATAATCTACAACACTTAACTCATATACTGGGTCGTATGGCTAGGTCCATGCTACCACTCGAGGTCAATCATCCCTGACTAACTGCACCGTCCTGAATATCAGTAATTGTCTGAATGAGGTGGTATGAAGATGGGGGGGGGCGTTCTCCCCTGAGTCCAGTAACTGGACCATTTTGTTAGTGGCAACAGCTAGCATTGCTGTTCAGCTCCAGAGCATATGGTCACTTTGACCTGTGATCGGCTGACCACGGCTTTTGTTGACCCTTCATTTGGTGGGGATAAGAGGAGTATGATATGGGTGTAGTTCTGGTATCAGAGGGATTGTGTCCACATCGATTTTTTAATCAGTGATGTAATATATACTCTATGTGCACACAAACATTGTCGTTACCATATCAACCAACATTGACGTCACTAACGTCACTCGCCTACATACATGAGGTTAAAGAAGTTGGTGCAGATCTCCATGGAATGTTTCAACGACAATGTCAGACCTACCTTCCGAACTTCTTCAACTTTCCTATTAGATCACACGTACTCTTCAATTTGGCCATGCACCAAACGGGGATTAATGTCCAACGTGTTGGAGACAGGCTGTAGTAGTGAACATTATGTTACAATTACCAGGTGCAGGAAAGGACATTGTTTAAAGAAAACATATGAACACAGACAGGAATGTTCTGAATGTCCCACGGACGGCTGTAGATTCAATCCTGCTTGCTGTACTTTTAATGACATCACTTGCCACTACGGTGACGTCACTGACAATCGTCAGCATGTCCCTACCATGACAGGAATCCGCCCCGAGGTCAGACTGGAGCCAGAATCACCCCAACGTCTCTAATTATGGAAAGTGTGCGTCAATTGGAACGGACAGGTCATTGAAGAGATGGCCAACACAACCTGCCAGCAAACTGATGGTTCACTCCTCATTGTGGTGCAGTGTCAGTTCTGCATGGTAAAATAAAAGTGACGTCATTAAAAGTCTATCAGTGTCAGGACAAGAAAAAAAGTATATCACCAGTTATCATTGATGTGGTCTTTGCAGTGATAATTATCGTATCCCTTGAAGTAGATGTGTACTGTTAGTTAAGGAAACAGTATTTCAACTATATACGTGCATAGACAGAAACTAATAAGTAAAGAAACGGATCACTGTAACCAGCAAAATATATCAATGTCTACAGGGAAATATACAGTTTACATCTTGGACACTGAAATGACTACTGAATTGGAATAATGCAGTTTGGCGAATCTCAAAACTATCCAAAAGTATCATTTTTTATTTATTTATTTTCATTTTAATTATTCTAAATCTAACAGTTTTAGTTTATGTAATGATATGTAGACTTTATTCTAGCCGTGTAGTGACGCGTGGTCAACAAATCCGGCTTCCAAACAGAGTGTGTTATATATTTTACACTGAATGAAATCAAATATGCACGTACACAAAGGTGATATTATATTATCAAAACTATTGTTTATTGATGTCTCTTTATTGGGCAATTATTGCTTTAACTTTTGTTTGTCAGACTTATTTCTAGGTTGAGGGACATATGGTCACTTATTACTTTTACTTTTGTTTGTCAGACTTAATTCTATGTTGAGGGACATATGGTCACCTATTACTTTTACTTTTGTTTGTCAGACTTATTCCTATGTTGACGGACATATGGTCACCTATTACTTTTACTTTTGTTTGTCAGACTTATTCCTATGTTGACGGACATGTGGTCGAGTGGTGTAGACTGCAGAGAATCTCGGGTTCGATCCTCGTAGAAAGCTATGGGAACGTACCTAAGTTCCGATCAAATTTAAGTCATAAGTCATACGAGTCACGAGGTCCTCAACATGTACTACACGTACCCCGAGGTAACGGGAATAGTATCCACGTGTACACTGAGACATACCATTTCCGTTTAAAACAACCAAGAGGTTGAAGGTCGACAGTTCACTGCGTGGCTAAGTACCAAACCACGTGACCAAGTATCGGATTATATTGGAAAGCACATTCAATTTTAATAATAAGTACATTTACGTCTTTAAATACAGTTTTTATTGTTCACTAAATATATGTACATTTAGATATACAGATTTTATTGTTAATTAAATATGTGTACATTTAGATATACAGCTTTTATTGTCAATTAAATATGTGTGCATTTAGATATACATATTTTATTGTCAATTAAATATGTGTACAATTAGATATACAGCTTTTAATGTTAATTAAATATCTGTACATTTAGATATACATATTTTATTGTCAATTAAATATGTGCACAATTAGATATACAATTTTATTGTTAATTAAATATGTGTACATTTCGATATACAGCTTTTATTGTCAATTAAAAATGTGTGCACAATTAGATACACAGTTTTATTGTTAATTAAATATGTGTACATTTAGATATACAGCTTTTATTGTCAATTAAAAATATGTGCACAATTAGATATACAGTTTTATTGTTAATTAAATATGTGTACATTTAGATATACAGCTTTTAATGTTAATGAAATATTTGTACATTTAAACACACTTGTCTTTTTGTGCAGTGTTTATATTGATTCCATATTTCAATATTAAATGGAGTCATTTTGCTTCTTCCCTATTTGTTGTGGATGTTTACTAACTCATAATGAACTATAAAGAAAAACATTTTAAAATATATCTTCTGTTGTTAATGAAATATTGTACATTTAGATATACAGCTTTTATTGTTAATTAAATATGTGTACATTTAGACATCTTCTGATATTTCAAATATGTGTGGTGTCTAATATACTAAGTGACAATTGTATTTAGTGTTGTCTGATATACTAAGTGACTATTGTATTTAGTGTTGTCTGATATACTAAGTGACTATTGTATTTAGTGTTGTCTGATATACTACGTGACTATTGTATTTAGTGTTGTCTGATGTACTAAGTGACTATTGTATTTAGTGGTGCCTTTAGTTTAAGATGATGTCATAATTTGATATTTCATTCATATTGTTTTTTATTTAAAAAATTAATTATTATTTATTCTATTTAAATTGATATGAGCAGTCTGTGTAAATAAATTATTGTTGTCATTTATCAGAATATTTAGTTTGTCAGAGAATAGTTATGTTTAGTAAGAATGTCAGTAAGTACTTCTGTTTGACATTTAGAGTATGTTAGCTCATATAAATAAACATTCCTATCTTCTGCTCTTGGTCCGACCCTTCCTACTCTAGACAACAAAGAACACAATGCATGGAACATGATGGTAGAACGATTGTATTTATGTAATTTGATGATTTAATGATTGTATTTATGTAATTTGATGATTCAATGATTGTATTTATGATATTTGCACTATTTGTTTACGCAATGCACATAAAATACATTTATCTATTGCCCTCTTGCCTGTGACAAAAGTCTTCTTTGAGACCCTAGCATGGCTGGTACATAGTCACAGGTCTTTTAGCTGGATGTGACATAGACCTAATCTGTGACAGTAGAAAATGAACATTTTGTTTTAAGGGAATATATTTTGGTTGCATCTGTGAAAAAAAACTATATAGACACAAGGATTCTGGACATATTTTGATTTTATTTGGTTTCAGTGGCTAAATATTTATCCATTATTTTTTCTGTAAATGTGTCAAAAGTTAGGCTTTAAGACAAAGTTGGCTCAGTACGATTATCACAAGCTAGCAGGTAGACAGTTACATAATAGAAGGTAGACTGTCACAAGTTAGCAGGTAGACTGTCACAAGTTAGCAGGTAGACTTCTTGATGGGATTGTCTTGGTGTAATGGGAGACCCATTCTGAATGCTTGATGTCAAATAATTATTTGTACACAGTCACATGACAGACGAATATAGAACATGACAGACGATAATAGAACATGACAGATGAATATAGAACAACTCAAATCGGGTGTGTGCACAATAACAAAAAGCTCATTTTATAAAATAAATATACGTAGATGATATATGGATAGAAAGACAGATAGACAGATGGATAGATAGATAGACAGATGGATAGATATATAGTAACCATGGGAAAGAGATTCACCTTGTAGATAACAATAACCACTAACAACATTTTGACTACTTGCTGGCCTCTTTTGGAAATTCCCGATGATTTGCCTTTCTTTGTAAGAATGACTTTTGCTGTATTATCTGTGGATAAGATGATGAAGTGCTCAACAAGACCCACATGACGCCGTAGATGCCGAACAAGATGACAAAACATACGAATACAACGACGGATATCGAGACGCAGCTGACCAGAGTGACTTTAGGTTTGAGTATCCATTTGACTTTCAACGGAATCATGACACATAGACATCTATCTACTACCTAAGATTTCACAAAGCAGCAGAATGACACCAGGTAGGTACAGACTACGAGGGACACATAATGTTGTACGTCATCAACATCATTTCCCTTCAACCATGGCAGGTTGTAGGCTACCAACAACAGATTTCCAGAGTCCTCTGTCCTTTGCCATCTTCTCCAGCTGGTTCTAGTTGTGTCCCATCTTAATTGTGTCCGCTTCCAGGTCTCGACTGCTTTTAGACTTCCTTTCGGCTTTCACCACAACTAAGCTTCATGGGTCTTCGTGATGAAGAACTTTCTTCTCCCGGGACAAAAATTATGATTTATCTATTGCTCGTGTTTTATTTAGCAAATGTTTTTTTTTTAAATGGGTGGGGTTGCTAGACCCCCGCTCAACCCTCCACCTTTTTCAGCCGGGCTTGGGACCGTCCTTGGCGGAGTTTATGTTTTACATGATGACTTCTAATTTACTACCTTGCTCAATTGTGATCTATATAATCTATTGTGCTATTTACTAATTATTCAAACCATTGAGTTATCAATCTTATTTATACAAGTCAATACATTTGTTTTTACAGTTTATTAATTTCGTTATATGGTTTATTATTGGTTTAAAATGTTGTATACACAAATATATTTCCTTATTTCGCTGCAAATTGAATTAGTTAATAATACTTTATTGTAACTATATTTCTAACTAATTATCTGGTTGACTACATCAAGAAACCTGGTCACGTGGCTCATTTCTACTTTTGTCCACAAGTCGTAAACATTCCGTCATTTCGCTACAGAAGGTGTGTGTATGTGTGTGTGGGGGGGGAGGGTTCAATAAAATATTGTACAGACCAGACAGTGGTGAACGTGACACTTCTTAAAAAATATTAAAACCCTGTAGCCTAATCATGTTAATTCCATCGTACACTGGGATTGTGTAATGAAATGATTTTGTTGGATCAAACTACATCATGAATAGATGGAGATTTTAAATTAATACAATTTACTTATTACCACTAAAGTAGTTCATTCTTCAGTAGTTTAATAGAATTTAAGAAAAAAATAAATTGTTTAAATAGTATTTTAGTCAATGAACCATGCGTTCACTTCCAGGAAGTTTATCATGCAACAGTTTTACAAGACAGATGGAGAAAGACAGATAGAGAGAAGGAGAGAAAAAGAGAGAGGATGAGAGAAAGAGAGAGGTAGTCAGAACAACAGAAGTAGAGTGAGAGAGAGTGAGAGAAAGAGAGAAGTAGACAGAACAACAGAAGTAGAGTGTGTGAGAGAGAGAGAGAGAGAGAGAGAGAGAGAGAGTGAGAGAGAGAGAGCGAGAAAGAGAGAGTGAGAGATAGTCATTTAGTAAACATAAAAAAGATGAAAGCGAGATAAAGGTAATGGGTGTCAGTGAATCATGGACACAATAAATGGAGGGATGGGGTCGTAGGTCATTGGGACCTATATACACCCCCATTTAAATATATGCAGCATACAACTTTATATATGTATACATAGTGAACAAACACTATAACACATAGTAACAAACAATATAGCACATAGTAACATACAATATAGCACATAGTAACAAATAATATAACACATAGTAACAAACAATATAGCACATAGTAAAAACATCATAACACATAGTAACAAACCCTATAACACAAAGTAACAAACAATATATCACATAGTAACAAACAATATAACCCATAGTAAACAAACAAAATAACACATAGTAAACAAATTCTATAACATATAGAAACATACACTATAACATATAGTTAAAAACAGTATAACACACAGTAACTAACACCTTACCACACAATAACAAACACTATAACACATAGTAACAAACACCATAACACATAGTAACAAACACTTTAGCACATAGAAAAAAACAATATAACACATAGTAACAAACACTATAACACATAGTAGCAAACACCATAGCACATAGTAACAAACACTAAAGCACATAGTAACAAACACTACATCATATAGTAAAAAACACTATAACGCATAGTAACAAACACTATATCACATAGTAACAAACACTATAACACATAGTAACAAACACTATAGCACATAGTAACAAACACTATAACACATTTTTAACAAACTCCATAGCAAATAGTAATTAACACCATAACACACAGTAACAAACACTAAAACACATATTAACAAACCCTATAACTCATAGTAACAAACAATATAACACATAGTAACAAACACTATAACACACAGTAACAAACACTATAACACATAGTAACAACTACTTTAACACACAGCAACAAACACTGTAACACATAGTAACAACTGAGAGTGGTTTCGAGTCTCACAACAGTTTCACACTAAATATTTTTTTTTACTTTTCAGACAAAAAGAACACAGTGAACTTTGGCAGACATCCATAACTTCACATTCACAATTATAGAGATAATAATCAAAGGGGTATAAATTAGAAGATTTTATGCGTGAGTATTGAATGGCTGTCTATATAGACCACGTGTTCTCTAAGTGGATCAGATATATTAGAATGTTCTATGGATAAGTGAAATATAACATTTAACGTTTTACCCGATGTCTGGAATGTAGAACAGAGCAATTGTTTCCGTTTGTGTGTTGTCTTAAGTTCTTGGAAGACTTAAGCAAAGGTATATTTAGGTGCCCCAAGCCAAATGCTACTTTTGGCTTCTTGTAGAAAGTTGTATTAGGGGTTTTAGGTCAAATTTATATTTGGCGGCTTAAGAAAAAGCTTTCATTTGGGGATCTTGGTCCAATATATTTGTAGTTCTAAAGCAACACTGTTAACAAAACCATATCTTACACATTTTATAATACTTAAAACATGGGCTTGTTATTACCTCTTCATATTCTCGGGGCCCCTGTCATTTCCTCTGATAGTTGCAACTAAATAAATTCCCCACCGTAAAACTTCCTTCCGATTATGTCCCTTATCAGCCGCCTGACATTAAGAATGGATCTATCTGAGTTGACTCGGAACCACAGACGTTATTTACATCTGTGTTCAATTAAAATCTTTAATCAGTCATTCATATCAGTGGATCAAGAAATTTAGTTTGTGTTAATGTCAGATCTTTGTTTATAATTGAAGCGTAAACAACGCATTCGTGCGTAAAATATATTTCAATCTATAATTTAAAAACTTTAAACATTAAATCAGTCCATTATGTTATGACGGAATTATTTGATGAATCATTGTAACTGTGAATCATTGTAACTGTGAATAATTGTAACTGTGAATCATTGTAACTGTGAATCATTGTAACTGTGAATCATTGTAACTGTGAATCATTGTGACTGTGAATCATTGTAACTGTGAATCATTGTAACTGTGAATCATTGTAACTGTGAATCATTGTAACTGTGAATCATGTAAATATAAAGGCAGGAAATATGTTGTGGTATTATGATACTGAAATAAAATATATATAACTAATCTACCTTCAATAACTTTGGCAGGTGAAAAATTTGATTTTAGGTTTAGGCCATTGATAATCTACTTTAACAGCCACTGGAAATAAAAATATTAAATAAATAAATATTGTATCCATAGACTTTAGTGACATTTATTACTACCATTATTATGATGTTCTTATTGTCAAAACTTTGTCATAATAAAATCAACAAATAAATTAATTTTTAAAGGGAATATATATTCAATGTGTAATGTATTTAAGCATTCATGGTTCAAACAGTGAAAAATAAATGCATGTTTATAGTACATATTATAAATATGTAATGATGATACACTAAAACTTTAATTAGTGTCAACAACATTTGACTGTTAAATCATCAGCTTTTAAAAACTATTCTGTATTTACTGATCACAAACTTTAGCTATTATGTTTTTAACTCTCAGTTACTTATATAAGTAATTACAACTTACTTATTCCTCATTTTCCATTCTTCATATTGAGTCCTCACTTTTCACTGTCTTCTTTTATTATATATGGTTATTGGCAGGACCGGCCGTAACAATTGTGGGGTCTTTATGGGGGACGGATTATGTGGGGCCCAGTCTGGGTAGGGATAAGGATAATAAGCTAAAATAAAAAATGTGTATTAGATAATAAATTCTTCTTTGTAATTTATTCATTGTTTACTAAGTACAAAATTTCAATCAAATTAACTTTACTTTACGAAACTTGTGTATAGCGAAGTCATACAGTCATATTATCCCAATTCTGTTTCCTTCGTAGACACGCTCAATTGAGAAATTGCCAAATTGTTTAATCTGCGTGAATTGTTGACCTCAAGTAATTCTTGATTAGTTTAAGGCGCAAAAATCTTCTTTCACCAGATGCCACAGTTACGGGTATTGTTAAAAATATTCTGAATGGTTTCTAACGGAGTTTAGGTCGGTATTTTTTGAATATGTTTTAAGGATTCCATTTCATCTTGCCCAGACATATCTGTTGACTGACCTGCTGATGACGTCAATGCTTGCTCGAGGCTCGCTGTAAATTTTCTTAAAACATAGACTTTCTTTACCTCTTTATATTTCGCCGTTCCTGTCATTTTTTCTGATAGTTACAACAAAATAAAGTTCCCGACAGGAAAGTTTCCTTCAAATTATGTCTCTTATCAGCCGCCTAGTTAACCTGACATTAAGATGGGATCCATCCGAAGGCTCTTGAAGCTGACAAGAAACCCTAATAGATTGTGGTTTGATTTAATTCACCCTTCCCCAGCTAATTCACTAGTACATCACAAAGTTCTGTCCAGTTTACTTTCCACAGGAATAAACTTTATATAATGTTCATGTACAGTCACATGCTCTTTCACTTTGACCCCATCTAATACGTACCTGATAATTTATGGTATCTACTCTTTGTGACTTATGTCTGGAGTACAATCCAGTATCACCGAGAAGTACTTTGCTTTCTTGATGTCTCGAAGGATAGCTTTTACAACATCAATAGCTACTACAGTAATGAGTGCTTTTTTATGAATTTCTGTATTGCTTAACGTGAAAGATGTTCCCCCGTTAAAACAACGCCGTAATCGATAAAAAAAACATACTGTAAGAATATACAAACATAATAAACACGCTATAAATCTATACATTATATTAGTCATAATATTTAATTCATTATTTTACAACTAAATTAAGCGTGGGGCTATAAAAAAGCGGGGCCCACTGTGGACACATAGGTTGCAGTTGCCTAAGGTCAGCCCTGTTTACTGGCTTTTTTTTTTAATGTTTCCGAACTTTGTTGGTGTTAAATCAAAGAAATATTTTGGTTTTTAGCGAAAGGAGATAACTGTAACCTGACTATTAATTGTACATATTTTAATGATTATTTCCCTTTGATCTCAAAAAATGTTTTCCGTGTAGTTTAAATCTTTTCTATGTCTGACAATATTTAAATTCAGTAACCATTATGTGTAATTATTTTACCTTACAGTCTAATAACTTGTATTTTGATTTATTATTTAAGTAATGTTTTTTTTTTATTATTGTACAAATGATTGTACATTCACATTTGTTCAGTTTTACACTACTTGATAAAATTCAGTCGATTGTGTACCTATTTTCGATATTAAACTGTTTATTGAAATTGTTATGTTTTCTTCTAGTTGTGACGTCACAATTTGTTTATTTAATTACTGTAAACATTAACTAATTGATTTAAACAACAAATTAACAAAAACATGACGTGACGGAAATAAACAAACATAATCAATAATATTGGTCAATGGAGAATTTTATTGAAAATATTTGAGTCCAGACACATTAATGTACAGAAGATAAACAACATTAGAATAAATAAATATATTGATGTCAATAATAAACAAACAACAAATGTTTATGTTGATGACATAATACAATAGAATGACATACAAATAAAATACAACACGGCCATATTGTTTGTTTACAAACAACTCACCAGGCTTGACCAGTCCCGCTGTAATTAAGTTTAGAATTTAAACTTCCACCCACCACCATTATACCCCACACAATGAACTTTGGCTCCACTACTACCTGGACATGTACATGTTGTGTAGGTAAATTTATTTAATCTATCACCCACCTTGTATTTGTCCACCCAGTGACCAACACTGACCTGTTTACTACATCCATGAGGATGTGACACTATGAAGTTCATTTTGTCCACATCTCGAGATTCAATGTATTTGTAGTAGACTTTCAACCAGACATCAACATAATGTCTCCACGACATGTTCAGTTTATCTCCCATATTTTTGTCACATGTTACACATTTCAACCTACACATGTCTCTCTCAATGTCTGCATAACCAACACTGACCTGATCAACACTGACCACTTGACTATCTTCTCTATCATAAAACAATCTCAAGGATGTGTGGCTGGCCTCAATGTCATCAAATACCACATGTGTGGCTGTGTCCACATTAAACTCCCACCACACGTGGCTGGCTGTGTCTGAATGTTTACATTTTGTACACGGACATGTTGTGTAGTTCTTCCAATGTTTACCTACATTTATATCTCTATATTCATCTGTAAACTTGTCCACCCAGCTTCTCATCATCCCACTTCCTGTTCTCAAGTTTGTTTTGTCTCTCATGTTGTAAAATGGATATGAAACTTTTGTGTCTGGCCAAAACTCTGGTCTGTGTGGACTGGTCATTTTGACATCAACTCTGACTGTCAGGTCAGTTGTAACTTTGATGAGTTCATACAGATCATTGTCACGATGACCTTCAGGTAGATGGTTTAAGGTGAATGTATCAACAGGTATAAACTGTCTATGACCTGGATTCTTCTTACAGCCAATAAGATGTTTGTGTAGATCAGCTTCTCCACCTTCTGACACCTGAGTTTCATGATCACCTATAAACAAAAAAATACATCTCTTTCTATAATAAATTTATAACTTTTTTACAACAACAAATCAATAAAATGTTAACTTTTATTTTTTAGATAGCTGACTTGCCCATTGGTTATTGCTTTTAAAATTAAATAAACAACAATTTTACTTTATTGCTATGTTAATACTTTATAGAGAAAAGAAAAATAAATAACATATTACCATAAATTTGATCCACCATTTTGTCCAGTTCACTCTGACCAGATAACTTAGCTGAAGGGACAATAATATATTAGGTTGTCAGTTAACAATGTTCATTTACGGGTGTAAATAAATATTGACATATTAAACATTAGTATTTATGTAAATTTATTTGTGATAAACTAACAAACAAACATTTGTTATAATAAATTATCTTACATAATAAAAATTATTTTACCTTTTGAATTATGTGCCCCCATGTTTATTTGTTAAAGAGATTTGGATCTGGACATAACTGAAATCAATTGAAAATATTAGAATTCAATAAAACTGTCAAAAACATATTACTTAATACCTCATATATATATATATATATATATATATATATATATATATATATATATATATATATAAAGACTTTAAAGTTAATAAAAAATATATTTGAACTATTTCTGATAAAAATGTTTATTCTGCGATTTAGTTTTTTAAAGTTATATTTACTGTCCATTTACATTATTTTTCACAATTTCCTTAATTGAAATATGATCACCTGGAACAGACAAATCAAATTGGAATTGTAATGTAAAAAATATTTCAATATGCTAAACATTAAAATATCAAAGATTTCCAGTCTGCATATTTACAATTGTGTGAGTTTCACTGTCCATCAAGTAACTTTAGACATCAACTGTAAAACATTTTCTAGTCTGAAATAAACAAATCAATAATTCATATTATAGTTTATGTTTGTCAATATTCCAACTCAGGATAGTTAGCTAAACTAAATATATCTTAAAATCAAGTTAAATTAAATATTTGAATAAAAACTTCTTATCCAACAATGTAGAAATCAAAACATAATTCCTGCAATAAAAAAAACTTACCATAAATATAATAGTTTATTATTTCAGAAATTAAATTTTTCCACCTTCTAATATCTGAGTTTTTTATGTACCTGGAAGTGTATAGATAGAACATAAAATATATCAGGATTCATAACTTAAAAAGAAATAAAAAAAAATAAAATTTAGATATTATGTTTTACAATACACCAATGACACATATTTGCTTACACAATGTATTTTACCTCAAAGAATATCTTTACATTGTGTCAGTTACACAGTTACGAGGAATTTCAGAAATCCGCTAAAATGAAAATCTCAATGTCCGATTTATGCCTACTTGTATTAATCTTTAAAAAATTTGTTTAGACCAAATGTATTTTATTTTTCATAGTTAGTAATATTGAGCAATGATTGAATATTTGACTTTAAGGCAAAAAAAAATAAAGTTGTGTTACACCTTGTTTACATTATCAATTTATGTCTTTTTAGATAATGACCTATAAAAATAAAATAATTTGAGATAATTTTCTAAAAAAATGTTAACATTTTTAAATCTCAAGTTAATTTTTATATGACTTAAACCAATATTTGAGAAACTTTATTAGGTATTAAACTAAAAATGTTTAAAACTATTTGGTCTAAGACTAAGTGAAAAATTACAATTTTTTTTTTTATTTTTTATTTAAGCCATATAATTTAAAGCTACATGATAGATATTAAAACCTCTACTATTACTACAAGACTTCTGTTGAGTATATTTTATAATTGTTTGTATGATACCTGAAGAAATAAAAATATTTTAACTTAAGATAGTGAAGCTTTTTTTTTTTTAGCTCAAAGATTAATAAAATAAATATTATTATTTCCTTGTAACAGATTTTTGCATTATTAGAAATTTTTTTTTTTTTACAATAATAAATAGTAAAAAAAAGTTCAAAGGAATTGATTATTAAAAAAACCTATGCTCTACCACACAATCTTGTAGATCAAATTTGTTTCGTAGAGTATCACAAAATATTTTGGTATTTTGTGATCTCTCCTTCCTGGTCTGAGAGACATACCATGATCCACGGGGGATGGATCATAGGGGTTCTCTAGTCAGGAAAAAAAACCCATTACTTGCGAGGGTGGTGGTACTGTGGTCAATGAGGACTATCCGAGACCGCAGTATTCACAGCTGGCGGTTGTGACGGATGTGGTCGGCACACAACACCCTTCCACTCTGTCCCACTTAAGCACACCTGCGCAGCTTGCCATTTCCGGCTGAGGGTACAGGCACACTACACCCTCCCATCTGTCCGGCGAGTGGCAGGAAAAACCCCTTTCCTTGCCATTCTGGCCGACCGGCAGTACACACACCCTGCTGGTCTGGCCGGTTTGGCAAGGATTAAAACCCATCTTTCTGCCATCCCTGCAGATGATAGCGGGCACACTCACCCCGCCGCTCTGTAGGCATGGCAGACGTGCATCAACGCCGCCAACGATGTTGGTGTGGTAGGCACACTACACCCTACCATGCTGGCAATGGCGGCGTTAAAAAAAAAAAAAAAAAAAAAAAAAAAAAAAAAAAAAAAAAAAAAAAAAAAAAAAAAAAAATATTTACAAATTTGATAATCAACATGTGCTATTTTATTGTGGAAGACATCTTGTTTCTCTTTGTTTACCTAGTTCCGCATTTAACCCGTTTAATCGGAAGCTTTGCTGTTTTGAACATGATTGGTAAGTTTGACATTTTTATTCTTATTTAATCAAATTTCGGGGGGTTTTCATTTTACGATAGGGAGATTCTTCATTCAAAAAACTATAATAATATCACAAGTTTGAGTTCATAATCACTTTAGCGTGATAGTTATAGGTAGCGCCAGTTAGTGACATTGGATTTTTCAATAGTTTTTTCTGCCGATGTCAACCGGAAGTGATGGTAACAATGGCTTATTGTTTACTTTCTTTTTTGAAAGCTTTTCTAATCTAGATATATCTTATTGTATATCGCATCATCCGATGGAAACATTTATTTTATTGAATATTTTACTACACTATGTTGTCAATAAAATTATATAATATTATAGAAATTTAGTTAACAGTAACAAAGCATAGTCTGAATACTACATGCCCATGGCAATTAGTAATTTTTTTTTTACAGTTATGTCTATGGGTTGAAACTAAAGAAGTATGGTCATATAACTAGTAAAAGAACAAATGTATTGGAATCACTTCAATAAGATATATATATATATATATATATAAGATATTCAGAATGTAACCCTTTGTTTTTATTTTATTACTTTCAGTTACTGATAGTGACACAGCTCCTGATGTGACTACACATTTCCAGGATAACTTCAATACCTAAAAGCGCAACCTGCAGCTCCTGATACTCTTCAACTGGCTGGACAGCCCCCCCCCAACCAGCCAATGTGCCTGTTTTTGCGCTCAGCCAGCAGCTCCTGATATTCTTCAATTGCTCGTACAGCGCCCCCCAATCAGACATTGTGCCTGTTTTTGCGCTCAGCCTGCAGATCCTGATATTCGTCAACTGGCTGGTACAGTCCCTCAACCAGAATTGTGCCTGTTTTGCGCTCAGCCTGCAGATCCTGATATTCTTCAACTGGCTGGTACAGTCCCTCAACCAGAATTGTGCCTGTTTTTGCGCTCAGCCTGCAGATCCTGATATTCGTCAACTGGCTGGTACAGTCCCTCAACCAGAATTGTGCCTGTTTTGCGCTCAGCCTGCAGATCCTGATATTCTTCAACTGGCTGGTACAGTCCCTCAACCAGAATTGTGCCTGTTTTTGCGCTCAGCCTGCAGCTCCTGATATTCTTCAACTGACTGGTACAGTCCCTCAACCAGAATTGTGCCTGTTTTGCGCTCAGCCTGCAGATCCTGATATTCTTCAACTGGCTGGTACAGTCCCTCAACCAGAATTGTGCCTGTTTTTGTGCTCAGCCTGCAGCTCCTGATATTCTTCAACTGACTGGTACAGTCCCTCAACCAGAATTGTGCCTGTTTTTGCGCTCAGCCTGCAGATCCTGATACAGGCTGTTACAACCCCAACCTGGCATTGTGCCCTCAGCGGCATAGTCTGATATCCTTCACTGCTGGTCTGAATGAAAGGTAGAGGTTGCAAGATATGTGGAAGATGTGAATAAAGAACTGGCTGGTATCAATTCAAGCCAAGGTTATAAAACTCCAGCAGAAAACCTCTTCTGCTCCTTTTCACAATATGAATAGTGCGATAGCTCTGAGAATGTTCGACTCTCAATGTCACAGGTCTTGAAATGCCACTATGGGCTTTAAAAAAGGGAAAATAATATTCCCTCTGAACAAGACTATGGACTGACTTACATCAAAGCTACTAGACTTGCAGCACATCGTTGAATTTTCTCATCACTTTGGTGCCACGGATAGAAAAGCTGTAACGACTATAGAGGCCAAATATCAGGCTTCTCTGTCAATTAAATTTGCTATGGTTTTTTTAGTATAATAGTTTTTTTTTTAATATAAACCAAAAAGATATGGCAATAAAGATTTAAATTAAATAAATATGAATTACACGAATTTCTTGTCTGGTTATAAAATGAACATAACTTTTGTTCGTTTTTCGGCTTTTTTTTATGTTTTCTTATCATAATGGCTGATTACTAAAGACAAATACTTTTCACTATTTGATTATTTCTATCTATAATTATTGTTATGTCTTAATGATGAATCAGTTTCAGTAAGTTCTGTGATCAAGAATTTTAATACAATTATTTTTAACAACTTTCAGTGTTTTTTTTCATCCATGTTCATTGTGGTCTATATGTTATATATATATTTATATAATACAATTACAATCTAATTGTAATAATTTCTATATATTACTGAACAGGAAAAGTAGATGTAATGACACTGAAAATTTCATCAAATTATCTCTAATGGTTTAAAAGTTATCCATGTTTTAGTTGTAAAATCACAAAATTTCGATCACAAATTTTTTTTTTAGGTACAATGAATAAATAAGGACTTTAAAAACTTCATAACTTTTCTTAATATTAAGATAAATTTATAAACTTGGTGTCTTTTGAAAGCTTGCAGCTAGGACTACCTAATGCACACATTTTAAATACAATCAAAGCAATAATAAAAATTTTGACATTTTTATCAAAGTGCCTAGCTTATATGAATTTTTTTTTTTTTACAAGTACTACAGATTCAATTATTATTTTAATATTGATGAAAAGTTTATGACCAATATTCAATCTTTAAATATATAATATTAATTTGTATAATTCAAAAACACTTATTGGTTGATACTACAATTACACTCGAACTATCGATATTGAAAAAAACAGTGCCTTGATAAAATATGTCATGGCAATTTTATTTTCCCGAAGTTATTTATTAAATTTAAAGACTGATAGTAGCAAAAAAAAACTAATGCCAAAGACAAGCTAGATTTAATCGACATATAGGCCTAATCATTATAAAATCTGAAAAGTCTTAAAATTTGTAATGTTCTTTAATATGAAAAAAAAGATAAAATTCAATAAGCAATTTAATAAGACCTACTAGTAGCAGATGTAAAATTTGGCCAGGATGATTCTAACATACTAACTATCTTATTTGAACTAAATTAATTAACTTATTTTCTGAAATTTCTAACTTTATATTTAAAAGAAATAAGTTTCAAAAGTTTTATTAAAATAACAAGGGTAGTTTTCTTTTTATAATAAACATACTGATTTCTAAAAACAAAATTAAAAAAACAAAACAATAGAGACTAACTGATTAGTCAGTCAAATAGGCATCCAACCATCGTCTTTTGAAACAGACAAATAGACAGTATCGATAAAAATAGTTGTTTATTTTATTTTTGTTTACATTTAATTAAATTACTTTAGTAGTTTATTGTAAAAATAAATTGAAATAGTGTGTTCTGTTATGATACTATATGATGATAATTTGATAATTACAGCACAAACAGCCGTAATATGTTCAATACATTTTTTTTAGAATACAATTATTGAATTTCTAATATCGATATTTTAAACCAGAACTCCCTTCACTAAATACATTTATCTTTAGATTTTTAAAATTATCAATGCTAAAGCAAAATAACTAAAATTAAAAAAAAAATATTTTTTTGGTCTGGTTTGGGGTTAATGATCAAACTGAATGAATTATAAACACTCACACCATTACAGTGTTGTAGCTAACAATTGTGTACAATAAGCTAATTTTCTTTATTACATTCTAATTAAGGAGTCAAAAAACATTTCACTCATAATCAATTAGGTTATTTAACTATTGTTAAAGAGTTTTATAACTTACCTTAGCTAGTCTAAATATATTGACATTTATTTTCTGATTCATATGTAAGGCCGTGTGACTAATAAAAAACATTTCCGCACTGATATATTTTTTCATAGTTCTATAAATAGTTAGGTTCTTTCCATTTTATAATATTCGGGAATTCCGAACACGTATTTATTTTTTAATATTTATTTTTAGACTGTACTTGTAATGATCACGTATAACACAAAGACAATGAGAGTCGTAGTTAGCTCCGTAGCCATGGGGGTGCACTGTGGGGCCGTGCCCCCCCTCCCTCTAGGTGTGGAGTGCCCCATCGCTTAAAAAAGAAGAAAAAATGAGGCAAAATAAAGGTGCCCCCTTGCAGGGTATTGGTGCCCCCTGCTTACTTTGAGCTGGCTACGTGCCTGGTCGTAGTACGGTAAAAACTTTTTCATACCATTAAACAAGGCCTGCTTTAAGATGTACGGAGCCCGACGATAAACTTTCCTACGCCCCCCCCCATCATTCTCCCTACCGTTCTCTACTGTCTGACGCCTATGACTTATGTTTTAAAATAACATTTCTTTGACAAATATAACACCAGGGGTGGCCACGAGTGTGGTTGTTAAGTTCAGCCAATTTTTTTTATTTTTTAATTAGTAAATTATACTTTAAAACATGAATTACTATCAGAATTAAGAATTAGTGAACCCAGGGAATTAGTGAACCCAGGGAATTAGTGAACATAGGGAATTAGTGAACCCAGGGAATTAGTGAACATAGGGAATTAGTGAACCCAGGGAATTAGTAAACACAGCGAATTAGTGAACACAGCGAATTAGTGAACCCAGGGAATTAGTGAACCCAGGGAATTAGTGAACACAGCGAATTAGTGAACCCAGGGAATTAGTGAACACCCCACCCCTGCGTTTTGTCTGGCCCCCTCTGCTTTTTTTCTTCTTAGTAAAATGTATTACCTGCCCCCCCCCTGCTATTGCCTTGTCTCTGCTGTAGAATGCATGGCCCCTGCAGTAAAATTTTCACGCTACGAGGCTGTATGTCTGTCAATTTTCTCAGAAAATTATTCTAATCAAACTTCACACCTAAATACAACCATGGCCGACACTGTGAAATCTCTTATGACGTCAATTAAACAAAGTAATGTTAGAACATCCAAGTACAAAATTCATTATTTATTAACTGATTCATTTCACGCAACGTTCTAATTTACATGATGGCTGCATAGCAATACGGGGAGGAAGAGGATCGGAATAGGGAAAGTCTAATTATTGAGATCTATGATAAGTAACATTTGTGAGATCTATGATAAGTGACATTTGTGAGATCTATGATAAGTGACATTTGTGAGATCTATGATAAGTCATATTTGTGAGATTTATGATTAGTGACAATTATGAGAACTATGACAAGTGACATTTGTGAGATCTATGATAAGTGACATTAGTGAGATCTATAATACGTGATATCAGTGTGATCTATGATAAGTGATATTTTCGAGATCTATGATATAGGACATTTATCAGAGCTATGGCAGGTGACATGTGTGAGATCTATGATAAGTGACGTTAGTGAGATCTATGATAAGTGATATCTGTGTGATCTATGATAAGTGATATTTGTGAGATCTATGATAAGTGACATTTGTGAGATCTATGATAAGTGACATTTATCAGAGCTATGGCAAGTGAAATGTGTGAGATCTATGATAAGTGGCATTAGTGAGATCTATAATAAGTGATATTAATGTGATCTATGATAAATGACATCAGTGAGATCTATGATAAGTGACATTTGTGAGAACTATGATAAGTGACATTTGTGAGATCTATGACTAGTGTCAGTTGTGAGATATATGACAAGTGTTAGTTGTGAGATCTATGACAAGTGTCGGTTGTGAGACCTGTGACAAGTGTCAGTTGTAAGACATATGACAAGTGTCAGTAGCAGCGTCTCTGTACTTATTACATTCATTACTATATTAGAGTTATAGCAGTGTCTCTGTACTAATTACACTAAATACTATAGTACAATCAGTGATTTCATAAGACATTGATTTGGTGCCGGAGGAAAAAATGCATTCTGACAAGAAGTAAATTTAGCAGTCAGAATTGAAAGGTTTTCCCCAAAAAAAATCACACATTTTATGATTATAATAAAAATAAAGGAATTACATTTACTCATCAAATAAAATGAAATTGAATGGCGATTTAATTGGTACAATTATTAAAAAAAATATTAAATATCGACCGAATAAGACAATTAATAAAATAACCACTTTTTAAACATTTTTTTTTTACTTACATAATCAATATTTAATTTCAATTTCTAAATAATCCATACAAGTGATATACTACTTTTTATACATTTTGTGACAACAGGCAATGATTCAATCACACCTTGTATATACGTTACATGGCTACATAGAGATGATTTAATCACCTCCTTTATATAAATCGCATGGCTATAAATCTACATAAATTATTTAATCACCTCTCTTTATATTTCTCACAAAACATAGGTGTTGAAAAATAGCGTAAAAGTGTTTAGCCAATTTTAATTCTTGCCTACGAAATTAGTTTCACTGAGGACCAAATCAATTATTTTGTAAAGTTATTAATATTAAGGCCCAGTACTACAGAAAAAAATAGTGAAAAATCATACATTTTACCCTAAAATAAAAAAATCTGTGACAAAAAATAAAAAACTACAAAATAGAAACTGTAGCTATTATATCAAGTTACAAAACTGGAAATTTTCATAGCAATCTATGCATTAATAGAAAAGTTAAAACAGTCCAGAAGCATATCCAGTTGTTCCATGTTGTTTTCTGCATTCTTGCTCAGCTCTTAATAAGCCCTGCATTCTTTTCTGTTGAATTTTTTATCTTTTCCATCAGCAGAAGCTTTAGCATTGTCCAAATGTTTTTTTGCCTCGCTAGGCATAGTTTGTCAGTATCGACACCACTAATGTCTGAGAAAAATTGCCTTCAAAAAAGGGGTCAAAATTGTTTTCAGCAATGGCTGTTAATGTAGCACACTCCACTTTAGCTTTACTGTGAAAATTGGTTTTGTTACACCTGGACCAAACCATGTTATGAAGGGACTCGTTTGCGTTCTGAGTCGCACCTCTTTCACATCTTTTAAGCAGGTTTAGTTCTGACAGTCTGTGATAAATTGGGAGGAGGTGCTTGTGAAGCCTGTCAAAATCTAAAAATGTGTGGATCCTTTTCTGATGTCCACCAGGAAACTTATGATGGTAGATATCTCGTTTGTAAAAACACCAAGAAGTCGGCCCAGGTGGACAATACTGGTGTTGCATATGGTCATCAGTGGAGTAACAATGGTATAATGATGCCAATATAGCTTTCTTTTTCTCTTCTGCTGTTTCATTGTTGTTACGTATGGCCCTAACATAGTAAATACAAAGTCTTTTAATCTTGTCTTGGGTCAAGCTGCCTTGCTTTTTGCCCCCCAGTGTGATTCCTAAGAGTCCAAAGAAAAAAAATACATTAATAGCTAGAAAGCAAAGCTGGAAGAAAATAACAGCAATAAATATTACAAGTATGTTCCAACTTCATATTTAAAATTATTAATGCAAAATTAATTTCAATTACAAACCTTTTTTGGAGCAAACGCTAACTAATTTCCGAAGAGCTGTTCACAATCGTTTGGCTACGTGATTAAGGCATTCTTCTTTTTCAACATCAACACTAGGACCATAAGGCTGAAGAGCCCTAACTTTATCAAAGGCTTTGGAGTCTCCATCCCCCAACATTGTGGTGTACCTAAAGTTGTGCAGTTGAAGAGAACAACTCCACAATATCACAGTTGCATCAGACTCCATCATCCCAGATGTACCTGTAGAAATGTGATTTTAGATAAATTAATAACTTATTAAAATGGATTCATTTTTTAACAGGGTATATTTATCTATTAATAGTTATATTAATGTAATGTCCTACATGATGTTCAAATATTCAAATTTATATATACTAATTAAAGGATTTAAGAAATCAAAGTTAAAAATGAAATAAGAAAAATTACATGCTGATAGCTGTAGTCACATTTAATTTTTTTTTAAATTCTGCAGTCACATTTATAATTTTTTTTTAACTCTGCAGTCACATTTAGAAAATTTGTATATAATATAAAATTTATTTCAAAGCAAAATACTAACCATTGTAATTTATACTGCATCCATTGTCTTTATGCTGCGCAAGCCATTCGCTGTAACGTGTGGGGTCATCTTTCTTCAGACGCTGACCAGTCAACGCTGACCAGTCGTAGCACACGTCTGACAATGCAAGCTGGTGACATGCATGTCAAGCACTTGTCCAGTTGCAATCTCTATGAAAAATATTTGCATTCTTTGCAAGTTACTTCAATATTTTTGGCAAATCCTTTACTCTTTGTGTCTGATACACCTGTGTCTTATCTTGCCAAAACATTCCGGGCAAGCAAGTGACGAAATAAAAGAAATTAAAATACCAATGTCAATAATGGTTCTTTCCGAGGAATCACAAGGTGTTGCATCGAAAACTTGCTCACCTAGTCGTAATTTCTTAGCAAAACTGCACTCACCAGGGTCTGTAATAGCAGATGAACAGGGTAGTCCAATATCATTATTGACAACAGCAGCACTACTAATACTAGTATTAGGACTAGAGATAATCAATGCGTTGTTCGTGACAGTTTCATTTGCTGAAGATTTTTTTTCATTACGAACAGCAATAGCTTTGGCAATATTTTTGTATTTGTAAATATTTTTACGACGAGCCATTATTAAAAACAATAAAATAACACAGTACCAACGTGGTAAAACAAAGGCAGCCGATCGTAAACAGGATGCGTGATTTAGATTGTGAAAGCGTCTCTTCCGGAACGGAAACAAAGAGTTATAGTTAATGCTAAAAATAGCTGACCAATAGTAATTTTCGTAGGTGGTTCTTCCGCTTGAAAGTAGCTAATGAGAATATTTTTGTCTTTATGTTACTATTTATAATGGAAAGCCCCGAAATATAAATAGCAATTAGGTCATAACATAGAAATTGTGATTCAGAAAAACCTAGACCCTTTTACAACTTCAAACATTTAAAGTGAATCCTTAATTTTCATTGGTTAGTCTAATACCACTGACCTTGACAAGAAAAAGAAGCGCTTTACAGTGATGTATAATACATAGCGATAACTAATTAGTTGCTAAGCCTTACACGATACCAAAAATGAATGATTTAGCAATTTGTTAGTAAAATTTGTGTACACATCCCTCACTAAAAAAATGATTAAAAATAAAAAATAATCACTGATGTCTTATAAAAATATGGTTTTTATGTGCCAAAATGGATAAATAACTAAAATTAGGTCAAAACGAAAATTCGTTAGAGACTTCATTTTTGACCTTAGGCTAAGGCTATTTTAAGCCGTCCTTGCCCTTAAGTGCTATTCTCTTAAATAACTGACTGCCAATGGATGCCAACGGATTTGTTTAATATTTTAATGGCTGGGAATTACGTCCTATTTATAGAGCTTTCAGAACACCAGAAATACAAACTGACAATTTTCTAGATGACATAAGGACTTCTATTAAAAGAGCTCACAATTCGATTTAGGCAATTCTGGATTATTGATTACTTCTTAGCCAAAGGACAATTAGGGTATTGCGCTTAATAATATTTTATACTCGGCTTGATCAATAGGAACTACAAGTCACATATTGATAATTGAACGTACATGAAAGTACTACAGAGATAAGATGTATCTAATTAAGTATGGCTACTATATTGTAAGTAGCATTACATGTCATTTTTATTGAGAACAGTTGTAATGAGGGAAAGTTTGTGTTTCTACATCACGTCGTTATATTGAAATTAACACTACTGTAAGTTTAACAATAGATTACGGACGGTCTTAGATAGCTGCCTCAGGAATATCTTACTGATAAGGCGACCAGACAAATTTAAGAAGGACAATCTCTGACAGCTGGCAAACCAAGTTCCTATAGATCTACAAGTAGCGACAAGAAAATGGAGATGGATCGGCCAGTGAAACGTTGGCTACCTAAAGACTAGTTGAAGAAGGTCTAGTGAGCTGGAGATGAAAAGTTGCAAACATACATGGGGGGGGGGGGAATTTAAAAAAGTCCTCCCAAAACACAGTGCGCTGGAAAGTGGTTGTAGATGACTTTTGCTTCACAATGAGTTCATGGAATAAAGTCAAGTAAGTCAAGTTTAACAGACAACAGTAGTAATAAGAACAACTGTGTGTTTAACAGACAACAGTAGTAATAAGAACAACAGTGTGTTTAACAGACAACAGTAGTAATAAGAACAACAGTGTGTTTAACAGACAACAGTAGTAATAAGAACAACAGTGTGTTTAACAGACAACAGTAGTAATAAGAACAACAGTGTGTTTAACAGACAACAGTAGTAATAAGAACAACAGTGTGTTTAAAAGACAACAGTAATAATAAGAACAACAGTGTGTTTAACAGACAACAGTAGTAAAAAGAACAACAGTGTGTTTAACAGACAACAGTAGTAATAAGAACAACAGTGTGTTTAACAGACAACAGTAGTAATAAGAACAACTGTGTGTTTAACAGACAACAGTAGTAATAAGAACAACAGCGTGTTTAACAGACAACAGTTGTAATAAGAAAACAGTGTGTTTAACAGACAACAGTAGTAATAAGAACAACAGTGTGTTTAACAGACAACAGTAGTAATAAGAACAACAGTGTGTTTAACAGACAACAGTAGTAATAAGAACAACAGTGTGTTTACTACTAGGAAATTGAACCGTCCCTTCATGTTTTTTTTTTAAACTCATGCACAAAAGTGACGGCCATTAGGCTACTTTATTAATTACGTCAACAAACTTTAGAATTCATTTTACACCGCCCCCTTCTCTCCACCTTGTCAACAAGTGTCGACCTTTCGTTGACCCCACTGGTCAAGTTAGTTCATTGTTTAATCCCCTGCCTTAAAATACAAACTTTATGGATACAGAGCTTATGAAAGTAAATGAAGAATAATTTAGTACTTTTTGTGTAGAAATATTTTTTAGTCTTCTCCTAACACACTGTGTTGCACACTTCAGTCACACATCCCAAAACCTTTCATTGACAAAGTGTGTCACACTTTATAGCCCCCATACCCTTGCCAAAGGTTATTAAACTATTCTTTTATCGCCGTTACATGTAAGTTTATTAGTAGAAGAATATTCAAATTATCTACCAAAAAGAAATGTCCGTTTTTAAAGTAAGTACTATAGAGTATGTTGTATTTTAAATCAAGTTCTTTTATCCTCTACATACTATTTATAATTAATTATAAGACACTTAAATTTAATTTAAATTATGAAGTAAAGGGAATCAATAGCATTAATAAAATTAAGTCAAATACCTCGGTTACATCCCTTGGATAAGAGATTTAAAAAAACAATATTTAAATATAAAAGAAAAACATGGACGATATTTTGATATAGGGCCTTTAAATGTACCTTCGCCTAGGGCCCTCCAAATTTAACTGACCTATATTCTCCAAATGTACCTTTAACTTTTCCATATCTCCACAACAAACAACAACAACACACAAACAACAGGCTTACGTACGGCTCAGATATAAGGAAAATAAATGTATAAATAGATTGGTACACAGAAGGGGAAACACAGACAGACATGAAGTTTTATAAAATAGACTCATTTGTATGTTTCCTTAACTTATCGGTTAAGGCTTTTTAGTGTTGGTGAATATAGCACATTGGGTATGTTCCTTTACATCAAGATACATCAGGAATAAACATTTACAAGCGATAGAAATATTTAGGTAGATATGCAGACACCTAGGGAAGGTTAGTTATCCTTATAGCATCAAATGACACAGATAGCATTACACAAATTAAGGTTATGTCATGAAGTGGTCCTTAACTTTCCTACAAAGAAGACAAGCTCTGCATCAAGGATACCTGCTCATTCTCAACTTTTGGAGATCTAACTTTACAAATTTAAAACTAAATAAAACACAAGGTAAGATAATACACTTCAGTTGTCTGTATATGTGAGTGGTGTCATGATTGTGTGTGTGTGTGGGGGGTGGGGTGGGGTCAATAAGATCCGCCCCTTAAGTTTAAAAATGTGGATGGTCGCATAACGGCTCATAGGGCAGCACTGATTCGAAAAGTTTGTGCGGTACATAGTAGGGTAGTTTTTTTATTATTCAACTACTTTGTATTCACACAATTATTATACTTTGACTATTCGGCTTTTTTTTTATTATCTAACTACTTTGTATTCACACAACTTTTATATTTTGACTATTCGGCTTTTTTTTTTTTAAAGAATTTATTTCTGATTTATAAAACCGGAGTGGGGCTATTATTGACCATAAGCGTGGTCTCCTTTGGACTGCGCATTTAATACATGAGATGAATGCTGGTCATTGATAGCTTGATTGGACTTTTATTCATCTGATTTTACTCAATTGAACATTTCACTTGGGTCACCTCATCCCAGTATAGCTGTTATTTTGAATTCAACAAAGAATTGTGAGGCACTTATGTCATACGCAAAATTTACCAATGTTAAATTATCCATTGCACTAACATGTTCTGTTTATTTCATTGCACGAGATGAACAGGAAGTGACATCATTGTTATACACACAGACCAAGCCCACTTCTCAATTTTAATGTCATGTCTAATTCATTAAGTGTTTGTCTAAGTCTAGGAAATCTCTCTAAACGTCACCCCACCCACCCAGCAGTAGTAAAACCCAAACCTTCATTTGTATGACGTAATCACATAATGTTTCTATTTATTCAACCCATCCCCCATAACCCCACCCCATCCACAGAAATAACCCGGATGTATTATGTGCGTGCCTCTGTTACTTTTTTTTTTACAAATCTACCAGGACCAAATGAATTGAAACAAAGTGACCAATGTGGTGATTGAACCTTGACCTCCGTGATTCATTGAAAATTTTCTGTTCACTTTAATGAAACCGGCTCCAACAGTAGGGTATTTTGTGTTAACATTGCGTCATTACAAGACAGAAAATTCCACTCTGTGTCTTACGAAATGTAGATACTAAAAGAATTATGAATGAAATGAAAATAAAAATAATATTGTTGAGCTAGTAAGGGAAGTAACTTGATGCACACCTAAAGCCAATACTATGACTTAATGATTTCATTGAATTTTATGAAAGTTAAATTATAATGTGTCAGCGAATAGATAATTTTTTTTTTAAATTTCAGATGAGTTTATTTTATTAATTTCATTTTCTGAAATCGTTAATTAGTTTAATTATCAATTATAACATCTTGATAAGTAACTACAGCTTTTGTCTAAATAAAACACAAGTCCACTATGTTACAAGATAAATGAAATCTGGCTCTTCACAGTATTCTTGAGTATATTAAATAAAGTCACGTGATACTCGCTGTTCTAATGCGAAGACACGCGGAGACCTAAAGAATGTTAATCTGGAATACGTTAAAATATTTTTTAAATCGTCTAAGTAAAACCCAGATGTACACTGTTCATAGTATTTACACCATTACGGTAAAAAATACTAATGAACTGATTCACATATATGTATTAACAGAACAACAGACACAAATTAGAATAAACTGATTCACATTTATGTATTAACAGAACAACAGACACAAACTAGAATGAACGCTCACACATATACAAGCAAAATACAACAGCACAATCACGTAAATATAGACTAACACAGATATGGTCTAACACAGACACGGTCTAACACATACACGGTCTAACAAATAGACGGTCTAACACAGACACGATGTAACACAGACACGGTCTGACATAGACAAGGTCTGACATAGACACGGTCTGACATAGACACGGTCTGACATAGACAATGTCTGACATAGACACGGTGTAACTAGACACGGTCTAACAAAGACACGGTCTAACAAAGACACGGTCTGACATAGACACGGTCTGACATAGACAATGTCTGACATAGACACGATCTGACATAGACACGGTCTGACATAGACAATGTCTAACACAGACACGAGCTAAAACAGCTTCGTTATGACACAGACATGGTCTAACACATACACGGTCTAACACAGACACGATGTAACACAGACACGGTCTGACATAGACAAGGTCTGACATAGACACGGTCTGACATAGACACGGTCTGACATAGACAGGGTCTGACATAGACAATGTCTGACATAGACACGGTGTAACTAGACACGGTCTAACAAAGACACGGTCTAACAAAGACACGGTGTAACTAGACACGGTCTAACAAAGACACGGCCTAACAAAGACACGGTGTAACTAGACACGGTGTAACTAGACACGGTCTAACAAAGACACGGTGTAACTAGACACGGTGTAACTAGACACGGTGTAACTAGACACGGTGTAACACAGACACGGTGTAACTAGACACGGTCTAACAAAGACACGGTCTAACAAAGACACGGTCTGACATAGACACGGTTTGACATAGACAATGTCTAACACAGACACGAGCTAAAACAGCTACGTTATGACACAGACATGGTCTAACACAGACACGGTCTAATACAGACACGGTGTAACTAGACACGGTCTAACAAAGACACGGTCTAACAAAGACACGGTCTGACATAGACACGGTGTAACTAGACACGGTCTAACAAAGACACGGTCTGACATAGACACGGTCTGACATAGACACGGTCTGACATAGACAATGTCTAACACAGACACGAGCTAAAACAGCTACGTTATGACACAGACATGGTCTAACACAGACACGGTCTAGTACAGACACGGTGTAACACAGACACTGTGTAACACAGACACTGTGTAACACCAAAATCGTCTAACACAGACACTGTCTAACACAGACACGGTGTAACACAGACATCGTCTAACACAGACATGGTGTAACACAGACACGGTGTAACACAGACATGGCCTAACACAGACATGGTGTAACACAGACACGGTGTAACACAGACATGGTGTAACACAGACACGGTCTAACACAGACACGGTGTAACACAGACACGGTGTAACACAGACACGGTGTAATACAGACACGGTCTAACACAGACATGGTGTAACACAGACATGGTGTAACACAGACACGGTGTAACACAGACACGGTCTAACACAGACATGGTGTAACACAGACACGGTGTAACACAGACATGATCTAACACAGACACGGTATAACACAGACACGGTCTAGCAAAGACACGTTTTAACACAGACACGGTCTAAAAAAGACACTTGTTGACACAGACACTGTTCCTATCCACTAAGACAACACAAGATTCTCTGTTGTCTGTCTGCCAGTCTGCCCGTTGCCCAACTGGACAATAAAACCACTGTTGGATCTAGTGACCTGAAGGACAAGTTATGACTCGATGTTTTGATAACTCGGAGTAATGTTTCCCTGCAAAGGTCAAAATTCAATATCCATTAGCTGGGACGTCTTAATTGAAAAGATTTTTAACATAAGCTTCTATCAGCCTCTGTACAATACACTGTTATATCTGTCTCTATACTATACTCTGTTATATCTGTCTCTATACAATACATTGTTATATCTGCCTCTATAGTCTATACAATACACTATTATATCTGCCTGTATAGAGAACATATGACTGTATTACGGTACTCAATAAACTGACTTGTCTATGTGACTATTACAATAAATTCACTTTTATGCGATTGTACTGTAATACACTTAAACTAGTTATTATTCCTTAAATTCTCTATCTAGCCTGAAATAATTCTTTTATATTGTCATTGTCAGTGTCCACATAATTAACATTGTTTGTACTGCCAGGTACCTTAAAGTTGTATACAAGACAAGTGAAAGCCAATAAATGGGAAAATATAATGATAAAAGAAGAAAATGGATTTTTTTTAGGTAGGGGGGGGTAGCGGAAAGGTGTGGTGTCTAACATTGTACTGCACTATACAGTCGTGTACCATCTAACGTGACGAGTTACTTACAGTGTCGAACATTATGCTGCACTATACAGTCGTGTACCATCTACCGTGACGAGTTACTTACAGTGTCGAACATTATGCTGCACTATACAGTCGTGCACCATCTACCGTGACGAGTTACTTTCAGTGTCTAGCATTGTGCTGCACTATACAGTCGTGTACCATCTACCGTGACGAGTTACTTTCAGACAAGAAATAAAATGTAACAACAGCAAGATACACTGGATGTAAAAATAAAAGGGATACAAAACAGACACACGATGAATCATTGAAGTGACCAACTGAGCTAGACATGTCCATGACCGTTATACCAAAATAAGAAGACCTGAGGTCTAGTCCAGTGGCTCCAATAGATATAAGGGCGTCATTAATACTAATTATTTAATGTTTATTTTAATCAAATAAGTGTTAGTGTTGTAACCCAGACACACTGGTGTGCTTTGGACCCGTAATGTTTTTAAATCGACCCTGGACTTGGTAGTAAATTAAAATTGACATGAGACTACCAAGAACGAGATAGTCATGGAGCACCAACCGCTGTTGGCGAGCCACTAGAAGACATAGTGCAGATGAAATCAGATTGGACTAACAGAAAGCAACGCAATATGATCACACACTGTGTAGTGAAATATTTTATATCTCTGTTTTAGTTTAAAAAGTACACAAGATTATACTACTAAATACTGACATCATGGCAGCTATATACTAACTGACGACATGACATCCAAACATAGCCCTTGTTGTCTCTCTAAAACTCGAGCTCATAAAGTAGAAAATAATCAGGTTGACCGATCCATTCACATAGTCGAATACAAATACAGTACTTGCCATGATAAAGAAAATATTATGGTATCGACGGAGGTAGTAATATTCGAATACTATGTATTTGGCCAAGTAATTTGCAACCCTGGGGAAAAGATTCACCATGTAGATAACAATAACCACTAACAACATTTTGATGACTTGCTGGTCTCTTTTGGAAATTCCTGCTGACTTGTCATCTATCTGTATTAACTGTTGGTTCTTTTTTTCCTCCTTGTTGAAAGACCTTCTTATAAAAGTTTTCGTTCTAAATCTGAATTCTGCTGCCTTTTTCAGTTTGTAAGAAATGATGATAGTAGATATGATGATGACCACAAGACTGACCAGTGGCCACAGAGTACCAGACATATTGTAATAACCAAACAGCTCTACGTTGTTGTTGGAGAAAGAGTTGTATTTGAAGATGACCACCGTTGTATTGAAGTGACTGTCAAAAGACCAGAAAACGTCGTAGATGCCGAAGATGATGACGAAACATCCGAATACGACGACGGATATCGAGACGCAGCTGACCAGAGCGACCTTAGGAGTGAGTAGCCATTTGACTTTCAGCGGAATCATGACACAGAGACATCTTTCTACTGCCACGTAGGCAGCGAGGACACTTGTCACATAGCAGGAGAATGACACCAGGTAGTTACAGACTACGAGGGACACGTTGGTCCAGCTGTACGCTAGTGCCAGTGAGGCTAGCTCCAGAGGTCCCTCCATTCTCTGCATGAACCCTGCCAGGCACTTGACGAGATCCCAGAGTGAGACGGTTGTCATGGAGATGGCGGTGCTGTCCTTGAAGCCCTGCCTGGCGAACACCATAATGACGATGGTGTTGCTGAATATTCCGAAGAAGCAGACAGAGAAGCTGATGACGTAGTCCAACATAATCTCTGAGATCCTTCGTTGGTGTTCACTGGCTATGATGTCATCAAAGCTGGTCACGTGACTGGAGTTCACGACGTCGCAAAGTTTAAAATAACACGATACATTGTACTTGCTCATGTTAATTGATTTTATTATCAATAAAAATGACATAAGTGTATATAAGTATTTGATTCAGTCTGTCTCAAGTAATCTATATATTAAGTTAGCGAGAGTTTATGTTATAACTATATCATACATCCTTGTTAAAAAGGCTGACACTTCTATCGCGTTGTGCATTTCGCTTCCAGTGTCGGCCATTATAGCAATCATAATGTGTTTAAATTTATAACATTCCTAATTTTTTTTCTTTAACATAAATATGTGGGTAGCTTATATTTACTTTACTGACTAAACGTTAAATAATCGTCAATTTTCTTCTGTTAACATTTAATTACCAACCCTTACTTTAACGCACTTAATGGTTCATCTATTACGTTAATGGCACAATTCAGTCGGTTATCTGGTTGTTATCACCTTAAACACAATTGATCTATATTTGGTCAAAATGTGCAGCTATTTTATAACTTCATTTTACTTTCATGTTATTTTAGTTTGTGAGAAAAGTGTTTTCATGTCTCTGGTACTTACAAAAATAATTATTTATCAGATAATGATTGACAATTTCAGAAACTAATGTAGCAATTACTTTTTTTCATTCCCTGGCGTTCGATACTTCTAGATATTTCTGATTATGTAAGGATACCATCATTGTATTATAACATTATATGTGGGCTAAGTGGTTACACCTATTGCATTCTGAAGAATTTTGTACAAAAAATGTAAAAAAGTTATATGACTGATGAAAATGTTTCATGGTAACATAACATAGACTTAAGTTTGTAAGCGGAAATGTAAAGTGATATAAAAAAGCTCTTTCGATATTTGATATAAAAGAACAACTACTATGGTTGGCTAAATCTAGATTTAATAATACAATAAAATAGTTCATTGATTTAGAGTGTAAATTTAGAACGGTAGTTCATCTACTTATTGTTATTTGTATTTGTCGTATTTTGAAAGTCGATTGAAATATTTACTGTTTAGAATAAAAAAAATAAAGGAGTTGGTTTAACAGAGATAGTGGAACAGATGGCTAAGTGGTGTAGATACTGGACTGTCGACCTGAGAGTCATGGGTTCGAGCCTCGGTGAGAACCATGGGAATTTTTCCAGGTGAAATTTGTTTCAAAAATCGCCGCACAAGTCTACCCAGCTTTAAACGGGTACCTGGCTTAAACTGGCTACAAGATGTGCAAACCACGCAATCCCTTTATATGCCGAGATTATAGAAACAGATGAATTCTACACTTCATCCACCCCTATGACCCGTTCGGGCTAGGGTAACTTTACTTTAATAGTAATAGATTCGTGTACAAAACACGATGCGAAAAATTTAGTGAATGGGCATTGAAATTGAAAGAATGAGGGGAATGAGAACCACTACAATGCATGTTGTCTAGGTAGAGAATGAGAACCACTACAATGCATGTTGTCTAGGTAGAGAATGAAACCACTACAATGCATGTTGTCTAGGTAGAGAATGAAAAACACTACAATGCATGTTGTCTAGGTAGAGAATGAAAACCACTACAATGCATGTTGTCTAGGTAGAGAATGAGAACCACTACAATGCATGTTGTCTAGGAAGAGAATGAAAACCACTACAATGCATGTTGTCTAGGTAGAGAATGAAAACCACTACAATGCATGTTGTCTAGGTAGAGAATGAAAACCACTACAATGCATACTGTTTGGTAGAGAATGAAAACCACTACAATGCATGTTGTCTAGGTAGAGAATGAAAACCAGTACAATGCATACTGTTTGGTAGAGAATGAAAACCACTACCATGCATATTGTCTAGGTAGAGAATGAAAACCACTACCATGCATTTTGTCGAGGGTGTGGTAGGTTCCTTAAAAAATATTTCGACACAATCTTTGTTACAACACCAGGAAATCTAAGTTTATGTGAGCTACGCAAAGTTTAACCTTAATAGGAACCGATCACATAGTGAGGAGGGCTGTCTCCATGTCGTCTGCCCGGGGAACTCTACTTATAAATTGACAATATACTTGATTCCCTACACTTCATTATAAGCATAAACTTACAGACATTACCGATGAATTCCATTCACAGTTTGACCTAATAAAGAGATTGGTTCAAAAGTTGAGAGATGGATACATTTATATTGTTTCTACATATCTTTCTCACAGACACACTGACATAGACAAGTATACACACACTCAAACTCACACACACCAACATAATTATATTAACAACTGATTATATATAAATACATTTAAAAAACTTTGACTTCCACACTTTGGATACTTCACTGAAATAGATGGTACTATATTCATTCCAGTTCGTGTATTTTAAACCATAGTGTATGAAATAGTATGAAACATATAAAGAAATAAAAAACCTTTACATAGATTTTTTAGAGCATTTTCAAAAAAAAAATGCTCTATTGTCCCCGTTTTGTCTGTCTGTCTGTCTGTCATCACCCTAGATCTCAATAACCATAAGTCCTAGACCCATGATGTATATATCATTTTGTAGGTCTTGGCCTGCCAAGAAATAGCTTTTTTCCATTTCGCAATCTGACCTCTCAGGGCCGTAAAAGGGGCCTTAGTACCGTTTTTTACTATATAAGCTATATTAATAAAGGAACGCTATATCTCAGCAACTATAAGTCCTAGACCCATGATGTATATATAATTTTGTAGGTCTTGGCCTACCAAGAAATGACTTTTTTTCTATTTCGCGATTTGACCTCTCAGGGCCGTAAAAGGGGCCTTATAAAGTGCTGTTTTTTACTATATAAGCTATATTAATAATGGACCGCCCTATATCTCAGCAACCATACGTCCTAGACCCATGATGTATATATCATTGTGTAGGTCTTGGCCTGCCAAGTGTACATCAAAAGTCCATTTCGCGATTTGACCTCTCAGGGCCAAAATATAAGAGATTGTTATGTACCGTTTTGCTTATATTTTAAATATAAATAATAAAAGCTAATCAAAGGGGCGTAATCATTATTTATTTTTGTAACAGTTATTCAACATGACTTACTTGTCCTTTTAATATCTTTTTTCAGATATATGCATTACACAATTGAATTTATAAACATTTCCAAAATTTACAAATATTTACTGAAAGATAACAAACGTACTGAAAATGCGCTAACACGTCCTGTGTCCAGAATGGAACAGGCTTAATTGCTTGTTTTTTTTTTTTTAGATTTAACATTTAAAAAAAAACTGGTGATTAAATGAGTTAAATTTAAAAACATTAATACTCTCGATGAAACTGTAAAACTTTAAACATACGGTGAATAGTTTTTTTTTTTTAAAAAAAGACCCATAGTTGTTCAATAAATATAAAGTCTCAAAAATTATAGGATTAAACAGAAATATAGAAAAAATATATATAAATAACTCTTTTATTGCAATGCATATATTTACAGCTAATATTTTTAGCATTGAACTTGATAAAACTGTCAACCATTTAACTTGATAAAACTGCCAACCATTCAACTTGATAAGACTGTCAACTATTCAATTTGATAAAACTGTCAACCATTCATCTTGATAAAACTATCAACCATTCAACTTGATAAAACTATCAACCATTCAACTTGATAAAACTGTCAACCATTCAATTTGATAAAACTGTCAACTATTCAACTTGATAAAACTGTCAACCATTCAACTTGATAAAACTGTCAACCATTCAACTTGATAAAACTGTCAACCATTCAATTTGATAAAACTTTCAACTATTCAACTTGATAAAACTGTCAACCATTCAACTTGATAAAACTATCAACCATTCAACTTGATAAAACTATCAACCATTCAACTTGATAAAACTATCAACCATTCAAGTTGATAAAACTATCAACCAATCAACTTGATAAAACTATCAACCATTCAACTTGATAAAACTATCAACCATTAAAGTTGATAAAACTGCCAACCATTAACTGCCGTATGTTCTGTCTAAACATATTCGTGTTTGTATAGTCAATTTTAAAATAATACTGAGAATTTAAATGCGCTTTAATTATAAAACAATGTTGTTTATAAATTAAACAGTTATTTAATAACAAAATCTCTTGCTTGCTCTATCAATTTTTGTCAGCTGTAAATTTTTTTTAAAAGAACACCTCACGCTTCAATGTGTTACAGAAGAGACCTCTATTACTTCCCCTACGTACAATCACGTGATCAACACATTTTTTTGATTATTTGGTTTTACTATAAAAACGTTTGGCAAAAACAATAAGAACAAAAAAATCAAGAAGTGAAACAAAGTAATAATTGAAAAATTAACTTTTATCTTTCAGAGAAAATTAATTCACTATTGCTCAGTGAAATAATAAAAAAAATACAATAACATTACAGCTAGATAACTATTGGATAGACGGCAAAAACATTACAGCTATATAACTATTGGGTAGACGGCAATAACATTACAGCTAGATAACTATTGGGTAGACGGATGGGCGAGTGGTGTGTACCCTCGGTATGGTGAGAACCAATGGACTTTCCCCTGTCCTGGTTGTCACAAGCTAACAGGTGGTCTATATGATGGCCGGTCTCTTGGAGTCACAAAATGAATACATGAGGTCAAATATTAATTGGTATATAGCCACGTGACCTAAAGTAATTTAAACTCTGAAAGCTACACAGATGATGGAACTACGGGGCGGCGGTGGGGCGATGAAAGTAAATAGGTACCGGAAGTGTTTTTAACTGCGTCACTTGATACGGTCTATTGTTCATATCATTTTAATCATGCGTTAATTGCGATCAATTTTTTTAATCGAACAGCAGCTCTAATATATATATATATATATATATATATATATATATATATATATATATATAAATTTCTATTCAACGAATGGACTGATAAAAGTATTTATCATTAATGGCGGAGATACAATCATTGTTTCAAGTCTAAACACGCGCTATCTGTATAATATCTATTCTTTGTAACACACTAAAGCGTGCATGGTGTTATTTAACAAAAAGAAAAATTGACGATGTGCATTTAGTACGAATTTTACTTACTTTTTAGTAATTAATATTTCAGTAACTTTCAGTAAAAATATTGATTGCTAATGCACTTAAATTAAAGTTTTAATGCATAATAAATAATTAACAGTCTTTAGATCGATCAATGTGTCATAGTCAGTTAGTCAGTATAATTTTGCTATTGTGCAGAACATCTTAAACTGTAAACTGAATGAAAAAAAAAACAACTTAAATTGTTTTTAGTGAATAATTCATAGTGTACAATGGCCAGAGTGAACAAACTATCCGAATGCGTCATTTAATTAATGATTGTGTCTTAGTACGAAAATGAGCACCTGCTGTGCTGTAATACAAAAATGCGTTTGTTTTTACCCAGTTTATGTTGATATTCACCTGTTTTAAAGATTGATAAACTTTTTAAATTGTGAATCGAAGACTGGTCTAATCTCCAATTTAGCTTACAGATTTAAAACAAAATGCCAACAATATACAATGAGAATATACTTTTTTTTTTGAGAGTATATAACGAGCTATGGTGAAGCTTTGATGACGTAATTTATTTAAAACTATCCAAGAAAAGTAACTGGATTTTCCCACTGTTCACATTGTTGATATATTAACCATTTGTCTTGTTTGCATTTCTTATTGAAATATTAGTACAACACTTGAATGAAAATTAGATTTGGTTATTAGAGTGAATATCTAAATAAAGCGTACACCAAATATGACGCACAGAGTTAAGGAATTGCAAATATAAGTTACGTAATAAGTGATTGACACTTTAGGTATTTAATACTCATTTACACTATTTACAGTCACGATAACTTTTTGTTAAGTATTTCGTCACTACCATTGCCACATTTTCGCATAGTCTATTTCTAAGTAAATTTTGTCTGATTTACCAGGCTGACCATCTGTCCAATTAGACTTTCTAAATATTTGCTCAAATGCATAATTGTGTTGTTGTTGTTTTCTACACACCATAGTGTTTAATCTTGATGTGGAGAGATATATCTTTAAATTACTTTATCTCTTTTAATGCTTTACATAATTTATAGATACTGGATTTAGTGTTACGTAATCCGTGGATTAAACATAAATTAAACAGATAACAACTTCAACCAAAAGAAAACAAACAATAATTTCTTATTGAGATAAACTCTTATTATTTTGTATGTATCAAACTTTCTGTTACAATATTTGGATTATTAAAATTTTAAATGCCATTAAATTGAGTCAATGAAAAAAAAAATACTTATATAAATACAGTCAAATCTAGGATTATGAGCATAATTCGTTTACATACAAACACTAGTCAAACACTTGCACATTAAAACGTATTTCTAACTAATAGAGACTTGGTAACAAAAAATCAAATTGCTCTTATCATTTAAATACATTATTAAAAATTGTTTTTTTTTCGTTCAGACAAAGAGTAATGAAATCAACCAATTTGTTACACTATTACTGCCAATTGTTTGCTGCACAGTAATCTCAACACGGAAACAATCACGTGACATTTACTTTTGACCTCTATTTAAGAAGTTCGCAGAAAGTCAATACGTCATTGAATTAAACAAATAAAAAAAAATACTGGCTTGACGTTTACAATATTCTACACACACGTCTTAATGTAGTTTCGTGTTCATCATTTCATCTTCACATTGTTTATTGCTGAAGTTACTTTACAATCACAATAGTTACGAAACTCAAGTAGACCAAATACACTCACACATATGTTGACAATACAAGTTCAGTTTGCTGAGTGAGACATAGAATATTAGAGAGGAAACATCGCTTGAGCCCCCCAGACCAAATCATCATACATATTGTACTACATAATCTGTCGTTTTTTTTATATGTGAGCCCCCCCTCACAGCATTTTTTCTATATGTGACCCCCCACCCCCCAACCCCAAGCATTTTTCGCTGGTTGCGCCACTGATCAGTAGTACCTAAAAACTTCGCTCGTACATCAAGTCAATTTATTTTTTCTTTCATTCCCTAATTCAGAAAAATTAAGGTAAAATACGTATTTTAAATGGCAATGTACCATGTGATGAGTCTTTGTGTTACATTGAGTTAGTTTATAATGTGTAACGTACCAGAATGCGTACAAGCTAAAAATAGATAAATTTCACTAAAACATTAAAAATTGTGCAATTAAAAAAAAAAACATGAACATACTTAATATGTTATAATTTGTTTCCTGCTCCTATATTGTACTTGTAGTGTTTATGTTCTCAGCTTGTCAGCCTTATGAGAGGGAATAAGTGAACTGTGTCGTTGGACATATGTCATTAGTGGGTCCTAAAGTTGAGTTTTTTACCAGTTAGTTGAACAAATAATAGGGTATCAATGCTGGACCATACTTAGCCACTTTCTAAATTCGCTACACCCCAGCATGATAAACAAAGTATCGTTAGGTGCACGTACAGAAACAATTTATTTATAATTTTAAAAACATTTTTTGTGTGTGCACTGTGAGAAAGAAAGCAAGACAGTGAGATGGCACTTGGATAACTGAGCGAGCACATTAGTGAGAGAGCGAGTGAGCACGTGGCTACGTGAGCAAGCACGCGGATAAAAGAGCTACCCACATGCTTGTTCACTCATCCCCAATTTTCGCTCTATCATTCACGTACTAGCTCATTCCCACGTGCTTATTCAGGAAAATCCAGCTGCTTTCCTACGTAAACACTAGCTAGCTCACTAACCAACGTACTAGCTCATACACGTGCCATCTCACTCTTCCCGTGTTTGTTAACTAGCCCGCTTGCTTTTCCTCTCACGTGATCCTACTCACGCATGTAGGTGGTACAGAATGGCAAGTAAATATTGACACATAGTGATAAAAAGTAATTTTTACATCGTAGTACACTTACTCACTTGCTCACTTACTCAAACACGTGGTCAATAGCTCATCCACGTGGTCACTCTATTAGCCACGTGCTTTCTCAATCAGCTGCGTGCTTGCTCACTCATGCACGTGCTCGATAAATTACCCTCGTGCTCGCTCACTCAACAACTTGCCCGCTTACCAGCCTACGTGCTCGCTTACTTACAAATGTGCTTGATCACTAATCCAGCTGATAGCTAAATCACCCACGTGCTTGGCCACTATTACACGTACTTAATCATTCAATCACGTGCTCTCTCACTCATCAACTTGCTCGCTTACCAACATACGTGATCGCTAACTTTCCCACGTGCTTGCTCACTAATCCAGTCGAAAACTTACCCACGCGCTTGTCCACTATTCCACGTACTTATTCATTCACTCACGTGCTCGCTCACTTAGCCATGTTCATAGTGGTGCAAAGTGATACTTAGTGTTATTACATAGTGTTATATAGTGGTACATATTGATACGTGGTTGTTAATAGTTGTATTACATACTTCTAAATAAGGGTAGATAGTAGTACAAAGTGGTAGAACATTGTTTATTTATGTAATCTTGTCAGTTTCCTGTGGGCTGCGTGTCATGAAAAATAAAGAGAATTATTTAGTGTGAAACTGTTTTGAAATCGAAACTACCTTGTCAGTTTGCTACTATGTGTTATAGTGTTTGCTACTATGTGTCATAGTGTTTGCTACTATGTGTTATATTATTTGCTACTATGTGTTATAATGTTTGTTACTAAATTTTATAGTGTTTATTACTATGTGTTATAGTGTTTGTTACTATGTGTTATATAGTTTGCTACTATGTGTTATAGTGTTTGCTACTATGTGTTATATTATTTGCTACTATGTGTTATAATGTTTGTTACTAAATTTTATAGTGTTTATTACTATGTGTTATAGTGTTTGTTACTATGTGTTATATAGTTTGCTACTATGTGTTATAGTGTTTGCTACTATGTGTTATATTACTTGCTACTATGTGTTATAGGGTTTGTTACTATATTTTATAGTGTTTATTACTAGGTGTTATAGTGTTTTTACTATATGTTACAGTGTTTGTTAATATGTGTTATATTGTTTGATACTATGTGTTATAGTGTTTGTTACTATGTGTTACAGTGTTTGTTACTATGTGTTATAGTGTTTGTTACTATGAGTTACAGTGTTTGTTACTATCTGTTATAGTGTTTGTACTATGTGTTAAATTGTTTTTTAAAATGTGTTACAGTGTTTGTTACCATGTGTTATAGTGTTTTTGCTATATGTTACAGTGTTTGATACTACGTGTTATAAGGTTTGTTACTACGTGTTATAAGGTTTGTTACTATGTGTTACAGTGTTTGTTACTATGTGTTATAGTGTTTGTTACTATGTGTTATAGTGTTAGTTACTGTGTGTTATAGTGTTTGTTACTGTGTGTTATAGTGTTTGTTACTGTTTGTTATAGTGCTTGTTACTGTGTGTTACAGTGTTTGTTACTATGTGCTATAATGTTTGTTACTGTGTGTTATAGTGTTTGTTACTGTGTGTTATAGTGTTTGTACTATGTGTTATAGTGTTTGTTACTATGTGTTACAGTGTTTGTTACTATGTGTTATAGTGTTATTACTATGTGTTACAGTGTTTGATACTATGTGTTATATGGTTTGTTACTATGTGTTACATTGTTTGTTACTATGTGTTATAGTGTTTGTTACTATGTGTTATAGTGTTAGTTAATGTGTGTTATAGTGTTTGTTACTGTGTGTTATAGTGATTGTTACTGTTTGTTATAGTGTTTGTTACTGTGTGTTTTAGTGTTTGTTAATGTGTGTTATAGTGTTTGTTACTGTGTGTTTTAGTGTTTGTTACTGTGTGTCATAGTGTTTGTTACTGTGTGTTATAGTGTTTGTTACTATGAGTTATATTGTTTGTTACTGTGTGTTATAGTGTTTGTTACTGTGTGTTTTAGTGTTTGTTACTGTGTGTTATAGTGTTTGTTGCTGTGTGTTATAGCGTTTGTTACTGTGTGTTATAGTGTTTGTTACTGTGTGTTATAGTGTTAGTAAAAATAAGTAGCCATTTGACTTTTAATAGAATCATGACACAGAGACATCTTTTTACTGTCACGTAAGCAGCAAGGACACTAGTCACATAACAGGAGAATGACACCAAGTAGTTGCAGACTACGAAGGACACGTGTAAATATAGGTCAAGGCTGTATACTCAAGTTCCAAGGGCCCCTAATCCTCTGCACGAATCCGGCCACACACTTGACCAGGTCCCAGAGTGAGACGGTTGTCATGTAGATGACGGTGCTGTCCTGGAACCTTTGTTTAGTGAATACAATGATGATGATGGTGTGTGTTACTGAACATGCCGAAGAAAGAGACAGAGAAGTTGATGACTGTCAAGGCCCCCTGACGGGGTCCCTGCGGTCGTTGTCTATTGGGTATGATCACTTACTGAGTTCTGGCCAGCATTTATATTTGTCACAGCCACGTGGTTTAACAGGACGCACAACACAACAAGAAATGAGTAAAGAAACTCATAAGTGAGTACGATCACAACACATTTATTCACATTGAAAAAGACAAACATCAGCAGGCCCTAAGAAGGACCGTAGCTTTACAAGCTACAACAACAATATAATACATACATCAAAATTAGAATAGTTACCTGGGGTGGGTAGTTCTCATAAGAACTCAGATCTGCGGTGGTCGAACGTCTAGGTTCTGCCACCTAACAGCCTGGTTTCCCACCCCGGTACGAGAGTCTCAGTTCGACCTCTCTGCTCGACGGTCCGACGCTCACTGCCTAACCAAAATCTAACTAAAAAGTCCCGCGACGCGCATCCGATCTCCGCGCATCCGTGCCGAGGCTTCCGCTTCACTGACCAATCGCAGTGACCGTGTACGTCACACCGATCACGCGTGATCAGTGGCGCCTTCAAGCATGGGGGGAGGTAAAGGGGCAAAGAACCCATCCCTCTCGATCGTCAAAATGTCAAGGGAACAGATTATCTCCCTTAGAGATATTTCCCAGGTGGTGTCAGAATTAAAGGAGGTTAATCTTATGCCAGACGCGCTGACCCCACCTGGGAATACAAAAGCCTTTGTCTATCCTATATATTTATCTCCTCCCTCCAGTAATTAAATAGGAGTGGGTTCTGGATTTCATTCCTTAAATCACAGAATGTGACAATGACAAAGTCTAGGACAACTTCATAATTTCTTTGTTAACTTCACTGGCGATGATGTAAGATGAGGACATAGGATTGGTGACCACGACATCACAAATGTTGAATTGACATGGGAAATAGGTGAAATTATTTACCGATAACACCACCATTGTAAAGTAAGTTTGATTGTACTGTAGTCTAGCAGTAAACATTCACTGAATTTAAACTTGAAAGATTGAAAAACAAGAGCATTAGCTTCTCTAATTTATATGTCTAACATCAATATTGAAATTATATTTTCAGGGTGACTTCTAATTTACCACATTGACTATTTGCTCAATTTATGATCTATATAATCTCTGGTGGTATTTGCTAAGTATTTAAACCATTGAAATATCAAACTTATAGGCAACATATTTGATACAGATCAATTATGTAGCTCATGACTTTCAAAAATAATTATTTAAGTCAATACGTGTGTTTGTACAGTTTATTAATTTTGATATCAGGTTTATTTTTTGATTAAAATGTTGTATACAGAAATCTATTTTCCTTATTTCGCTGAAAGATGAAATAAAACAAAATTATTTAAATTTTATTGTAATTATATTTCAAAACAATTATGTGGTTGACCAGAAACATAAACCTGGTCACGTGATTCATTTCTACCTTTGTCCACAAGTCGTAAACATTACGTCATTTCGCTACAGAAGGTGTGTGTGTGTGGGGGGGGGAGGGTTCGATAAAATATTGTACAGACCAGACAGTGTTGAACGTGACACTTCTTAAAAATATTAAAACCATGTAACCTAATCATGTTCATTCCGTCGTACCTTGTGGCTACAGCGTGTGTAATTAAATGCTTATGTTGGATCATACTACAACAGAAATAGATAGAGATTTAGAATTAAAACAATTCAGTTATTACCACTAAAGTAGTTTATTCTTCAGTAGTTTGATAGAATTTAAGGAAAAAAAGAATTATTTAAAAAAGTATTTTAGTCAATGAACTATGTAGTCATTTTCAGCAAGTTTATCATGCAACACTTTTATAAGACATAGGGAGAAAGAGTAGAAGGGACAGAAAGACAGAGAGAGAAAGAGAAAGGTATACAGAGAGACAGATGTAGAGTGAGAGAGAGGGAGAGTTGGAAAGAGAGTGGGTCCTTTGGTATACGTAAAAAAGTGAGAGAAAGTCAGATAAAGATAATGGGTGTCAGTGACAAATTTCAAGTGAAGATAATGTGTCCAGTGAGTCATGGACACAATGAGACATGTACAGACGGTTGGTGGGGTGGGGTCGTTGATCAATGGGACCACTATACAAATAAATATATGTATGCATAATAAACAAACTCTTTAACACAAAGAAACAAACACTATAACACACTGTAACAAACACTATAACACCACTGTAACAAACACTATAACACACAATAACAAACACTATAACACACAATAACAAACACTATAACACCACTGTAACAAACACTATAACACAAAATAACAAACACTATAACACCACTGTAACAAACACTATAACACACACTAACACACACTATAACACCCTTAAACAAACACTATAACTCATATTAAAACACTATAACACACAATAACAAACACTATAACACATACTAACAAACACTATAACATACAGTAACAAACACTATAATACACATTAACAAAGACTATAACATATAGTAAAATCACTATATAACACAGTAACAAACATTATAACACACAGTATTAACTGAGAGTGGTTTCGATTCTCAAAACCGTTTCACACTAAACAATTGTCTTTATTTTTTATGACAAAAGGAACACAGTGAGATTTGACAGACATCCAGAAGTTCACGGTCATAAATATAGAGATAATAATCAAAAGGTTATAAATTAGAAGATTTTATAAGTGAGTATTGAATGCATCTCTATACAGACCATGTGTTCTCTAAGTAGATCAGATATATTAGAATGTTCTATGAATAAGTGAAATATAAAATTTAATGTTTTACCCGATGTCTGGAATGTAGAACAGAGCAATAGTTTACGTTTGTGTGTTGTCTTAAGTTCTTGGAAGCCTTCAGCACAAATTTATTTAGAGACCCTTGGCAAATATTTATTTTGGCTTCTTGTAGACAGTTGTATTTTGGGGTTAAAGGTCAAAGTACACACAAGAGTCATATGTATATTTGGCGGCCTATGGAAAAGCTTTCATTTGGGGATCTTGGTCCAAGATATTTTTAAGATCTAAAGCAATGATATTAACAAAACCATAGCCTACATATTTTATAATACTTAAAACAAGGGCTTTATATTACTTCTTCATATTCTCTGGGCCCCTGTAATTTCCTCTGATATTACAACAAAATAAAATTCCTTCTAATTACATCCTTTATCAGCCGCCTAGTTAACCTGACATTAAGATAGTATCTATCTGAAGGCTCTTGAATCTGACAAGAAACCCTAATTGATTGTGGTTTGATTTAATTCACCCTTCCCCAGCTAATTCACTAGTACATCGCAAAGTTATGTCCAGTTTACTTTCCACAGGAAGAAACTTCATATAATGTTCATGTACAGTCACATGCTCAATCACTTTGATCCCATCTGATACGTACCGGTTAGTTAATGACATCTACTCTTTGTGACTTATGTCTGGAGTACAATTCAATATCACCGAAAAGTAATTTGCTTTCTTGATGTCTCGAAGGACAGCTTTCACAACATCAACAGCTACTACAGTAATGAGTGCTTTTTTATGAATTTCTGTATTGCTTAACGTGAAAGATGTTCCCCCGTTAAAACAACGCCGTAATCGATAAAAAAAACATACTGTAAGAATATACAAACATAATAAACACGCTATAAATCTATACATTATATTAGTCATAATATTTAATTCATTATTTTACAACTAAATTAAGCGTGGGGCTATAAAAAAGCGGGGCCCACTGTGGACACATAGGTTGCAGTTGCCTAAGGTCAGCCCTGTTTACTGGCTTTTTTTTTTTAATGTTTCCAAACTTTGTTGGTGTTAAATCAGAGAAATATTTTGATTTTAGCGAAAGGAGATAACTGAAACCTGACTATTATTTGTACATATTTTAATGATTATTTCCCTTTGATCGAAAATATTTTTACGAGTAGCTTATATCTTTTCTACGTCTGACAATATTTAAATTCATTAACCATTATGTGTAATTATTTTACCTTACCGTCTAATAACTTGTATTTCGATTTATTATTCAAATAATGTTTTTTTTTTTTATTATTGTACAAATGAATTTACATTCACATTTGTTCAGTTTTACACTACGTGATAACATTCAGTCGATTGTGTACCTATTTTCGATATTAAATTGTTTATTAAAATTGTTCTGCTTCCATTTATGACGTCACAATGTGTTTATTTATTTACTGTAAACATTAACTAATTGATTTAAACAACAAATTAACAAAACATGACGTGACGGAAATGAACAAACATAATCGATAATATTGGTCAATTGAGAATTTTATTGAAAATATTAGAGTCCAGACACATGAATGTACAGAAGATAAACAACATTAGAATAAATAAATATATTGATGACAATAATAAACAAACAACATTAGAATAAATAAATATATTGATGACAATAATAAACAAACAACATTAGAATAAATAAATATATTGATGACAATAATAAACAAACAACATTAGAATAAATAAATATATTGAAGACAATAATAAACAAACAACAAATGTTTATGTTGATGTCATAATATAATAGAATGACATACAAATAAAATACAACACCGCCATATTGTTTGTTTACAAACAACTCACCAGACATCACCAGTCCCGCTGTAATTAAGTTTAGAATTTAAACTTCCACTGTGGACAAGTTGATACAACCACCACCCACCTCCATCACCACCATTATACCCCACACAATGAACTGAGGCTCCACTACTACCTGGACATGTACATGTTGTGTAGGTAAATTTATTGAATAGACCATCCACCTTGTATTTGTCCACCCAGTGACCAACACTGACCTGTTTACTACATCCATGAGGATGTGACACTATAAAGTTCAACTTGTCCACATCTCGAGATTCACTGTATTTGTTGTAGACTTTCAACCAGACATCTTTATAATGTCTCCACAACTTGTTCAGTTTATCTCCCAGATTTTTGTCACATGTCACACATTTCAACACACACCAGTCTCTCTCAATGTCTACCAAATCAACACTGACCTGATCAACACTGACCACTGGACTGTCTTCTCTATCATAAAACAATCTCATGGATGTGTGGCTGGCCTCAATGTCATCAAACACCACATGTGTGGCTGTGTACACATCATACTCCCACCACACGTGGCTGGCTGTGTCTGAATGTTTACATTTTGTACACCAACATGTTGTGTAGTTCTCCCAATGTTTACCTCCATATTGTCTATATCCATCTGTAAACTTGTTCACTCCGCTCACCGTCCCACTTCCTGTTCTCCAGTTTGTTTTGTCTCTCATGTTGTAAAATGGATATGAAACTTTTGTGTCTGGCCAAAACTTTGGTCTGTGTGGACTGGTCATTTTAACATCAACTCTGACTGTCAGGTCAGCTGTAAGTTTAATGAGTTCATACAAATCATTGTTACGATAACCTTCAGGTAGATGGTTTAAGGTGAATGTATCAACAGGTAAAAACTGTCTATGACCTGGATTCTTCTCACAGCCAATAAGATGTTTGTGTAGATCAGCTTCTCCACCTTCTGACACCTCAGTTTCATGATCACCTAAAGACAAAATAAAACATTTTTTTTTCTATAATAAATTTATAACTAGTTTTATAACAACAAATCAATAAAATATTATGTTTTATTTTTTAGATAGCTGACTTGCCCATTGGTTATTGCTTTTATAATTAAATAAACAACAATTTTACTTTATTGCTATGTAAATATTTTTAAGAGAAAAGAAAAATAAATAACATATTACCATAAATTTGATCCACTGGTTTGTCCAGTTCACTCTGACCAGACAACTTAGCTGAAGAGACAATAATATATTAGGCTGTTATTTAACAATGTTCATTAACGGGTGTAAATAAATATTTACATATTAAACATCCGTATTTATGTAAATTTCTTTATGATAAACTAACAAACACACAAGAATTACCTATTAACATTTGTCATCATAAATAATATTACATAATAAAAATTATTTTACCTTTAGAATTATGTGCCCCCATGTTTATTTGTTAGAGAGATTTGGATCTGGACATAAATGAAATCAATTGAATATATGAGAATTCAATAAAACTGTCAAAAACATATTACTTAATAACTCAAATATATATATATATATATATATATATATATATATATATATATATATATTAGTATCTAAAGACTTTAAAGTTAATAAAACTATATTTGAACTAATACTGATAAAAATGTTTATTCCGCGATTTAGATTTTTAAAGTTATATTTAATTGTATCCTTTGTAAATATTTATAATTTAATTTCTAAAGAATCAACCATTACTGTCCATTTAAATTTTTTTTGCACAATTTCCTGGAACAGACAAATCAAATTGGAATTGTAAAGTAAAAAATAATTCAATATGCTAAACATTAAAATATCAAAGATATCAAGTCCGCATATTATGTCTGTTATATTACCATAATGTAGACAATATTTATAAATTTTGATTGATTTTATGATAAAGTTTATTTACAATTGTGTGAGTTTCACTGTCCATCAAGTAACTTTAGACATCAATTGTAAAACATTTTTTAGTCTGAAATAAACAAATCAATAATTCATATTATAGTTTATGCTTGTCAATATTCCAACTCATGCAAGTTAACTTAAATAAATATATCTCAAAATCAAGTTAAATTAAATATTTTAATAAAAACTTCTATTCCAACAATGTAGAAATCAAAACATAATTCCTGCAATGGAAAAAAAACTTACCATAAATATAATAGTTTATTATTTCAGGAATTAAATTTTTCCACCTTCTAATATCTTAATTTTTTTATGTACCTGGAAGTGTATAAAAGAGAACATAAAATACATCAAGATTCATAACTTATAAGAAATAAAAAAAAAATTAGATATTATGTTTTATAATACACCAATGACACATATTTGTTTATACAATGTATTTTACCTCAAAGAGTATCTTTATATTGTGTCAGTTACTCAGTTACTAGGAACTTGAGAAATCAGCTAAAATGAAAATCTCAATGTCCGATTTATGCCTACTTGTATTTATCTTAAAAATTGTGTTTATATCATATCTATATTTATTTTTCATTGTTAGTAATAATGAGTAATGATTGAATATTTGACTTTAAGGCAAAAAAAATAAAGCTGTTTTACACATTTTTTACATTATCAATTTATGTCTTTTTGGATAATGACATTTAAAAATAAAATAATTTGAGAGAATTTTCTAAATAAATGTTACATTTTTAAATCTCAAGTTAATTTTTATATGACTTAAACCAAGATTTGAGAAACTTTATTAGGTATTAAACTAAAAATGTTTAAAACTGTTTGGTCTAAGTGAAAAATTACAACATCAATTTTTTTTTTATTTCAGCCATATAATTTAAAGCTACATGATGGATATTAAAACCTCTACTATTACTACAAAACTTCTCTTGAGTATATTTTTTAATTGTTTGTATGATACCTGAAGAAATAAAAATATTTAAACTTAAGATAGTAAAGCTTTTTTTTTTAACTTGGAGATTAAAAAAATACATATTTTTATTTCCTTGTAACAGCTTTTTGCATTATTAGAAAATTTTGTTTTACAATTAAAAACTTATATAAAGTAAAAAAAAAAAAAAATTCAAGGGAATTGATTAGTAAAAAAAGTATCAAAATTGATAAATGTACACTAGTTATGACAGTTATGACACACTGATTTAGATATTTAATAGACCAGTGATTCTGAAAGTAACAGATAGGACCCACTTGCAGGTTGCTAACAAACTTCTGATGGGTTTGACAAAATTTTAATACTTCATATATTTCAAAGTAGGTCGTCAAATTTGAAAACCAGTGTAATAGACATAACTAACAGATTTTAAATAAATACTTTAGGACAAAATATCTATTAGGGTAGAAAAAAATTAAAGTAATTTAACGAAATAGAAAAAAAGTAGTAAAAAGGTAATGAAATATAAAAATACTAATTTAAATTTCAAACACCTATAAACAATCATTTACATAAAATTAAAAGAAATTAAAAAAAATTAGAAAATAAATTAAAACAAAATTAATCAACCTTTAACAGAACAATGAACAAATTAAAAATCTTATTTTCTTTAGTTTTTTTTTACAAGTACTACAGATTCAATAATTATATTAATATTGATGAAAAGTTTATGACAAATATTCAATTTTTAAATATAAAATATTAATTTGTATAATTCAAAAACACTTATTGTTTGATACTACAATTACTGAATAGAAATAATTACACACAAACTATTGACAGTATTGATGTCGATAAAATATGTCATGGCAATTTTATGTTCCCGAAGTTATTTATAAAATTTAAAGACTGATAGCAGCAAACAAAGACTAGTGCTAAATACAAGCTAGAATTAATCTACATAACCATTATAAAATCTGATGTCTTAAAATCTGAAAATTTCTTTAAATTGTTTAACATGAAAAAAAAAAATCAATAAGCAATTGAACTACTAGTTGCAGATGTAAAATGTGGCCAGGATGATTTTCTAACATTAATACTAACTATTTAAACTAAATTAATTAACTTATTTTCTAAAGTTTTCAACTTTATATTTAAAATAAATAAATTTCAATAGTTTTATTAAGATAACATTTTCAAGGCTAGTTTTCTTTTTATAATATCATACTTATTTCTAAAAACAAAATAAAAATAACAATAGAGAGTAACTGATTAGTAAGTCAAATAGGCATTCAACCATCGTCTTTTGAAACAAACAAATATACAGTATCGATAAAAATAGTTGTTTATTTTATTTATGTTTACATTAAATTAAATTACTTTAGTAGTTTATTGTAAAAATTTATTGGAATTGTGTTTTCTGTTATGATGCTATATGATGATAATTTTTAAATTATAACACAAACAGCCGTAATATGTTTTATATATTTTATGTTAGAATTACAATTATTAACTTTCTAATATCGATATCGTAAGACGTAACTTAAAGATCGAAAAGTGATGTTTTAAACCAGTATTTCCTCCACTAAATATATTAATCTTTAGATATTTTTTTTTTAAATTCTCTTTAATTATCACAACTTCAATGCTAAAGCAAAATAATTACAGCAAAAAAAAATATTTTTTTTGTCCTGTTTGGGGTAAAATGATCAAACTTAGTGAATTATAAACACTCAAAATATAAGGTTGTAGCTAACAATTGTGTACAATAAGCTAATCTATATGGCTAATTAAATATTTTTAAGAGTTTTATAACTTACTTTAGCTAGTATAAGTACATTGACCTTTTTCTGATTTATATGTACGGCGGTGTGACTAAAAAAAAATATTTCCGCACTGAAGTATTTTTCATAGTTCTATAAATAGTAAGGTCCTTTCCAGTTTTAAAATATTCGGGAATTCCCAAAACGTTAACATTATTTAATATTTATTTATAGACTGCACTTGAAATGATCACGTATAAATCAAAGTTAATGAGAGTCGCAGTACGGTAAAAACTTTTGCATACCATTAAACAGGGCCTGCTTTAAGATGTAAGGAGCCCGACAATAAACTTTTATTGCTGCACTACCCTATCCTTCTCCCTATCGTTTTCTACTGCCTGACTCCTATGACTTATGCTTTAAAATAACATTTCTTTTAAAAATATACTTCCAGGGGTGGCCACGAATGTGGTTATTCAGATCCGCTTTTTTTTTCAATTAGTATAATATACTTCAAAAAGTTGAAGTACTATCATTGTATTAAGAATTAGTGAACACAGCGAACTAGTGAACCTAGGGAATTAGTGAATACAGCTAATTAATGAAACCAGTGAATTAGTGAACAAAGGACATTATAGAACCCAGTGAATTAGATAATCGAACAAAATCTGGCTCATTGGGAGCCGCATATAACATATCAAACGCCTATGTGAGACTCTAAGAGCTGCATTTAGATATAATGGTAATTTACATGTTCAACTGGAAGTCAATTAAAATCTACGCTAGAAGTAATAGGCCTACACATTATTAAATAATCCAAGCCAATGTAAAACACATTTTGTTATAGATTAAATACAAGGGCACGTCAAAATATTACTTAGGATTTCTTTTATTTTTTAAACTCAATTGAAATTTAACTATAAGCATTCGTGGTCAATATCTATAGACTGGTGAGACAAAATGATTAACTAGTGACTGGTGAGACAAACTGATTACATATAAAATGGTGAGTCATATTGATTATCTATAGACTGATGAGTCCAATTGATTATCCATAGACTGGTATGACAAACTGATTATATCTCCATTTTTAGTTTACATTATTAAATGTATTCCTCACTGACAGTTCGTTGTCTGTTTATGTGTTTAACTTCAATTTATTTTTTTTAAAGTACGATATAACAAAATGTGAACGTTTACAACTCGTTGTGTGAGCAACATTCAAGTAAGTTGTGGATTACAGTTTTGACAATACATGATTTGAAGTAATAGATATTTGGAACTGAAGTTTTACATGACATGATTTGAAGTGATATATTACGTGATTTGAAGTAATAGATGCCGTGATTTGAATTGATAGATGAAGTTATTTGAAGTGATAGATGACGTGATTTGAAGTGATAAATGACGTGATTTGAAGTGATAAATGACGTGATTTGAAGTGATACATGGCGTGACAATAAGTGATAGATGACGTGATTTGTTGTAATACATTACATGATTTGAAGTGAAACATGATGTAATTTGATGTGAAACATGACGTGAATTAAAGAGATAGATGACGTGATTGTTTTATTATCACATCAGAATCTACTTTTACTTAATTTTTTTTATTTCTTTCCATAAGTCAATGTGAATCTACTGAAAGTTTAAAGATAATTTCAGACTCAATAGATATAAATATCAAATCTTTTAAACAATATTTGTGAATGAATGATGTCAGGTAATTTTTTAAAAACAGTTTTAGTTTAGCAATCCGCTTTTCTACAGATGTCAAAGTAACTTGTAGTGCCAAGATATTTCAAACGGCAATAAATACATGATCAATAGTGTTAAACTTTTTAAGGTACTTTCCAACAGACGAAAAAAATGCATTCCAAAAATACATACGTATAGGATGTGATATGAAATCAGGCCCGTATCAATAATAATAAAAACTTAAAAGTTTATATTTTGGCAATCATTCAGGCTATTTATATATACTTACATATATAGATTATCTAATTTTTGGGCATAAAAGATTGAATCTTATTGAAGTTCACTTCTGGGTATTTTGGGCAGCATTGACATTTGGTGCTTCAACAGCCGCGTGTGAGAGCAGTTTCTCAACCCTCACACGAATGCTCACCCCGTATCGCAGATACATGTTACAAAAGCGTCTAAGCAATCTTTTCCTGCTTGCATTTGAACAAGATTTAACAGACAATCTGAATACTGAAGCATTTTTAGGTAAATTCAGTGCTAAACCCAGGCCGTAACTAGGTCAAAGTAAGCAGGGAGGCACCAATACCCAGTAAGGGGGCACCTTTACTTTTTGTTTATTTTTTTCTCTTTTTCTTCTTTTTTAAGTGGGGGGGGGCACTCCACACCTAGCGGGGGGCACGCCCCCCCCCAGTGCCCCCCTTGGCTACGGGGCTGGGTAAACCACGGAGTTTGCAAATTTTAAACGTATAATAATATAAGTTCGCAACAAAAGCCGACGAGTGGGGGGGGGGCAGGGGGCCAATGCCCAGGGGCCCGGCGAGTTTTAAGGACCCGGGGAAGGACTGAGCTGGCCAATCAACTTTTTAAAATATTAATATCAGCCCAGGGGCCCGAAATTTTGTTCGATGGGCCTGTTCGCAACCTTGTAATGGTTTTATATATTGATATCTTCTGAGGACAACTAGCAACTTAAATAAGTTAATAAAATAACATTGGCTTCTGACTTCATTTTTATACATATGTATAATAAAATAATAAAATACAAACTCCGTGATTTTTGAGTGATGTTATTTAATTTGCAAATTTATTTTTTAGCAGAATTAATTTTATTTTTAATTGAATAATTGCGACTGTTTTTGTTGATAGATCTGTTCTTTGTTTTCAATATTTTATAAGAAATATCACACAAATAGCTAAGCTTTATTCATGCATCTTTGTCGTTCTTCCTGGTTGTACTTTATACAAACAGTATAATAATATAAATCGGGTATCTATTATGTAACAATTGTGTAACAGAACTATTGGTCAATTTATAACAGGAATCAGAAATTGCTCAGCATCAATAAATTTTTATCATTAAAACTCTTTACTATTTAAATTATTTTTAACACAACTGCAACATGCCATGCATTATTAAAACGTAGTTAAAATTATATATTGATAATTAATAGCTAAACAATCCGTACTAAAATGCACCATTCCAGATATGGAAATGCAAAAAATTTCTTGGGGAGGGAACTCACTGAGATCCCCTCCCCAAACCCCTCCTCTCCGTTCGCAAGATTTCGGCGCTTCGCGCCTCCATTTTCGCACCCCCGAACATTTCTTCTACCCCATCAGGGGCGAATTTAGGGGAAGGGGCCGGGGGGGCCCGTTATCGCAAGTTTAGGTAATACATCATTAAATTTTTGTTCTAAGACCAATTTTCAACAATGGAAACAGTTATGCCCCCCACCGGGGTCGGGTCAAAGTTTTGCCCCCCCCCGTCAAAGTTTTCTAGATCCGCCCCAATCATTTCTTCGGCACCCCCCCCCCCGAAAAAAAGTTCTTCGCCCCCCCCCCCCGAAAATGTCTTCGCCCCCCCCCCAATCCAATATTCCTGGCTACGGGCCTGTATGAAATGTTTCTCTTTACATGAGGCACAATGTTTATATGTTACAGTACAAACTACCCTGTATAGCCAATAATGCTACATATAGTAGTAAACAGTCACTACAAGCTGTAAACTATCTGTCATTTACGTGAATGTATTAACATTTCTTCATAAACTGTCACTCGAGTTTTCAGCCCCACGACAAAATGTTTCAGCCAGAGAATTAAATTTGTTTTCTATAGATTTTAATTTCACCGTTGTTGTCCAACACTAAGTGTGTCTGGGATTTTGTGAGTGTTAATGGGGAAGGGGGGATAATATGTGTGTGAGATAGTAAAAAAAAAGGGGGGGTTCTGAGATTGTGTTTGTGGAGGGGAGAGAATGTATGTGTCTGAGATTGTGAATGGGGTGTGTGTCTGAGATTGTGAAGGGCGTGTGTGTCTGAGATTGTGAAGGGGGTGGTGTCTGAGATTGTGTGTTAAAACTACAGACGGTAATAAAAATAATGACCAATAGTGTAAGACCTGTTGTTGTCATCAAGAAACATAAACGTTTGAATTGTAGACTTTGGCTGCTGAATTAGTTCATATGTTTATATTTTTGAATAAGATATTAAACTATATCAGTCAATTTTCTCAGAAAACTATTATAATCAAACTTAACGCCTAATTACAAACATAACCGACACTATAAAAACTTAAATTACGTCCATTATATAAAAGTAATTGTTAAACCATCAAGTACAAAATTTAATTATTAACTATAGATTCACTTAACGCAACATTCTATTTTCCAAGATGAAGGCTTAGCAATACGAGGAAGAAGAGGGGCGGATTAAGGAAAGTCTAATTATTGAGATCTATGATAAGTGTCAGTTGCGAGATCTATGATAAGTGATATTTGTGAGATCAATAACAAGGGTCAGTTGTGAGACATGTGACAAGTGTCAGTTGTGAGACATGTGACAGTGTCAGTTGTGAGATCTATGACAAGTGTCAGTTGTGAGATCTATGACAATGGTCAGTTGTGAGATCTATGACAAGTGTCAGCTGTGAGATCTATGACAAGTGTCAGTTTTGAGATCTATGATAAGTGTCAGTTGTGAGATGTATGATAAGTTTCAGTTTTGAGATCTATGACAAATTTCAGTTGTGATATCTATGATAAGTGTCGTTTGTGAGATCTATGACAAATGTCAGTTGTGAGATCTATGACAAGAGTATGTTGTGAGATCTATGACAAGTGTCAGTTGTGAGATCTATGACAAGAGTCAGTTGTGAGATCTATGACAAGTGTAAGATGTTAGATCTATGACAAGTGTCATTAAAGAGACATGTGACAAGTGCTGAGCTAAGTGTTAACATTGGACCAAGTGGGGCAAACATCAACCTGAACAAATAAACTTTTTGAATGTTCTCTGTATCATTATAATTACTCTGGCCGTATGACATTAAGCTAAAACTAATATTTACTCAACACATTTATCACTAGAATTTTTCAAATAAATAATTAGTTTTTGTTAGTTATTTAAACACGTATAGATGACAGACGCCCGACATAATTGTTTTATCGGCTGAAGTTCGTTTAAATTATCTCCCTTCTGTCAGTGTCCTCTGAATACATGTGGCATTGATTCTTTGACCCCCCCCCCTTCCCCCAGTCTACGGTTTATATTTCACTTGTAAATCATGTGTCATTATGACAAAAACATTATTGGCTAACCAGGAACTATTTGAGTATAACCATGCGTCTCTGTACTAATCAGATTCATTACTATAATACAATCAGTGATTTCATAAGACATTGATTTTGTGCCGCAAGGAAAATGCGTTCTGACCAGATGTAAATTTTTCCTCGAAAAATCACAAATTTTATGATTATAATAGAAATAAAGGAATTACATTTACTTATAAAAAAAATGCCTTCAAAAGACATTACGAAAATAGCTTTGCAGTAAAATCCCCAAAGCCAGTGAAATGTTTGCTACCTAAAGACTACTTTAAGAAGGTCCAGTGAGCCGGAGATGAAAAGTTGCAAACATACATGGGTGGGGGGGATTTAAAAAGGCCTCCAAAAACACAGTGCGCTGGAGAGTGGTTGCAGAGGCCCTTTGCTTCACAATGAGTTCAAAGAATTAAGTCAAGAAAGTCAAGTTTAACAGACAACAGTAGTAATAAGAATAACAGTGTGTTTGCTACTAAGAAAACTGAACCGTCCCTTCTTGTTTTTTTTTTTTTAAATCCATGCATACAAGTGACAGCCATGGGGCTGCTTTATTAATTAAGTCAACAAATTTTAGAATTTATCTTAAACCGCCCCTCCTTCTCCCCCCCCCCTCTTCTCCACCTTGTCAACAAGTGTCGACCTTTCGTTGACCTCACTGGTCAAGTTAGTTCATTGTTTAACCCGCTGCCTTAAAATACAAACTTTATGGATACAGGGTTTATGAAAAGAAAATGAAGATTAGTTCTGCACTTTTTGTGTAGAAATATTAATATTATAATGTGTGTCACATTTTATAGTCTTCTCCTAACACACTGTGTTGCACTCTTCAGTCACACATCCCAAAACCTTTCATTGACAAAGTTTGTCACACTTTATAGCCCCCATATCCTTTCCACGGTGTTTTAACTGTTCTATTAACACCGTTACAGGTAAGTATATCAGTAAAACAATATTTCAATTATCTACCAAATAGAAATGTTCATTCTTTAAGTAAGTACTATAGTATGTTGTATTTTAAATCAAGGTCTTTTATACTATTTTTAATTAATTATATGACACTTAAATCAGAAAAGCAATATGTTTATAATTTCTTTAAAAAATGTGAACTTATAAAACGATCTCTATTTGAAAAGTTCATATGACTTGAACAAAAAAATTCTCTTAGCCGGAACTGAATTAATGTTTTTGTTTTATTATTTAACATTAATGTATTTTTAAAATCATATCATTCAATAAGTATTTTTGTAAGGTAATAATGATACACATTTATGCCATAGTGAAAGCCTTCTCCTTCACCCCCTATCTCTTATGGTGACGTCATGGTCATTTCACAATAGTCTACACTCTACAGTGTGTGTGAAGGTGTGGAGAGGGGGTTAAAGAATAGTTCGCCAGAAACTGTCCAATATGTGGCATACCTAAGAATTAAACATCTCAACTGTACAGTGACCTTAAATTTTAGTTGATGTAAAGAAGCTGGACAAGTGATGCAGCTGGTACTGGCAGATCAGCTTTTGGGTGCAGACAAAATAGTGGAACTAGGATCTCATAGACATAGAGGATTAAACCAGTGTCAAGATGGATGTGACACTTTGTTAAACCTTCAGTATGACACTTTGTTAAACATTCAATGTGACACTTTGTCAAACCTTCATTCATTCAGATGAAGCTAAAAATGAAAGTGAATACAACAGACTAAGCCTTAAATCCAGAAATAAATTTGAAGTTTGTTTTGTTTTTTTTTTAATTTATTTAATTATGAAGTAAAGGGAATCAAAAGCATTAATAAAATAAAGTCGAATACATCGGTTACATCCCTTGGATAAAACATTCAATAATCTTACAACACTGTTTGGGCTACTGTCTGGGCTACTGTCTGGGCTACTGTTTGGGCTACTGTCTGGGCTACTGTCTGGGATACTGTTTGGGCTACTGTCTGGGCTACTGTCTGGGATACTGTTTGGGCTACTGTCTGGGCTACTGTCTGGGCTACTGTCTGGGCTACTGTCTGGGATACTGTCTGGGATACTGTCAGGGGTACTGTCTGCGATACTGTCTGGGATACTGTCTGGGCTACTGTCTGGGGTACTGTCTGGGGTACTGTCTGGGCTACTGCCTGGGATACTGTCTGGGATTTTGTTTGGGCTACTGTCTGTGATACTGTCTGGGCTACTGTCTGGGGTACTGTCTGGGATACTGTCTGGGCTACTGTCTGGGCTACTGTCTGGGCTACTGTCTGGGCTACTGTCTGGGCTACTGTCTGGGGTACTGTCTGGGCTACTGTCTGGGCTACTATCTGGGCTACTGTCTGGGATACTGTCTGGGCTAATGTCTGGGCTACTGTCTGGGATACTGTCTGGGCTACTGTCTGGGCTACTGTCTGGGCTACTGTCTGGGATACTGTCTGGAATACTTTCTGGGCTACTGTCTGGGCTACTGTCTGGGCTACTGTCTGGGATACTGTCTGGGATACTGTCTGGGCTACTGTTTTGGCTACTGTCTGGGGTACTGTCTGGGCTACTGTCTAGGCTACCATCTGGGCTACTGTCTGGGCTACTGTCTGGGCTACTGCCTGGGCTACTGTCTGGGCTACTGTCTGGGCTACTGACTGGGATACTGTCTGGGCTACTGTCTGGGCTACTATCTGGGCTACTGTCTGGGCTACTATCTGGGCTACTGTCTGGGCTACTGACTGGGATACTGTCTGGGCTACTGTCTGGGCTACTATCTGGGCTACTGTCTGGGCTACTATCTGGGCTACTGTCTGGGCTACTATCTGGGCTACTGTCTGGGCTACTGCCTGGGCTACTGTCTGGGATACTGTCTGGGATACTGTCTGGGATACTGTATGGGATACTTTCTAGGATACTCTCTGGGATACTCTCTGGGATACTGTCAGGGCTACTGTCTGGGCTACTGTCTGGGATACTGTCTGGGATACTTTCTGGAATACTGTGTGTGCTGCTGTTGACGTAATGTTTATTTACCCTGATTGAATTGACATATCGGTGGGTTTTGAGAAATAATCAGAAGTTCAATATTTGCAGGCGGCTGCAATGACGATTTTTTAATATAGGGCCTTTAAATGTACTTTCGCCTCGAGTATTCCAAATTTAACTAACATATGACCTCCAAATATACCTTTAACTTTTCCACATCTCAAAAACAAACAACAACAACACACAAACAACAGACTTAAGTACGGCTCAGATATTTGGAAAATAAATGTATAAATAGATTGATAGACAGAAGGGGAAACACAGACAGGCATGAAGCTCTATAAATAGACTCATTTGTATGTTTCGTTAAGGCTTTTAGAAGTGCATGTCTTATTGTTTATAAATGATATTTAGGTTCATAGTTGTGGTTTCAATTATGTATATTGTAATATACAACTGACATAATATGTTGCTAGTCTAAAGGAGTAAATTTAATTCAAAGAAATAAAAGTATAAAGAATTTTTTTTTTAGTTACAACAGTAAACGAAATCAGAAAAAAAAAACACGAAATGTTTATGTGTCCACAGAACTAGTGAAACAATATTTTTATTGCTGTGCAAAACTGGAAAAGGGAAGTTACCGTGACATGTTTTGAACTAATATGTCTTTATAACAGCATAGGTATTTATAAACTTTCTGCTCGGATACAGTCTGCTTCAGTTAGATATAATGATGGCTAACTTAGATGAGGAAATACAAAGACATCTCTTGTGATGGTGGGTTCATGGAACGTTGTCAGTTGGCATGAGGCAAAGGTGGACAAATGAAGGCCAGACAATAATGGGGTGGGAAGTGGCTTAAAAAACAAACTAGGGTATGCTGGACTATGTTTTCATTCTTGTTACACGATTTCTTTCACAGAACATTGTCATAATACAAGCTCCAGTTTTGAAACATGATATTTATTCATCTGAAAATATTCACCATGTCTGATTCTCTATGTAGGTAGGTCACGGAAAGACTTGCTGAATGTAAACAGTTAATATACGCCAGGAAAAGTTCTGCTAAATGATTAAGAACTAATATTTGAAGTTTGATATTTATGTTCAATAAAATAAAGTGGGTGAAGGTCAAAATTTGTACACGCGTACATTTTACTGTTACATATTGTACACTTTTACTGTTGCGGTGTACATTACAAATGAATAACATTAAGTGTTGGTGAATATAGCACATTGGGCATGTTCCTTTACATCATGATACATCAGGAATAAACATTTACAAGCGATAGAAATATTTAGGTAGATATGCAGACACCTAGGAAAGATTAGTTATATGATCCTGATAGCATCAAATGTCATAGATGGAATTACACTAATTATGGTTATGGCATGAAGTGGTCCTTAACTTGCCTACAAAGAAGACAAGCTCTGCATCAAAGATACCTGCTCATTCTCAACATTTTGAGATCTAACTTTACCAATTTAAAACTAAATAAAATACAAGGTAAAATAATACACTTCAGTTGTCTGTATATGTGAGTGTTATCATGATTGTGTGTGTGTGGGGGGTAGGGGGGGTCAATAAGATCCGCCCCTGAAGTTTAATAATTTGGATGGTCGAATAACGGCTCATAGGGCAGCACTTTTTCGAAAAGTTTGTGCGGTACATAGGGGGGCAGTTTTTTTTATTATTCAACTACTTTGTATTCACACAATTTTTATACTTTGACTATTCGGTTTTTTTTTTATTATCTAACTACTTTGTACTCACACAATTTTTATACTTTGACTATTCGGTTTTTTTTTTTTAAGAATTTATTTCTGATTTATTAAACCGGAGTGCGGCTATTATTGACCATAAGCGTGATCTCCTTTGGACTGCGCATTTAATAGATGAGATGAATGCTGGTCATTGATAGCTTGATTGGACTTTTATTCAACTGATTTTACTCAAATGAACATTTCACTTGGGTCACCTCATCCCAGTATAGCTGCTATTTTTAATTCAACAAAGAATTGTGAGACACTTATGTTATACGCAAAATTTACCAATGTTAAATTATCCATTGCACTAACACGTTCTGTTTATTTCATTGCACGAGATAAACAGAAAGTGACATCGTTGTGATAAACACAGACCAAGCCCACTTCTCCATTTTAATGCCATGTCTAATTCATTAAGTAGTGTTTGTCTAAATCTAGGAAATCTCCCTCAACGTCACCCTACCCAGCCAGCAGTAGTAAAACACAAAAATTCATTTGTATTATGTTCGTGCCTCTGTAACTTTTTTTTACAAATCTACCAGGACCAAATGAATTGAAACAAAGTGACCAATGTGGTGATTGAGCCTTGACATCTGTGATTCAACGGAAATTTTCCGTTCACTTTAACGAAGCCGGCTCCAATAGTAGGGTATTTTGTGTTAACATTGCGTCATTACAAGACAGAAAATTCCACTCTGTGTCTTACGAAATGTAGATATTAAAAGAATTATGAATTAAATGAAAATAAAAATGTTATTGTTGATCTAGTAAGAGAACTAAATTGATGCACACATAAAGCCAATAATATGACTTAATGATTTCATTGAATTTTATGAATGTTAAATCATAATGTGTCAGCGAATAGATAAAACATTTTTTTTCTAAATTTCAGATGAGATTATTTTATTAATTTCATTTTCTGAAATCGTTAATTAGTTAAATTATAAATTATAACATTTTGATAAAGTAACTACAGCTTTTGTCTAAATAAAATACATGTCCACTATATTACAAGATAAATGAAAAATTCAAAACGTTTTATTCCATCTACTCTCTTAACAAAAATATTTTATCCTCTCAATGAAATCCAAACATTTTCGACATTAAATTACTATCTAATTATTATCAAGAAAATGTTAAACTATACAAGAACGGAAAAGTAAAATCTATCAATTTTTAGAGCATTTTCGAAAAAAAAATGCTCTATTGTCCCCGTTTTGTCTGTCTGTCTGTCTGTCTGTCTGTCATCACCCTGGATCTCAATAACCATAAGTCCTAGACCCATGATGTATATATCATTTTGTAGGTCTTGGCCTGCCAAGATATAGCTTTTTTCCATTTCGCGATCTGACCTCTCAGGGCCGTAAAAGGGGCCATATAAAGTACCGATTTTTACTATATAAGCTATATTAATAATGGAACGCCCTATATCTCAGCAACCATAAATCCTATGTATAGACCCATGATGTATATATCATTTTGTAGGTCTTGGCCTACCAAGAAATGACTTTTTTTCCATTTCGCGATCTGACCTCTCAGGGCCGTAAAAGGGGCCTTATAAAGTGCTGTTTTTTACTATATAAGCTATATTAATAATGGACCGCCCTATATCTCAGCAACCATAAGTCCTAGACCCATGATGTATATATCATTGTGTCTAACATTTTGCTGCACTATACAGTCGTGTACCATCTACCGTGACGAGTTTCTTACAGTGTCGAACATTGTGCTGCACTATACAGTCGTGTACCATCTACCGTGACGAGTTACCTACAGTGTCTAACATTGTGCTGCACTATAAAGGCGTGTACCATCTACCGTGACGAGTTACTTTCAGTGTCTAACATTGTGCTGCACTATACAGTCGTGTACCATCTACCGTGACGAGTTACTTTTAGTGTCTAACATTGTGCTGCACTATACAGTCGTGTACCATCTACCGTGACGAGTTACTTTCAGTGTCGAACATTGTGCTGCACTATACAGTCGTGTACCATCTACCGTGACGAGTTACTTTTAGTGTCTAACATTGTGCTGCACTATACAGTCGTGTACCATCTACCGTGACGAGTTACTTTCAGACAAGAAATAGAATGTATCAACAGCATGATGCACTGGCTGTAAACTTAAAAAAAGACACAAAACAGACACACGATGTATCATTGAAGTGACCAACTGAGCTAGACATGTCCAGGACCGTTACACCAAATAAAAGGACCTGAGGTCTCTACCAGTGGCTCCAACAGATATGAGGGCGTCATACTAATTATTCAATGTTTATTTTATTAAAATAAGTGGTAGTGTTGTAACCCAGACACACTGGTGTGCTTTGGGCCCGTAATGTTTTTTTAGTCGACCCTGGACTTGGGAGTAAATTAAATTTGACATGAGGCTACCAAGAACGAGATAGTCATGGAGCAACGACCGCTGTTTGTGAGCCACTAGAAGACATAATGCAGATGAAATCAGCTTGGACTAACAGAAAGCAACGCAATATGATCACACACTGTGTAGTGAAATATTTTATATCTCTGTTTTAGTTTTAAAAGTACACAAGATTATACTACTAATTACTGACATCACGGCAGCTATATACTAACTGACGTCACGGCAGCTAAATACTAACTGACGACACGACATCCAAACATAGCCCTTGTTGACTCTTTAAAACTCGAGCTCATAAAGTAGAAAATAATCAGGTTGACCGATCCATTCACGTAGTCGAATACAAATACAGTACTTGCCATGATAAAGAAAATATTATGGTATCGACGGAGGAAGTAATATTCGAATACTAGGTATTTGGCCAAGTAATTTGTAACCCTGGGGAAAAGATTCACCATGTAGATAACAATAACGACTAGTAACATTTTGATAACTTGCTGGTCTCTTTTGGAAATTCCCGATGATTTGTCTGACTGTCCATCTATCTGTATTAACTGTTGGGTCTTTTTTTCATCCTTGTTGAAAGACCTTCTTATAAAAGTTTTCGTTCTATATCTGAATTCTGCTGCCTTTTTCAGTTTGTAAGAAATGATGACAGTAGATATGATGATGACCACAAGACTGACCAGTGGCCACAGCGTACCGGACATATTGTAATAACCAAACAGCTCTACGTTGTTGTTGGAGAAAGAGTTGTATTTGAAGATGATCACCGTTGTATTGAAGTGACTGTCAAAAGACCAGAAAACGTCGTAGATGCCGAACATGACAACGAAACATCCGAATACGACGACGGATATCGAGACGCAGCTGACCAGCGCGACCTTTGGTGTGAGTAGCCATCTGACTTTTAATGGAATCACGACACACAGACATCTTTCTAATGCCACGTAAGCAGCGAGGACACTTGTCACATAGCAGGAGAAACACACAAAGTAGTTGCAGACTACGAGGGACACGTTTGTCCAGCTGTACGCTAGTGCCAGTGAGGCTAGCTCCAGGGGTCCCTCGATCCTTTGCATGAACCCGGCCCAGCACTTGACGAGATCCCAAAGTGAGATGGTTGTCATGGAGATGGCGGTGCTGTCCTTGAACCCTTGTTTAGCGAATACAACAACGACGATGGTGTTGCTGAAGATGCCGAAGAAACAGACAGAGAAGTTGATGACAAAGTCCAGGACAACTTCTGCTACTCTACGTTGATCTTCGTTAGCTATGATGTCATATGTGGTCACGTGACTTGAGATGTTAGTGTAGCAATATGCTAAGTTACAGGACTCGTTGTATACACTCATGGTTTTTTTGTGTTTATCTGTCTAGAGATAAAGACTTGAGTGAAATGAAGTCTGTATGAAGTCTGAATCAATCAAAACATATATAGGCGATACCATGATGTACTTTGTTATTATAAACACTCATTAAGGACTAATTAAATAGATCTAATATACATGGAAAAGAGTCATATACAGAATAATTCTTCATTGACCTAGATATTGATTGTCAAGTTAAAAAAGAAAATAAAAAAAATTGAAAGTTAACTCCCTTACATATAATTGTTTGTAAACTCCCCAACTTTTAATTGGACTTGAGACAGTGTTTAATTTATGTTTGTTTTTCCTCTTGACACTTTCAACCAATCAGGGAGACCCTTCTGTAAACATTTCTATCACTACCAATTATTAAAGTTTGTTCATTATACTCGTACTGAATGTCTTTATAAATAAATTGGCCATTAACCTCATGAAAACGTACTTTGGAAATGTGGATCTGATGTTATATATGTTATATTTGATTGGCTGGTAGAAATTATACCTTCTAACTGAAACTTTATAAAGTGAAGTTAAAAGACATTGCCGAAAAAATATAAAGTTCACAAAGTACGTTTGTAGGCATGTACTTTAAAATGTAATCATTGAAACTCATTCTGCTATACAATTATGATATTTATATTCAATTAACAATGTCGTTATTACATTTAATGGAACAAATAAACTGTTTATAAATAGAAAGTGAAGCTCGTTCATTTCTTTTAATGTATTAACTCAAAATAAATAAAAAAAAAGATACATGTATAATGTATCAGCTTAATACGTTAATCAAGGTTTTCCCTAGTAAGCACTGAAATTGGTTTGTTCACCAAAAAAATCATCTCTTCGGTAGGCCTGTGGCGACTGGGAGAAGGGTGTGATTGATAAAATGTCCCAAGTCTTGGCTTAAGTTATTTACATTCTCCCTTGTTCACCCAGCTGTATATAGGTACCAGCATTTGGCTGGGTAAGTAAAGTTGTCTGTGCGTTAGGCGAGCCATTCAATCATGCCAAGGAAAGATAAAAAAAACATGAACTCGACATTTTATCTGCAACGAAGCCCTTATTTGTGCATTAATCTTAAAAGTGTTTATTTTTTATTGAACGAATTATATCAACTCTTAAATGCAATGCATTTTTATAAATGATAAATCGGTCAATATATTGTAATGGGAATCATGTCAATTAACGAAATTTACCCCAACTTCAAGTTTTTTAAAACACTTATTTCACCCTTCCAGTGGAAAGTTTTGAGCTATTTTTATTTTTTTCAACAAACTTGTTTGCTAACTTGAAAAATTGATTTCACATTTATCAGAATTGATTGCTCAACACAACATCGCAAAATGCAGTTTGTTAAAGTAAATAGAGATAATCATTAATTCACCAAATACTTTGTTCAACGTGCCTTCAATACCTGTCTAATACTCAGTTGGATAAAATGAATGTTTTTGTATAAAAACAAAGTTCAGAAGGGGAAATCCATACAATAATTAAAGTTTAGTTTAACGTTTTCACCTGTAATTGAATTGAATCTGTGAACAGACTGAGAAACAACTGAATTAAATTCAAGTAAATTGAATGTTTGAATATAACATGTCATCATAACTTTGGTTAACAGAGTGTTAACTTATAAATGTATTCTCAATGAGGATAATGCAATGAAACATACAGTTTATTATCCCTACTGAAATGTTTGCATATAATATTACATTAGAAACTCGTGTTTATAAATGAAATGTTTTAATTAATGGCGAGTCACATTCACTACAAATGTCCCCCGTGGTGTCTCTATGGTCATTCACTTGTAGTGGGTGTGAATGTAGGGCACTACAAAAACAGTCACATAATTGATTTATATGATCTAATAAAGTAACCATGTCATCCTTTCAGGGGTTTGATGATTAATGGCTGGGTGGTGCCTTGATAGTGCAATGGAGCTGCATGCTGTGGATTGTAGGTTCAACCCCCCGACGAGTCAATTCAGATGCCTGTGTCGATGTGGCGATTGTACATCAAAATTAAGGTGAGCGTATGGTGAGTGACCCTGTTTGTGTCTGTGTATGCGTGTGTATCCATTAGTGTGAGGGTCTCTGTATGTGTATGTGTGTATGTTTAACATCAGAGTAGACCCAGCTGATGGAGGTAGTAGACTTGAATGAGTGTTTGTTCAATAATGTTTTCACTCTTTGCATTAATTGTACACACATGAACTCATTATGGCACTAAATTCCCTAGTGAGTAAGTTATCAAAATCCATCATTAAATTTAATTTATTGACTCATCAAGTGTTCTAAAGCTGTATATCTATATTGAGACCTTTCTTCACAAGTACCTCAAGTACATTGAACAGCTCACTAATATATAATTGTTGTGTATAATTAATGTAACGTCTTACGTAAAGTTTGTATTCATTTTTATCAGCTTGTGTATCCATACTGCAGAATGAAATGGAGTTATTACATTAAACCAACTAATCCTAAGACGTGAACGTTATGAAGACGTGAAGAGCAATCGCATTGGTGGCAGCACGTCCTTGAACTCATCTCTAGAATATTTCTTTTTAATCGTTGGACTTTATTTTTAGAATAATAGTTGTATGTAAATTAAATTATAGACGTGTGCCGGTCTGAGTAACTCAAAACAAGACTGAGTTTTATTTATTTATTTTCTTTTTAAATAAAAAAAAATATTTCTAGGTTTTTGATGGGTGAGAAATAACCTATCCAGCTTTAACTCCAGCTTGAGATTTGACATAGTTCTAAAATTAGAAGTAATTTTTGTGAATAATTAATAGCAGGATAGAATGAGAGGTCAGCACTTCCAAACAGTATTCTATTTTCCTCACTCACTTTCATTGCACGTCTCCTTGATTAGTTCTTCTACCTGTTGACTTACACACACACACACACACACACACACAAACCTACAGCGACTTACAGCGGCAACAAATTCTACTCCACGTAGACATCACCTCTCGCGCATGCTCAATTAAACAAAGAAGGGGAGATCGGTCTCACTCTAGAGACATTTTATACCCTAAACTTTCCTCATTCAGAATTCCACACCCCCTTCTCACCTTCCCCAGTTTTAAAGTGTCGAGTGGTGCAATACAAAATAAACGACGCAGTTTCTCCCACTGACTCTAAAATAAACGACGCAGTTTCTCCCACTGACTCTAAAATAAACGACGCAGCTTCTCCCACTGACTATAAATAAACGACGCTGTTTCTCCCACTGACTCTAAAATAAACGACGCAGTATCTCCCACTGACTCTAAAATAAACAACGCAGTTTCTGCCACTGAATATAAAATAAACGACGCTGTTTCTCCCACTGACTCTAAAATAAACGACGCTGTGACTCACACTGACTCCTTGACGCAGTTTCTCCCACTGACTCTAAAAAAACGACGCAATTTCTCCCACTGACTATAAAATAAACGACGCTGTGACTCACACTGACTCCTTGACGCAGTTTCTCCCACTGACTCTAAAAAAACGACGCAATTTCTCCCACTGACTATAAAATAAACGACGCTGTTTCTCCCACTGACTCTAAAATAAACGACGCAGTTTCTCCCACTGACTCTAAAATAAACGACGCAGTTTCTCCCACTGACTCTAAAATAAACGACGCAGTTTCTCCCTCTGACTCTAAAATAAACGACGCAGTTTCTCCCACTGACTATAAAATAAACGACGCAGTTTCTCCCACTGACTCTAAAATAAACGACGCAGTTTCTCCCACTGACTCTAAAATAAACGACGCAGTATCTCCCACTGACTCTAAAATAAACGACGCAGTTTCTCTCACTGACTCTAAAATCCTCTTATTTGTGTCTTTACATTTTCTTCATGAATCTTCTTCGTCGTCTTCTTTACCTACATCCACGAGTTTGCTACATCTGTGATAGGAGAATTCCGGAGGGCCGACTTAATACAACAATCTCTCGCTCCTAGGACCGGGAGGGGGGGTGTAATCTTTCCAGATGTTGCATATACCAATAGTGGGGAGGGTTGGGGATATATTTTTTTCTATTTGTGGGACAGTCTTTATGGGTGTGGGTGTGTACTGGGAGGAGGGGATTTGTGGGGAGTTTATTGTGATCATTGGTTAAAAGTGAGATATATAGGCCGGTAATGATTGTGTTACAGAAGGTAGATACAGATAGTGTGTGTACAGAAGAAGAAAAAATGTGTGATTTGTAGGTCAAAGTCAGCATTCTTGTTTACAATTCTTTTGTTTGCATTCTCAGCGCTGGTTGTAATTTAACAGAGGGATCATTGTTATCTATCTATCTATCTATCTATCTATCTATCTATCTATCTATCTATCTATCTATCTATCTATCTATCTATCTATCTATCTATCTATCTATCTATCTATCTATATATATATATATATATATATATATATCATCTATCTTTCTATATGTCTGTCTGTCTATCTGTTTGTCTGTCTAATCTATATACTTATGTGTCAGTCTGTTTTCTTTCTTTTTCCCAGTCTGTAAATCAAGAGCTATCATTGTGGATATTCAAACTAGGTGAATACGATCAACCCCCTCCCCCCCACACCCACTGCTATTGGGGCCCCCCATCAGACCATGTATTTGCTATAACTTAATAAAATAGTGAAGTTATTTAAAATAATACATTTGTAAACTATCTTGTCACACAAGAGTTGCATATTGTTTCCATATAATTTTTATTTCGAGTTGATCACTCTATCAGGCCAACATAACTCATTTTTAAGCCTGCAACAAGGAACAAGGAATATTATTTTGTGTTTTTGTTAGGAGTCCCATGATTTGTGGGAGGGAAGGTGGAGGCGGGGGAGGGGCGGGGAAGGGTGTCCGAGCAGTCCCAGCAATTAAAAAAAAATTTAGGAACTTCAGATTTGCAAGACGGTCCACCAATCTTACCGAAGCACAGGGATTCCCCAAACTCAACTTTGTTTGAGGTCCATGAAAACGCAAGAATGGCTCTGTGTATGTACATATAAATATACATATAAATATATACAGGCCTGTATACATACAGACCTATATATCTATATATTTTCTAGTTTTTTCTATAGGCATATTACAAGTGTGGGACGGATGACCGAGTGGTGCAGATACTCAACTGTCGACATCAGAGTCCTGGTTTCGATCCTCGGTGAGAACCAATGGGGATTTTCCAAGGGGTAATGTGTTCCACAAGTCCACCCAGCTTTAAATTGGTACCTGACTTAAGTTGGGGAAGTAAAGGCGGTTGGGCGTTGCGCTAACCACACAACTCCTGTAGACGCCGAGGTTATAGAAACAGATGAACTCTACACTTCATCTGCACAGATAGCCCGTTTGGACTAAGGGAACTTTACTTTTATATTACAAGTAAAGATTATATTTCCTATTCATAACATTATGTGTCTAGTACAGATAGTTTTATATATTGTTTTAACCAATGCAGCTGATTTTATGTTTTTGTTTAAATATATTTTTTTTTTCTCACCAATATTCAGTTTACACTAAAATTTATTACACGTTTAAATCAAGCTAACCAAATGCTCTAACCTTAACGATGTCTTTATTTTAAAAAAAAAATAATTGTACTTGATAAAAAAAAAATGAATTGGTGTTTTTAAGATTACATTTATTTAAAGATTATATTATCAAGCTAATGATGAGTTAATTATTGTAGCTTCAGTCAGTTAACACTGGGATTCAAACAGATACCTTAAACTATTGTTTATTTAAAAAAGACAACCCTCCTAACCCTATCCCTTTCCTCCCACTCGTTCATTCATCTCTAGACGGCAGTAACAAAGTGGTCCACGAGCTGTTGAGAGAAACACAGACATTGTGCTGGCGAGGTGAGCCGTGACTGCTGGCTGCCAGTCAGTGTGAGCCAGTCACGGGGCATCATTGTCTTCCATCAGCCGCTCATCTGGTCCGGGACCCCCACTACCAGCATGGGACGTGTGTGTGAGTGTGGGGGGGGGTGATGGTGAGGGGTAGGGGCGCGATGAGATACTTCACCCCCATGACGATGTCTCACACCCTCTCCACTTACCAGGTTGTGTTTTTTTATTTTCCTAACGGTTTGTTCTCTCCCTTACTCTCGACCCACCCATTACGCCCCTCCCCCTCTATTCTCCCCCTCTCTCTCTCCCTCTCTCTCCCTCTCCCTCTCTCTCTCTCTCTCTCTGTCTCGTTCACTGCTCATTCAAGATAGTCGCTACCTCGCGGAGTTTTCTCTGCTCTTCAAGTGTTTTTACAATATTTTTTAAACGTATTTTTTTTCTTCTGGTAAACATAACGTAGGTGTAAAGTTTATGTAAACATACAGTTGGATGTGTTCATTTACAGTTGAAAGTAATATTTACTAAATGTAATCGTAGTTTTGTATATTGGAATCTGTTAATGATTAAAAACTGAGATATTTGAGAATTGATGTTTTATTATGAGCGAAAAATCAAGTGAGTGTGATACCGCTGCGTGAGTCGTCAGACACGACGCTGTCAATGTTATGAGTGAGTAGAATCAAAAGTCGTGACCGGGTCAATAGTGCCTGTTGTTTGATCTGTCAGTCACAGGCGGAGATATTACAATAAATATTGTTTGGAAATGTTCACTTGGGAATCTATTTGTGTCACGTGATGATCGCAGTCATATGGTGATAAAGTCATTGTTGTGATGTTATAGTGTAGTCAGTGTTGTGATTGCATAGTGTAGTCAGTGATGTGATGGTATAGCCGCAGTAAAGCGTAATCAGTGATTTAATGGTATAATGTAGTTAGTGTAGTGATGGTATAGTGTAGTTGGTGATGTGATGGTATAGTGTAATTGGTGATGTGATGGTATAGTGTAGTCAGTGATGTGATGGTATAGCCGCAGTAAAGCGTAATCAGTGATTTAATGGTATAATGTAGTTAGTGTAGTGATGGTATAGTGTAGTTGGTGATGTGATGGTATAGTGTAATTGGTGATGTGATGGTATAGTGTAGTCAGTGATGTGATGGTATAGTGTTGTCATTGATGCGATGGTATAGTGTAATTGGTGATGTGATGGTATAGTGTAATTGGTGATGTGATGGTATAGTGTTGTCAGTGATGTGATGGTATAGTGTTGTCAGTGATGTGATGGTATAGTGTAGTCAGTGATGTGATGGTATAGTGTAATTGGTGATGTGATGGTATAGTGTAGTCAGTGATGTGATGGTATAGTGTAGTCAGTGATGTGATGGTATAGTGTAGTCAGTGATGTGATGGTATAGTGTTGTCAGTGATGTGATGGTATAGTGCAATGTGTAGTCGAATAATGTAAACATGGACAATTTTAATTGGATCACTCAAACACATCCTTCTATTTTCAGTCATTCGTTGAGTTTTTAAGTAACTAAATCCGTTCGTTCTACTGATGATTGTTTCTATAACAGCTTTGTTCTTTACTGATGATTCCATCATTGGTACATTACAATTAAGGCCAATTAACATAGTTTTTCACTAAGTTATACTTAAAGAGAGATCAATACAACAATAGAGAAATCATTATTTTATGGACCACCTGCTAACTCCCATCCTCTCTCATTGTCTTTCTATCTTCCGGAAATTCATCGCTTCCAGCCAGTAACGCTGTTATAGTTTAAAAAAAAAATAAATAGACTATTTTGTGTTTTCCTTACAATTTACCTTTTGGTCAAACGCGTGAATTCATTGGAACCAAATGTGCCAAAAGAAAGACACGGGTAGAAATAATTGTTTCTATTACCTGGTTACACCTGGGTGTCGGACTGATTGCTGGGACTTGTTTGATAGCAGTGTTCTGATTGGTTCTTTAGAGGGAAAACATTAGGTGAGTATGTTGTGCATTAAAAAAAAATGTGTTAAATTTCGGACAACTAAACAATACAACATATTACATAAATCTGTTATTCATTAATCTTATATAACTCTAATTTATTTGCATCTATCTTCTTAGCATCTATCCTATATATCCTCTAACAGTGTGTTTGTCTTACATACATGTCATACATGTATATACTGTTATATGACTTACGTACATGTTTTACATGTTTATAATGAACACAGACTGTTCTATGTCTTACATACAAGTTATACATGTTTATAATGAACCCACGCATTCATGTTATACATGTGTATAATGAACATAGACTTCCCTATGTCTTACATACATGTCAACATGTTTATAATGAACACAGACTGTTCAATGTCTTACATTCATGTTATATATGTTTATAATCAACACAGACTGTTCAATGTCTTACATTCATGTTATACATGTTTATAGTGAACACAGACTGTTCAATGTCTTACATTCATGTTATACACGTTTATACTGAACACATACTGTTCAATGTATCATGACAGTGTGAATGTAGATATATCTTATTTAAATGATCTTGTTCTAGCCAATGAGTGCTACGTCTACGTCTAATTATTTTATTAGAGATTCAACCCTTTGTTAAACTAACAAAACAAAATGGAAAGCAATCTATGGCATTAGTACATATTATGCGTATTAGTACATATTAGTACATATTAGTGCGTATTAATAATATTAGTACATATTAGTGCGTATTAGTACATATTAGTGCGTATTAGTACATATTAGTACATATTAGTGCGTACTAGTACATAATATAGTACGTTTTGTTTACTTAGTACATGAAATATCTTTTTACTTTCCCGTTCAACCAGGATTAGTTGGATTATGAAGCCGACCTTGTTGATATTTTTGTTGACGCCATAAATCCACTGGATTACGTACTTATGACTTGAGAGATTACAGTGAAGTAGATAATTATGACTTAAAGAAAATTATTATGAATGTGTTTGATATAACAGGAATCCAATGGATTAAATAGCGGATCTTTTGAAGTATACATAGTTTTCTTAATTGCATATATCGTTGGTAGTCTTCAGTGTAAACAATAAATTTTGATTTCACAGTTATCCAACTCAGAGATTCTCAAAATAAATGGACCTACCCAAACCTCAATCATCACTTCCCCTGTCATCAATGAACCATTGTAAATTAAAATTTGATGAATATATATATATACATATATATATATATATATATATATATATATATATATATATATATATATATATATATATATACAGTCGATCCCGCTTAATTGGGACACATCGGGACCGAGGCTTTTTGTCCCAATTAAGCGGCTGTCCCAATTAAACATACACATTAACTATTGGCTTCTTGGTTTGGTTCCTTTGAGATTTGTCCCAATTAAGCGGTGTCCCAATTAAGCGGAATCCACTGTTTATCTATATAAATATATTTAATAGTTGCCTTTACATAGTATAGTAGGTTGATGTGTCATTTCCCTTGTATTACACAAGGGCCACAACTAATACTGCTGTGAGCCACTGGTTGATAAGCCCAACAAAATAAGATAAATTTCATCTACGATCTGTTGCTTTGACTTTCGGTTATTTTCGGTAATTAGCCAGTTCATCTATCATAGCGCACCGCCCATAATACAAACTTTGGCTCTTCCCCCTCTGATACCATCTGTAACATCTGTCTCTCTACCCTGTTTACCTGCATCTTCTCAATTCTCTCTTCCTCTGCCTCCCCTCTCTCTCTATATATATATCTATCTCTTCATCTCTCGCATTCAATGGCCCAGTCCTTACTCATTGCTTTCAATACAACACATGCTCTGATCCGTCAACATTGTTCAAAGAAATTGTTTGTCTTTTTACATGATTTAACGAAGTAAGTAAAATGGAAGAGAAAACACACAACAAAAGGAAAATATTGAAATTGTGTATTATGAATATCACTAATATTATTGTTATCCCAAAATATCATTTGTTTAATTGTTTATCCTAAATATCATTAGTATTACGACCAATCCTAAATGTAACTAGTATTATTGTTTACCTTAAATAGCACCAATGTTATTGTTTACCCTAAATCTCATAAAAGATAAATGTATTAAATTGACATCATTTGACACTTGACCTCTCTGATTAACGAAAAAAACCAAATATAATTTTCTTGCGGATAAAAACTGTAGTGTAGGGAGAAGTTGTCTGTATAACTTTAATGTATCCCCCCCCCCCAACCTTGATTGAGAAATATGATCTGACATTGTGCACCATGTGATGTAGTTCACAATCGTGCAATATTCTCTCTCTCTCTCTCTTTCTCTCTATCTTTCTCAATCAATCTATATATATATATATATATATATATATATATATATAATTTGATATGTATACATGCATGTATACACTTCCAGGTGTGGATATTCCTTAACCTCAGTCGTTTCCGTCTCACCTATCCCAGCCCAGCCCCTACTAGAGTCGGGTTCCGTGGGCGCTGGGGGTCCGTTCGTGTGAGTCAAGACATACAACATTGAGTCAGGTAACAGGAACAAATCGACTGGTTCTCAAACTTGTGCAGTTGGCGACCTACTAAGAAAACTTTTCAGTTTTCGTGACCCAAAAGTTAAGAGAGATCAATCAAAATTAATAATTTTACAATTTTTGCACACGTAGCCTAATTGATCAAATTTTTGGCTACCCACTTCAAATGGAGCTCGTAACCCACCGGTGGGTCATGACCCACACTTTAAGGACTACTGCTTTACTCGGTTACTTTGCCTGAACTAAATTGATAATATACCTTATGACCCGGAGATGTCTGGATTAGGATGATGTGTTGTCAATAGAGTCACGTGAATATATAACAGATAATACAATATTTAAATAACCAAACATGACAGATGGTGAGTGCACGGTGTGAGATATAGAGATTGGGTGAGTTAATGTGTGAGAGAGGAATAGTTCGTGTGGCTTTGTGATTGAGAAGGAAGAGATAAATCTATGCAGATGTTCGATGGCTGTATACATATATATATATATATATATATATATATATATATATATCTGTATTGTATCCACAGTTCCATCTTAGATTAACGCATGTGCATTGGAACACAACTCACCGAGCTCGCGCACAATAAAGCGTATATACATTAGATTTAGTTCTGAGGTTTTGCACATCCAAATATTTACCGCACACATCCACTATTGTACACTTGCACTACCGCACACATCCCATACCGCACACATCCCAAATCGCACACATCCCATACCGCACACATACCATACCGCACACATCCAATACCACACACATCCCATACCGCACACATCCCATACCGCACACATCCCATACCGCACACATCCACTAGTGCACACTTGCACTACCGCACACATCCCATACTGCACATATCCCATACCACACACATCCAAATATTTGCCGCACACATCCACTAGTGTACACTTGCACTACCGCACACATCCCATACCGCACACATCCCATACCGCACACGTCCCATACCGCACACATCCAAATATTTGCCGCACACATCCACTAGAGTACACTTGCACTACCGCACACATCCCATACCGCACACATCCAAATATTTACCGCACACATCCACTAGTGTACACTTGCACTACCGCAAACATCCCATACCGCGCACATCCCATACCGCACACATCCAAACATTTACCGCACACATCCACTAGTGCACACATCCTCTACCGCACACATCCCATACCGCACACATCCACTATTGCACACTTGCACTACCGCACACATCCCATACCACACACATCCACTAGTGCACACTTGCACTACCGCTCACATCCCATACCGCACACATCCCATACCGCACACATCCACTACCGCACACATCCACTAGTGCACACTTGCACTACCGCACACATCCCATACTGCACATATCCCATACCGCACACATCCAAATATTTGCCGCACACATCCACTAGTGTACACTTGCACTACCGCACACATCCCATACCGCACACATCCCATACCGCACACGTCCCATACCGCACACATCCAAATATTTGCCGCACACATCCACTAGAGTACACTTGCACTACCGCACACATCCCATACCGCACACATCCAAATGTTTACCGCACACATCCACTAGTGTACACTTGCACTACCGCACACATCCCATACCGCGCACATCCCATACCGCACACATCCAAACATTTACCGCACACATCCACTAGTGCACACATCCCATACCGCACACATCCCATACCGCACACATCCACTATTGCACACTTGCACTACCGCACACATCCCATACCGCACACATCCACTAGTGCACACTTGCACTACCGCACACATCCCATACCGCACACATCCAAATATTTACCGCACACATCCACTAGTGCACACATCCCATACCGCACACATCCCATACCGCACACATCCCATACCGCACACATCCCATACCGCACACATCCTATACCGCACAAATCCCATACCGCAGACATCCCATACCGCACAAATCCACTAGTGCACACATCCAATACCGCACACCTCCAATACCGCACACCTCCACTACCGCACACATCTAATACTGCACACATCCACTACCGCACACATCCAATACAATAAACATCCAATACTGCACATATCCAATACCGCACACATCCAATACCGCACACATCCACTACCGCACACATCCACTACCGCACACATCCAATACCGCACACATCCACTACAGCACACATCCAATAACGCACACATCCACTACCGCACACATCCACTACCGCACACATCCAATACCGCACACACCCACTACCGCACACATCTAATACTGCAGACATCCACTACCGCACACATCCAATACCGCACACATCCAATACTGCACATATCCAATACCGCACACATCCAATACCGCACACATCCACTACCGCACACATCCAATACCGCACACATCCACTACCGCACACATCCACTACCGCACACATCTCATTCCGCACACATCCCATACCGCACACATCCACTACCGCACACATCTAATACTGCACACATCCACTACCGCACACATCCAATACAGCACACATCCAATACTGCACATATCCAATACCGCACACATCCAATACCGCACACATCCACTACCGCACACCTCCACTACCGCACACATCCAATACCGCACACATCCACTACAGCACACATCCAATAACGCACACATCCACTACCGCACACATCCACTTCCGCACACATCCAATACCGCACACATCCACTACCGCACACATCTAATACTGCACACATCCACTACCGCACACATCCAATACAGCACACATCCAATACTGCACATATCCAATACCGCACACATGCAATACCGCACACATCCACTACCGCACACATCCAATACCGCACACATCCAATACCGCACACGTCCACTACAGCACACATCCACTACCGCACACATCCACTACCGCACACATCCAATACCGCACACATCCACTACCGCACACATCAAATTCCGCACACATCCTATACCGCACACATTCAATACCGCACACATCCACTGCCGCACACATCCAATACCGCACACATCCACTACCGCACACATCCAATATCGCACACATCCACTACCGCACACATCCCATACAGCACACATCCACTACCGCACACATCCCATACCGCACACATCCACTACCGCACACATCCAATATCGCACACATCCAATACCGCACACATTTAATACCGCACACATCCACTACCGCACACATCCAATATCGCACATATCCACTACCGCACACATCCCATACCGCACACATCCACTACCGCACACATCCCATACCGCACACATCCACTACCGCACACATCCAATATCGCACACATCCAATACCGCACACATTTAATACCGCACACATCCAATATCGCGCAAATCCAATACCGCACACATCCAATACCGCACACATCCAACATCGCGCACATCCCATACCGCAAACATCCAATACCGCACACATCCACTACGGCACACATCTTACATCGCGAACATCCCATACCGCTCATATCCAATACCGCACACATCCACTACCGCACACATCCAATACCGCACACATCCAATTCCGCACACATCCACTACAACACACATCCAAATATTTACCGCACACATCCACTACCGCACACATCCCATACCGCACACATCCACTACCGCACACATCCCATACCGCACACATCCGCTACCGCACACATCCAATATCGCACACATCCAATACCGCACACATTTAATACCGCACACATCCACTACCGCACACATCCAATATCGCACATATCCACTACCGCACACATCCACTGGTGCACACTTGCACTACCGCACACATCCCATACCGCACACATCTAAATATTTACCGCACACATCCACTAGTGCACACATCCCATACCGCACACATCCCATACCGCACACATCCCATACCGCACACATCCTATACCGCACAAATCCCATACCGCACACATCCCATACCGCACACATCCACTAGTGCACACATCCAATACCGCACACCTCCAATACCGCACACATCCACTACCGCACACACCCACTACCGCACACATCCAATACCGCACACATCCACTACCGCACACATCCCATACCGCACACATCCACTACCGCACACATCCATTACTGCACACATCCAATACCGCACACATCCAATACCGCACACACTCACTACCACACACATCCAATACTGCACACATCCAATACCGCACACATCCAATACCGCACACATCCACTACCGCACACATCCACTACCGCACACATCCAATAACGCACACATCCACTACCGCACACATCCACTTCCGCACACATCCAATACCGCACACATCCACTACCGCACACATCTAATACTGCACACATCCACTACCGCACACATCCAATACAGCACACATCCAATACTGCACATATCCAATACCGCACACATCCAATACCGCACACATCCACTACCGCACACATCCACTACCGCACACATCCAATACCGCACACATCCACTACAGCACACATCCAATAACGCACACATCCACTACCGCACACATCCACTTCCGCACACATCCAATACCGCACACATCCACTACCGCACACATCTAATACTGCACACATCCACTACCGCACACATCCAATACAGCACACATCCAATACTGCACATATCCAATACCGCACACATCCAATACCGCACACATCCACTACCGCACACATCCAATACCGCACACATCCAATACCGCACACATCCCATACCGCACACATCCACTACCGCACACATCCACTACCGCACACATCCAATACTGCAAACATCCAATACCGCACACATCCAATACCGCACACATCCACTACCGCACACATCCCATACCGCACACATCCACTACCGCACACATCCAATACTGCACACATCCAATACCGCACACATCCACTACCGCACACGTCCAATACCGCACACATCTAATTCCGCACACATCCCATACCGCACACATCCAATACCGCACACATCCACTACCGCACACATCCAATACCGCACACATCCACTACCGCACATATCCAATATCGCACACATCCACTACCGCACACATCCCATATCGCACACATCCACTACCGCACACATCCCATACCGCACACATCCACTACCGCACACATCCAATATCGCACACATCCACTTCCGCACACATCCAATACCGCACACATCCAATACCGCACACATCCAATATCGCGCAAATCCCATACCGCACACATCCAATACCGCACACATCCACTACCGCACACATCCAATAACGCACACATCCACTACCGCACACATCCAATACCGCACACATCTAATTCCGCACACATCCAATGCCGCACACCTCCAATACCGCACACATCCACTACCGCACACATCCACTACCGCACACATCCAATATCGCACACATCCAATACCGCACACATTTAATACCGCACACATCCAATATCGCGCAAATCCAATACCGCACACATCCAATACCGCACACATCCAACATCGCGCACATCCCATACCGCAAACATCCAATACCGCACACATCCACTACGGCACACATCTTACATCGCGAACATCCCATACCGCTCATATCCAATACCGCACACATCCACTACCGCACACATCCAATACCGCACACATCCAATTCCGCACACATCCACTACAACACACATCCAAATATTTACCGCACACATCCACTACCGCACACATCCCATACCGCACACATCCACTACCGCACACATCCCATACCGCACACATCCGCTACCGCACACATCCAATATCGCACACATCCAATACCGCACACATTTAATACCGCACACATCCACTACCGCACACATCCAATATCGCACATATCCACTACCGCACACATCCACTGGTGCACACTTGCACTACCGCACACATCCCATACCGCACACATCTAAATATTTACCGCACACATCCACTAGTGCACACATCCCATACCGCACACATCCCATACCGCACACATCCCATACCGCACACATCCTATACCGCACAAATCCCATACCGCACACATCCCATACCGCACACATCCACTAGTGCACACATCCAATACCGCACACCTCCAATACCGCACACATCCACTACCGCACACACCCACTACCGCACACATCCAATACCGCACACATCCACTACCGCACACATCCCATACCGCACACATCCACTACCGCACACATCCATTACTGCACACATCCAATACCGCACACATCCAATACCGCACACACTCACTACCACACACATCCAATACTGCACACATCCAATACCGCACACATCCAATACCGCACACATCCACTACCGCACACATCCACTACCGCACACATCAATAACGCACACATCCACTACCGCACACATCCACTTCCGCACACATCCAATACCGCACACATCCACTACCGCACACATCTAATACTGCACACATCCACTACCGCACACATCCAATACAGCACACATCCAATACTGCACATATCCAATACCGCACACATCCAATACCGCACACATCCACTACCGCACACATCCACTACCGCACACATCCAATACCGCACACATCCACTACAGCACACATCCAATAACGCACACATCCACTACCGCACACATCCACTTCCGCACACATCCAATACCGCACACATCCACTACCGCACACATCTAATACTGCACACATCCACTACCGCACACATCCAATACAGCACACATCCAATACCGCACACATCCAATACCGCACACATCCAATACCGCACACATCCAATACCGCACACATCCAATACCGCACACATCCAATACCGCACACATCCCATACCGCACACATCCACTACCGCACACATCCACTACCGCACACATCCAATACTGCACACATCCAATACCGCACACATCCAATACCGCACACATCCACTACCGCACACATCCCATACCGCACACATCCACTACCGCACACATCCAATACTGCACACATCCAATACCGCACACATCCACTACCGCACACGTCCAATACCGCACACATCTAATTCCGCACACATCCCATACCGCACAAATCCAATACCGCACACATCCACTACCGCACACATCCAATACCGCACAAATCCACTACCGCACACATCCAATATCGCACACATCCACTACCGCACACATCCCATATCGCACACATCCACTACCGCACACATCCCATACCGCACACATCCACTACCGCACACATCCAATATCGCACACATCCACTTCCGCACACATCCAATACCGCACACATCCAATACCGCACACATCCAATATCGCGCAAATCCCATACCGCACACATCCAATACCGCACACATCCACTACCGCACACATCCAATAACGCACACATCCACTACCGCACACATCCAATACCGCACACATCTAATTCCGCACACATCCAATGCCGCACACCTCCAATACCGCACACATCCACTACCGCACACATCCACTACCGCACACATCCAATACCGCACACATCCACTACCGCACACATCCCATACCGCACACATTAACTACCGCACACATCCAATACTGCACACATCCAATACTGCACACATCCAATACCGCACACATCCACTACCGCACACATCCAATACCGCACACATCTAATTCCGCACATCCAATACCGCACACATCCAATACCGCACACATCCACTACCGCAAACATCCCATACCGCACACATCCACTACCGCACACATCTTTTACTGCACACATCCAATACCGCACACATCCAATACCGCACACATCCACTACCACACACATCCCATACCGCACATGTCCACTACCGCACACATCCAACATCGCGCACAACCACTACCGCACACATCCACTACCGCACACATCCAATACCGCACATATCCACTACCGCACACATCCAATACCTTACACATCCACTACCGCACACATCCAATACTGCACACATCCACTACCGCACACTTCCCATACCGCACACATCCACTACCGCACACATCCCATACCGCACACATCCACTACCGCACACATCCAATATCGCACACATCCAATATCGCGCAAATCCAATACCGCACACATCCACTACCGCACACTTCCACTACCGCACACATCCACTTCCGCACACATCTAATACCGCACACATCCACTACCGCACACATCTAATACCGCACACATCCAATATCGCGCAAATCCAATACCGCACACATCCACTACCGCACACTTCCACTACCGCACACATCCACTTCCGCACACATCTAATACCGCACACATCCACTACCGCACACATCTAATACTGCACACATCCACTACCGCACACATCCAATACAGCACACATCCAATACTGCACATATCCAATACCGCACACATCTAATACCGCACACATCCACTACCGCACACATCCAATACCGCACACATCCAATACCGCACACATCCAATACCGCACACATCCACTACAGCACACATCCACTACAGCACACATCCACTACCGCACACATCCAATACTGCACACATCCAATACCGCACACATCCAATACCGCACACATCCACTACCGCACACTTCCAATACCGCACACATCCACTACCGCACACATCCAATACTGCACACATCCAATACCGCACACATCCACTACCGCACACATCTAATTCCGCACACATCCCATACCGCACACATCCAATACCGCACACATCCACTACCGCACACATCCAATACCGCACACATCCACTACCGCACACATCCACTACCGCACACATCCAATATCGCACACATCCACTACCGCACACATCCACTACCGCACACATCCAATATCGCACACATCCACTACCGCACACATCCCATACCGCACACATCCCATACCGCACACATCCACTACCGCACACATCCAATATCGCACACATCCACTACCGCACACATCTAATACCGCACACATCCAATATCGCGCAAATCCAATACCGCACACATCCACTACCGCACACTTCCACTACCGCACACATCCACTTCCGCACACATCTAATACCGCACACATCCACTACCGCACACATCTAATACTGCACACATCCACTACCGCACACATCCAATACAGCACACATCCAATACTGCACATATCCAATACCGCACACATCTAATACCGCACACATCCACTACCGCACACATCCAATACCGCACACATCCAATACCGCACACATCCAATACCGCACACATCCACTACAGCACACATCCACTACAGCACACATCCACTACCGCACACATCCAATACTGCACACATCCAATACCGCACACATCCAATACCGCACACATCCACTACCGCACACATCCAATACCGCACACATCCACTACCGCACACATCCAATACTGCACACATCCAATACCGCACACATCCACTACCGCACACATCTAATTCCGCACACATCCCATACCGCACACATCCAATACCGCACACATCCACTACCGCACACATCCAATACCGCACACATCCACTACCGCACACATCCACTACCGCACACATCCAATATCGCACACATCCACTACCGCACACATCCACTACCGCACACATCCAATATCGCACACATCCACTACCGCACACATCCCATACCGCACACATCCCATACCGCACACATCCACTACCGCACACATCCAATATCGCACACATCCAATACCGCACACATCCAATACCGCACACATCCAATATCGCGCAAATCCCATACCGCACATATCCAATACCGCACACATCCAATATCGCGCAAATCCCATACCGCACACATCCAATACCGCACACATCCAACATCGCGCACATCCCATACAGCACACATCCACTACCGCACACATCCACTACCGCACACATCCAATACCGCACACATCCCATACCGCACACATCCACTAGTGTACACTTGCACTACCGCACACATCCCATACCGCACACATCCAAATATTTACCACACACATCCACTATTGCACACTTGCACCACCGCACACATCCCATACCGCACACATCCACTAGTGCACACTTGCACTACCGCACACATTCCATACCGCGCACATCTCATACCGCACACATCCAAACATTTACCGCACACATCCACTAGTGCACACATCCTCTACCGCACACATCCCATTCCGCACACATCCACTATTGCACACTTGCACTACCGCACACATCCCATACCGCACACATCCACTAGTGCACACTTGCACTACCGCACACATTCCATACCGCACACATCCAAATATTTACCGCACACATCCACTAGTGCACACATCCCATACCGCACACATCCCATACCGCACACATCCACTACCGCACACATCCACTACCGCACACATCCAATACCGCACACATCCACTACCGCACACATCCCATACCGCACACATCCACTACCGCACACATCCATTACTGCACACATCCAATACCGCACACATCCAATACCGCACACATCCACTACCGCACACATCCAATACCGCACACATCCACTACCGCACACATCCAATAACGCACACATCCACTACCGCACACATCCACTTCCGCACACATCCACTACTGCACACATCCAATACTGCACACATCCAATACCGCACACATCCAATACCGCACACATCCACTACCGCACACATCCCATACCGCACAAATCCACTACCGCACACATCCAATACTGCACACATCCAATACCGCACACATCCACTACCGCACACATCCAATACTGCACACAATCAATACCGCACACATCCACTACCGCACACATCCACTTCCGCACCCATCCACTACTGCACACATCCAATACTGCACACATCCAATACCGCACACATCCAATACCGCACACATCCACTACCGCACACATCCCATACCGCACACATCCACTACCGCACACATCCAATACTGCACACATCCAATACCGCACACATCCAATACCGCACACATCCACTACCGCACACATCCAATACCGCACACATCCACTACCGCACACATCCAATAACGCACACATCCACTACCGCACACATCCACTTCCGCACCCATCCTCTACTGCACACATCCAATACTGCACACATCCAATACCGCACACATCCAATACCGCACACATCCACTACCGCACACATCCCATACCGCACACATCCACTACCGCACACATCCAATACTGCACACAATCAATACCGCACACATCCACTACCGCACACATCCAATTCCGCACACATCTAATTCCGCACACATCCCATACCGCACACATCCAATACCGCACACGTCCACTACCGCACACATCCAATACCGCACACATCCACTACCGCACACATCCAATATCGCACACATCCACTACCGCACACATCCCATACCGCACACATCCACTACCGCACACATCCCATACCGCACACATCCACCACCGCAAACATCCAATATCGCACACATCCACTTCCGCATACATCCAATACCGCACACATCCAATACCGCACACATCCAATATCGCGCAAATCCCATACCGCACACATCCAATACCGCACACATCCAACATCGCGCACATCCCATACCGCACACATCCAATACCGCACACATCCACTACCACACACATCCCATACCGCACACATCCAATACCGCACACATGCACTACGGCACACTTCCAACATCGCGAACATCCCATACCGCACACATCCAATACCGCACACATCCACTTCCGCACACATCCAATACCGCACACATCCCATACCGCACACATCCACTACCGCACACATCCACTACCGCACACATCCAATACCGCACACATCCAATACCGCACACATCCACTACCGCACACATCTAACATCGCACACATCCCATACAGCACACATCCAATAACGCACTCAGCCTTCGGTAAATTAAATGAAGCAATGACTGTATATTGAATAATGTTAAAATTTTTGTTTAAATCTCTCATTGGAAATATAGTTAGCGTGGGTCTCTTGGCGAAGCTTTTTTAAGGGCCATAGGCGGAGAAAAATTTAGTTTCTTGGCAACAGTACTTTTGGGGAATGATACAACGGTACATTTAAGGCATCTAAAACGCTCTCAATCTAGCGGTTTATAGTATTATTGCCCAAAATATGAGTTCCAACATAGCAGTGGTGTGGTTTGGGGGGGGGGTGTCGAAGAAGCTCTTGTTCGCCATCTATAAAAGTGACTCTGATTGTTTATAGGACATCGCTAAATGTATTTATATTCTGGAGCAAACAGTTATATATTAATTAGGCCAGGAGGTTTCATGAAACATTCTATTTTGATAGGCAAATATAGCTTTTTTTGGGATGCATATTACATTTTATAGCAGTATATAGCAGTGTATATCTGCGTTGAGCGGCATAAAAGCAATTTATAGCATATACTAGCAGCGTAAAAGCTGTGTATAGAACTGTACAGTGGTATATTGCAGTATGTATCAATAGCAGTGCACATCAGTTCATAGTTATCTATAGTAGTATATAGCAGTATATATCAATAGCAGTGCACATCAGTGCACATCAGTTCATAGTTGTCTATAGTTGTATATGTTAGCATATATCAGTAGCAGTTCACATCAGTTCATAGCAGTTCCTAGTTATCTATAGTAGTATATGGCAGTATATATCAATAGCAGTGCACATCAGTTCAGAGCAGTTCCTAGTTATCTATAGTAGTATATGGCAGTATATATCAATAGCAGTGCACATCAGTTCATAGCAGTTCCTAGTTATCTATAGTAGTATATGGCAGTATATATCAATAGCAGTGCACATAAGTTCACAGCAGTTCATAGTTATCTACAGTAGTATATGGCAGTATATATCAATAGCAGTGCACATAAGTTCACAGCAGTTCATAGTTATCTACAGTAGTATATATCGGTATATATGATGAGCACGGATGCCAATGTTGTTCTTTTCAAAAGCAATGAATTTTGTATTAAAAATACCAAGATCCAAACTAAAAAAAACACGATTATAAACACAGAACAATTAAAAACACTAGCGCTCTAGGACTTGAACAATTTGAAATCCGAACAATAAACTGATATAACTCTTACTTAAACCTGTTCGTATTTTAAAATATGAACGTGAAATAATTTTATAAGTTTTTTACCCTTTTTTCTTTCTGATCTTTTTTCAATTATGTATTTTATTATTATAAAACTTGTTGCATTCAAATATTTACATGTGTGCCTTGAAACCGACAATATTGACTGTTTATATATTTTAAACCTTTACTTAGGGTTGATGCTGGGGTCGGTTCCAGTACCGGATGGCTCTTGTTTTTATGATTGACTTGGAGAAAGAGATTCAAAACAACCGATTCGAAATGTGTACAAGTTACATTTATAGATAGGACTTTAGTCCAAAAAATAAAGGAACTCGTCAGTTAAAATATGTTATATGTGACCTAAATAGTACCAGCCTCAGGCTATTCCCTTCTGATTGCTCACCCTCACGATACAGTATGATTACCAAATGAGCTTGTGACTCTTCACCTCCTGCGTTCTCTCTCCCCCCCCCACCCCCCCACCCCTCATGGCACCACAATATCCCGCTTTTGATTTATGTCGCTGGTTCGTTACGATGAATGGTTGGTTTAAATTTTTCTACCAGTGAATTTTTAATTTCTTCAATATTCTCTCTCGCTCTCTCTGTCTCTCTCTTTCTCTCGCTCTCCTCTCTCTTTCTCTCTCCTCTCTCTCTCTCCTCTTTCTCTCTCATCTCTCTCTCTCTCTCTCTCTCTCTCTCTCACTCACTCTCGTTGTAAGATATACCCTCCCCCCTCTCTATTGACCTACATAAGTACCTACCAGTAGAAAGCCTCCAGTGAGCCATTAGTTGAAAGTTGATCTATTCTAGCAACAATGTGACCCGACCCCATCTTGAAACGAGCATACTATCTAGTACGTGCTACTTTCATTCCGATATCTCTGTGCTACTTTCATTCCAGTATCTCTGTGCTACTTTCATTCCAATATCTCTATGCTACTTTCATTCCAGTATCTCTGTGCTACTTTCATTCCAAGGTATATGTGCTAATTTCATTCCAGTATCTCTGTGCTACTTTCATTCCAATGTCTCTGTGCTACTTCCATCCCAATATCTCTGTGCTACTTTCATTCCAGTATCTCTGTGCTACTTTCATTCCAATGTATATGTGCTACTCTCATTCCAATGTATCTGTGCTATTCTCATTCCAACATCTCTGTACTACTTTCATTTATTTTGAATGGCTTTAGTCCACAAAAAAATCAAATCAACAACAACAAACACAAACAAGATTGTCTATGATTGTCAAAATAAAACAGAGGAACCAATCCTAAAGAAAAAAATAACGCAAGATCCTATGAGAGCAAACCATTTTTTGGGCAGCCATTTTTATTAGAGCATTGCCATGGAGAATGGGGAAAGTTCATTGTGAAATACTTTCGTTCGATTCTCTGGACTAAAAAATGTGGTACCGAGGTGGATGGATTCAAAATATTTCAAAACAAATACACTTCACCATTACTGTACTTACCTTGTTAAACTTTCATTGTTTCTATTGTTCTACTTTCCTATAACTAAAAGTAAACTGTCATTACAAATTTACAACACGTTCTGTATGTTCGTCAAGTTGTTAGGTGGTCCACCGTCACTTGTACATTGCCACATTTGGTAAACCCATGGCTAAATTTATCAGAGAAACTTCTGTTGACTGAAAAGCCTTAGCCCTGTTTTGTATCGACTGTTAATAGTTGAAGGCTTTTTTATTTTGTATCATATGTGATCATGGACGCCGAGAGCCAACAAGGGCCCCCAGGGCAGGACATAATTGCGGGCCCCTAAATAAACAATGAGTCGTGAAAAAATTGACGTGGTCGGGGCGGCCGGGCCCCTTTACAGATGTGGGCCCCCTGGCAATGACTCACCCCCCCCCGACCCTCCCCCCTCTCGGCGTGCCTGTATATAATTGATATTTAATAACAGCGAAGTTACTGCCAGAAGCAAGAGAACTGATTTAGCGTAACAATGTTTTGTTTACACAACAGTAAACAGATGTGATATATTCGTAAGCCATTTTTTTTTTTTGCTTTCATTCAAGACTCTATATATTATATATTTTCTTATGAGATTCTACTCATAAGAATGAAAATAAAATATAAACACCAAGAAAAAACCCAGAAAAACCCAGAATCCGATATACATGGGAGCTAATAATGTAGGTAAACGCACAAGTTTCAAATAACAGCTCACAGGATTATCTCTCACTGCATGTTTTATTGTTTCTAGCCCCCCCCCCCAACCATCCACAGCAGAATCTTCGGGCGAGCATATGACGTGAAAATATTTGTGTAGCTGATAAAGACATTGTCATGTTGCTGGCTGCTAGAAAATGTCATCGTGGACAAAGTTTTAAATAATTAGCGTGAGAAAATATGAGAGAAAGTTAAACAAACTCAGACACAGAAGTTTGTTGTCAATAGCAACAAAAATAACAGGTCAAACTTTACGCGATCATCGTCTGCGTCTGAAAACTGAAATATGAACTTTAAAAAAAAAAAAAAAAATTTGTATTGTTCGTACGCACACATAGAGAGATACACTCTGTAACTCACACATGTGCACACACAGAGAGATACACTCTGTCACTCACACACGTGCACACACAGAGAGATACACTCTGTCACTCACACACGTGCACACACAGAGAGATACACTCTGTCACTCACACACGTGCACACACAGAGAGATACACTCACTCACACACGTGCACACACAGAGAGATACACTCTCTCACTCACACACGTGCACACACAGAGAGATACACTCACACACACACGTGCACACACAGAGAGATACACTCACACACACACGTGCACACACAGAGAGATACACTCACTCACACACGTGCACACACAGAGAGATACACTCTCTCACTCACACACCTGCACACACAGAGAGATACACTCACACACACACGTGCACACACAGAGAGATACACTCACACACACACGTGCACACACAGAGAGATACACTCACACACACACACACACAAACTAGCTCTTTCTTTCATTCTCTCCCTTTCTCCACACACAATCTCAGACACACACCCCCACCACAATCTCAGACACAAACATTCTCCCCCTCCACACACACAATCCTAGAACTTCTCCCTTCACAATCTCATACACATATTCCCCCCAACACACAATCCCAGATTCTCCCCCCCCCTCTTTACAATCTCATACACATATTTCCCCCCCCACCCCAACACACACACAATCCCAGACACACTTAGTGTTGGACGACAACGGTGAAATGAAATTCTATGGGAAACAAATTTAATTCTCTGGCTGAAACATTTTGTCGTGGGGCTGAACACTTGAGAGACAGTTTATGAAGAAACTTTAATACATTCACGTACATGACAGATAGTTCATAGCTTGTAGTGACTGGTTACTACTATATGTAGCATTATTGGCTATACAGGATGGTTTGTACTGTAACATATAAACATCGTGTCTCGTGTAGAGAGAAACCTTTCATATCACATCCTTTACGTATATATTTTTGGAATGCATTTTGTTATTCTGTTGGAAAGTACGTTAAATATATTAGTATAGATTGTGTTGTATCTAAAAATAGTTGTAATTAGTTCACAAAATATTATATGGTATCAGTGGCGTACTTAGTGGGGGGGGGGCGGTGGGTGCGATCCACTCCGGGCGGCACTTTTTTATTATTTTTTTTTTTTGGGGGGCGGCAAAAATGTATAGATTAAACTGAAATACCTAAATGAGAGGGCGGCAAAATCGTCTGGTATTGTTTGTTTTCTTAAAAAATAAAATTCGTGGTTTACAAATGAACTAAGTTGGTAACACATTAGTTGGACATTAGTTGGTAATATCTCAAGCAAAATTATTAGTATTCTTTTAAAGAAATATATATTATTTGTATTAAACGAGAATTAAAATGTGTTTAGTTTTATTTAAACTTTCATTGGCTTTTTAATTTTATACACCGATAAAAAAAAAAAGCTTCCCTTCGGGGATGCCCCTGTGTTTGATTACGTAATAATGATCGCAAATTGACCATCACTTCCTGTTGCAACAACATACTGGTTCAAAGTTCGTCACCTCCATTTCGATGACAACTTCCGTATTTTAATTAACTATTACAACAATTAAGTGTTTATTAAGGAAGTGATAAAAAAAAATCACTCGAGACGTCCATGCAGCCTCAAGGGGAACATAATTTATTCAGAGCCGTTTTGTTTTTTATGGGAAATTGTGGGTGGTTCTTCTGATAAAATGTCGACAAATCCTGGACCTTTATATGTTTTAAACAACTGTACTCCCCCCCCTCCCTCATACCATCGAGCCCCCAAACATTTTATCACGGGGCCCATAGCAAGTGATCAGAGTGCCCTTCCCCTGAACCGCTGACAGTCAACTGGACAGAATCTCTTGAGTAGTGATCGTCGAAACATTGAGTGGATCAGTGGACCTACCAATTCCTGACCAATTTAAAAAAAAAAAACTAAATACATGACACGATTTAAGAAAAAAAGATTTACCCAAACCGGATGTAAACAGAACTTGATAAATAGTTGTTTTTTTTTTTAAATACAGTCGATTCCGCTTAAATGGGACACATCGGGACGGAGGCTTTTTGTCCCAATTAAACATACAAATTTACCATTGGCTTCTTGGTTTGGTTTCTTTGAGATTTGTCCCAAATAAGCGGCTGTCCCAACTAAGTGGTGTCCCATTAAGGCGGAATCCACTGTATAAAACTATTTTGATGAATAATTTTCCCCATTAGTGTTTCTTGTTATAGACGGATGGCCGAGCAGTGAGAGTCCTGCCGGCTCCAGAGGCGTACCTAGGTTGGGGGAGGGGGGTCCAAATTCGAAAGTCCCCCTCGGGTCCCTGCTTGACTGGGGCCCCCAAACTATTTTTTAACATACAATATTAAGTACATCATCTCATGGCGTGGTGTCGAATGTCAAAATGCAGGGACCCCCCCCCCCAAATAGTCCAAGCCTGCTCGGGCCCCAAAATCCTTATGTTCGGCAATGCCCGATTCTAACTCTATGTGTGGACCAAGGAAATTTTCCCGGGTGAAATTTGGTGTTAATTCCCTAAAATCCACCCAGCTTTAAATGGCTACCTGACATTAGTCAGGGAAGTGAAAGCGGTTGGGCGTTGTGCTAAACCACACAACCATATGATGTGTTTAAAGAACCAGATGAATTCTTCACTTCATCTACCATGATGGCGTACTATACTCAAGGAACTTTTCTTTATGAAATCCCGCTGATTAGGCAGCGTACACAATCTGAAAGACAAGAGCTAGCACATTGATAAATGTATACACATAGGTCAGTGTTTGGTCTCTGACTCACCCATTCTGTCAGTCAATGTATCCGAGCACAAGGTGGTCTGCTTCACGGAGTTGTATTTACGTGGAAACAATGTGTATAACAAACACTATCGTACCAAAGATACACCTCAGTCCACCGACCGTACAGACAGTGGATAAAATGAAAGTAACCCGCGCTTTGATCTATTAATAGCTCAAGGGGAAGTCACACGACTGACTTAGCGTTAGCTCCCTTTGCCTTACTCTCTCCCCCCCCCCACCATTTTTTTTTCTTGGGCTATTTTGTTATATTCGTTATCTAGCCAGTAGCATCTTGCCCTCCATCTCCCACCCCCCACCATTTTTTTTCTTGGGCTATTTTGTTATATTCGTTATCTAGCCAGTAGCATCTTGCCCTCCATCTCCCACCTCCCACCATTTTTTTTCTTGGGCTATTTTGTTATATTCGTTATCTAGCCAGTAGCATCTTGCCCTCCATCTCCCACCCCCCACCATTTTTTTTCTTGGGCTATTTTGTTATATTCGTTATCTAGCCAGTAGCATCTTGCCCTCACCCCCCACCCCACTCCCTTTTCAACAACAACAGTCTTACTATCTCATTGTCTGGCTCTACCCTTCCCTACAGCCAGTGATACAACGTCCTTGGCTGATGTGGTTAACAGACTTTCATGATTTTTATCAAATTTCGTGTCTGTCATGCTCAGAACTAAAGGAGGAAAAGTGGAGGAGGTTATAATGAGTGGCTAGAGAAATAGAGAAGATGTATAGTGGTCGGAAACTGTTTTTTTTAATTTGGGTGAATGGTTTGTAACCATCACTGTGATAGTCATTAAGATGATTCTATCATTTCTACTCACACTGTCATTGTCCGGTTGTTATGAGTGACCATCTCACAAATCAGGTGATACATGACTACGGGCGTAAGCCAGAGTTTCCCATGCAGTTAAACATGAGTACTCATTTTTGAGGCGTTCTGGATGACACGCAAGCTAGAATGGCTGTCTAGGGCCCCCACAGCGGACAAGCCCCAACCACACCCACACCATCCAGTACAGTCATATCCAATCTGATGTCATAAGGGCCCAAACATATACTTTAGTTTAGGGCCCCAATAATCTTAAAATCATAATCTGGACCGCCTAAATCCTAAATCTAAAATTATAAATTGGACCGCCTAAATCCTAAATCTAAAATTATAATCTGGACCGCCTAAATCCTAAATCTAAAACTATAATCTGGACCGCCTAAATCCTAAATCTAAAATTTTAATCTGGGCCGCCTAAATCCTAAATCTAAAACTATAATCTGGACCGCCTAAATCCTAAATCTAAAATTATTATCTGGACCGCCTAAATCCTAAATCTAAAATTATAATCTGGACCGCCTAAATCCTAAATCTAAAATTATAATCTGGACAGCCTAAATCCGAATAACCACTCTGCTCAAAGTGCCATTGTCTGCTGAATTGACCAATACATACAACGGATGATAAATGTCCACAGGCAGAGGCCAGAATTGTCCCAGTCAGATAAAGTAAAGATCGTAAAGTTCAGAGTTCTTCAATCCGTGTAGATACTTAGTCCAGACAAATGTTCCAGGTTGTTTAACATTCCCCTGGCGACTTAACGACCAATCTCTGCCTTTCAGATAACACCGCAAGTCTGCATCACGTACTAAGTATCTACTTCCAGGTTATGTACCCGCCATATGGTGGTAATTCACATTTGTATGGTCGCTCTTTGTGCACATCTATATGTTCTTTATATGTACGCTGTATTCATATATGATTGGAAGAAATGCATCAACTTATAATCCATCATTTTCATTTTACCTTTATGATTGGTGTCTAGTTGATTATTAATCTTTATATGTACGATGTATTTATAAATGATTGGAAGAAATGCATCAACTTAAAATCCATCATTTTCATTTTATGATTGGTGTCTATTTGATTATTAATCTTTATATTCATATGTTTTTTTTTGTTTGTTTGTTTGTTTTTTCTAATTCTAACTTAACATTAATAAAGACGAATTAAACTAAAGTTCATTTACATTTCAAATGTTGAAGTTTTGAAAACTTTTCGCGGGCTATCGTAAATATTTAATATTGTGGTCATTATTTTTTTCACATGAAATACATTATTTTAAAAAAAACATCACAGTAGCTAATGAAGTGACAGTACTATTCACTAAACATTAATTATGAATGGGGGTTTTACTTGTATTTAACCAATTTTCTTGGAAATAGTTTTCAACGAACTGAATTGCTCACTAGGTGCAGTATTAATAAGAGACACTGTCAAATATTTGTCTCAATAAGAATAAATATATAGACAACTGAAATGTATAGAAATACTTCTACAAATTCTATTTTAAATGTATTATTGATTAAAAAAAATTATAAACGCATTTCGCTTAAATAAATAGGTACACTATCAGCGAAGACAAATAAAAACATCGATAGTCTGAAAATGACTGAAAGTAGATACACAAATATGTTGAGTCCAATAATAACTGGCAGCAAAGACACAACATTCTTTAGTCCAATAATAATTATAGTATTTGAAAAGTAAACTAATTGAAAATTTGACGGTCATTGTCATTTCTTTATTGAATTATTACCTGTAAGTTCCATAGTCCTAATTAAGGGTTAAAGGTTGCCATTATTATAGCTTACAGTTATTAATTATCAATCACTGCTATAGCTTATAGTAATTAATTACCAATGACTGCTATAACCTAGAGTTATTAATTACCAATTACTGCTATAGCTTATAGTAATTAATTACCAATGACTGCTATAACCTAAAGTTATTAATTACCAATTACTGCTATAGCTTATAGTAATTAATTACCAATGACTGCTATAACCTAAAGTTATTAATTACCAATTACTGCTATAGCTTATAGTAATTAATTACCAATGACTGCTATAACCTAAAGTTATTAATTACCAATCACTGCTATAACTTATAGGCAGGTACATCTTATCATATAGACACAGTCACCACTGTACCTGGTGACTACGAACATACAGAATCCAGCTAAAGTCAGAAAAACCCAATGTACAATATTTATAGCATGGGGAATTCCCCACTAAGTTCTTTAGATAAAAAAGTGCCTGGAGCCCCAAGGAGATTATAAAACTGACCTGCCTACAACTATTTCTCACAAGTCATTTCACGTTATCGGGAGTTCAAAGTTTCACTTCATCCTCTGTAATCTGGACTGCACCCAGCAAACTCGGTCAGATGGGGAAAAAAAAATTCCCGTTGAGTTGGTCTGTGACTGAGGCTGTCTATGTGTCGTCATTTCTCTTCACCTAGCTAGACACCTGCTCACCTGCCTCTGACAGATAAACAGCTGGACAGCCTGAGACAGGACAGATTAGTATCCTATCACATCAAGGACAATTCCAGCAGCCACTTTTCTCCGAATTTTTTTTTTTAGTTTTATAGGTCAGTCGACTTGTGACTCCGATAAAGACGAGCACAACACAGCTCATTTGTTTATTTGGATTTATTTCTGGAACTATCTCCAGCACACACAAATATGTCTTAGCTTCGGGAATTGGTGATTGTTGCTTGTGAACGGAGTAGAGAGGTGCACTGTATATTTATAACTCTGTAAACTGTCAGGGTGTTTATGAGGTCTGCCTGGAGCCACAAGATTTTTTAACACACACACACACACACACACAAGCGGGTGCTCACACAACTATACACAAAAATACACATTTACAAATAAGAAGCATTCATACACATACAGGCACCTACAAACAATACACCCTTTCATATTAACTATCATACATACACACAATACACCCTTACAGACATCTGACCTTCAAGATAAGCGTCTAGGAACACGAAACCCTTTTTCGCACGTGACTTTTTCGCGCGGAAGATTCCGTAGCGCAATGCCGTATACTGTACTCTGAAAAATACAAACAACTAAAATATGTGAAATAGCACTTGTTAACTGACCAGTAATAAGAACATTTTCTAATTTTGTTTTGGCTTGTAAATATTGTTCGAGTCTAAAAACAGACTTCCTACAGTTTTCCTGAAGCTTTCAATGTAGGCACTCGACTTGACGTAATTAAAAAAATAAATAAAAACAGAATGTTTATATTGTTGTGTTTTAGTTTGTGAGTTGCGCGACAGAATATTTGCTGTCAGAAAATTACATGTGGGTGTGAGAACTGTGTTGGGTCAGTTAGCGTGTTTGAATAGCATGGCGAGTGTTTGATCGTGAAAGGTCGGAAGATCAAAGTTGTGAATGGAGAGTGACCGGAGTGACCGGAGTGACCAGTGGAGCATGGCTGTATTTGGTTGAGGAGATCAGGGGGGGGGGGGGGGTTAGGAGGGAAGGCAATTGTAGGGGAACGTGGAGAAGGGAGTTAACCTACGGTAAGGAGTTTATAGTATGGGACAGGTGTTAATTCACCAGTGTAAAAGTTGGGCCGTTGGTGACGATACTATTTGTCTGGACTTTAGTCTTATTTCTTCCTCATTTTTTTTAATAGATGTGATGTATTAAACCTATATTATTTTGTTTTATGTATACATTGTTCCTATTACTGATTGGATATTTGAAGTGTTTGCTGTTGTGTATTAATTTTGTGAATTCCGCAGCGCTGTGTTTCTATGTGCGAGTTTTTCCCCAAGTGTCATTCGGTGCGTGGTGTTCAAGAGGCAGTTGGGATGTTGATCATAAAGAATATGGACATATTATGAAATATCAACGATTAAAGATAAAGTTAGAGACCCAGCAAGATCCTGTACACTAGTGTACATAACAATATCTCTATTTTAACATAATGACGCGTATAATTTCAGCAAGATCCTGTACACTAGTGTACACAACAATATCTCTATTTTAACACAATGACGTGTATAATTTCAGCAAGATCCTGTACACTAGTGTACACAACAATATCTCCATTTTAACACAATGACGTATATAATTTCAGCAAGATCCTGTACACTAGTGTACACAACAATATCTCCATTTTAACATAATGACGTATATAATTTCAGCAAGATCCTGTACACTAGTGTACACAACAATATCTCCATTTTAACATAATGACGTATATAATTTCAGCAAGATCCTGTACACAACAATATCTCCATTTTAACATAATGACGTGTATAATTTCAGCAAGATCCTGTACAATAGTGTACACAACAATATCTCCATTTTAACACAATGACGTATATAATTTAGTCGTAATATGTTTAGCAATGATTAGATACACCTAGATAGTGTCATTTATCTAGTGTCTTTTTCCAAAGAAATCAAGTTCTTATCATATTTGTCTACAATCGGTCTTATCAAATTTGTCTACACTCGGTCTTATCATATGTGTCTACAATCGGTCTTATCATATATGTCTACAACCGGTCTTATCACATTTGTCTACAATCGGTCTTATCATATTTGTCTACAACTGGTCTTATCATATTTGTCTACAACCGGTCTTATCATATTTGTCTACAACCGGTCTTATCATATTTGTCTACAATCGGTCTTATCATATGTGTCTACAATCGGTATTATCACATTTGTCTACAATCTGTCTTATCATATTTGTTTACAATCGGTCTTATCATATTTGTCTAGAATCGGTCTTATCATATTTGTTTACAATCGGTCTTATCATATTTGTCTGCAATCGGTCTTATCATATTTGTCTACAACCGGTCTTATCATATTTGTCTACAACCGGTCTTATCATATTTGTCTACAATCGGTCTTATCATTTGTGTCTACAATCGGTCTTATCATATTTGTCTACAACCGGTCTTATCATATTTGTCTACAACCGGTCTTATCATATTTGTCTACAACCGGTCTTATCATATTTGTCTACAATCGGTCTTATCATTTGTGTCTACAATCGGTCTTATCATATTTGTCTACAACCGGTCTTATCATATTTGTCTACAACCGGTCTTATCATATTTGTCTACAATCGGCCTTATCATATTTGTCTACAATCGGTCTTATCATAGTTGTCAACAATATCCATGTGTCATTAATTACTCTGAGGATAAAAAAGACAACAAATTAATAAAAAAAAGTATCACAAAATCTGTTTTTTCTTCTCTGTAGAATTGTCCACGTGGTCAAATTATGGGATGTTGTTTTGTGTAAGACGTTACGAAATGAATCATCAATAAACATTGACGCTCAAATATTGATCGTCTTCTTTTTATGGCTGTCTAGGGATTAGTTCATGACAATAAACATCAGACGGAAGTGTGTCGTAAATGTAGACTGTGTCCAAAATGTTGAGTCAGAGGTGTCTGTCTGAGTACTCAACGATATACCACGCTGAGCGACTTGAGTGTCTGTCTGAGTACTCAACGATATACCACGCTGAACGACTTGAGTGCCTGTAGGGTCTTAATGTTGACTGCGTTCAACCAGTTATTTTAACGTTATGACTTCGATAACTTTTGTGCAGTACCGAAACTAGGGATTAGCGGTCGGGGGGGAGGGGCTTGGCGGCTTTGGGGGTCCATGCATTTTGATATTCGACCTATGACATGAGATAGTTTACATAATATTAAACGTAAAAAATGGGGGGGGGGACCTTAAGGCTAGGGCCCGGGGAGACTTTCGAATTAGGACCTCTCTCCCCCACCCTCGGTACACCTCTGCTTTTGTGATTTTAACATTATTACTTCAGCTAGTCTGTGATTACAACATTATTACTTCAGCTAGTCTGTGATTACAACATTATGACTTCAATTAGTCTGTGATTACAACATTATGACTTCAGTTAGTCTGTGATTACAACATTATGACTTCAGTTAGTCTGTGATTACAACATTAAGACTTCAATTAGTCTGTGATTACAACATTATGACTTCAGTTAGTCTGTGATTACAACATTATGACTTCAATTAGTCTGTGATTACAACATTATGACTTCAATTAGTCTGTGATTACAACATTATGACTTCAATTAGTCTGTGATTACAACATTATGACTTCAATTAGTCTGTGATTACAACATTATGACTTCAATTAGTCTGTGATTACAACATTATGACTTCAATTAGTCTGTGATTACAACATTAAGACTTCAATTAGTCTGTGATTACAACATTATGACTTCAATTAGTCTGTGATTACAACATTATGACTTCAGTTAGTCTGTGATTACAACATTATGACTTCAATTAGTCTGTGATTACAACATTATGACTTCAATTAGTCTGTGATTACAACATTAAGACTTCAATTAGTCTGTGATTACAACATTATGACTTCAATTAGTCTGTGATTACAACATTATGACTTCAGTTAGTCTGTGATTACAACATTATGACTTCAATTAGTCTGTGATTACAACATTATGACTTCAATTAGTCTGTGATTACAACATTATGACTTCAGGTAGTCTGTGATTACAACATTATGACTTCAATTAGTCTGTGATTACAACATTATGACTTCAATTAGTCTGTGATTACAACATTATGACTTCAATTAGTCTGTGATTACAACATTATGACTTCAATTAGTCTGTGATTACAACATTATGACTTCAATTAGTCTGTGATTACAACATTAAGACTTCAATTAGTCTGTGATTACAACATTATGACTTCAATTAGTCTGTGATTACAACATTATGACTTCAGTTAGTCTGTGATTACAACATTATGACTTCAGTTAGTCTGTGATTACAACATTATGACTTCAGTTAGTCTGTGATTACAACATTATGACTTCAATCACTGTATGGTTTCATTATAAAGTCTTACATGAATGTATTTATAGTTCAGTAGCAACATGAGTTGCACAATATGATTTCAATGGCTGTGTTCTTTCAAAGTTCTGAATGCAGTGACTATATAATGTAAGCATATGAAAACTTCGCTGACTATTAGAATCGATCACTGCCTACTGCAAATGATCTACACCAGTTAATATTTTAAAAAAAGGGAGTAGAAAAAACGGTTAAACCATACACTGCACTATAACAAGTTCGACAACTCACTAGACTTTTAGTCTACATGATCCCAGCTGAGTTATGTGTCATATTATGACATTCACATAAAAACTCCCAGTAACCCACAGATTTAGTCTGACTAGTAACATTTCCAAAACCATCTGCTGCAGAAACATGCAACTAAAGTAAAAAAAAAAAATAGCAACCAAAACAAACCACTCAAAAATATTTTTAAAAAATATTTAAAAATGATCATATAATAACGACTCAAAAATTATTAACAAACAGCTAATTTTAAAAATTATGTGGAGCATTAGAGAAATGGTATGAAGTTTCTTCTTCCTGAGTTTAACACTAATGACTGTTAAGAATTTCAAAATCCATCTCTGAAATGGTTTTCTCATTGATACAGCCTTGGCGAAATGCCACACACAACCTATTTTTTTAAAGAAGTGTAATTAGGATAAATGGCTTTCTGTATCATCTCCTGATGTATTTAAATAGAAAGATTAATTTGTTTTCGTTTTATTTTTATTTTTCTGAGAGTTGAACTTGATGCAAATATTTTCATGACTCTGATATTTCAACACTGGATGATGTATAAGTAGAACAATGATTGGTTTCATGAATTAGTGTTACTAAAACTTTTTAATTCAGACAAACATTATGACTTTATAATATAGACAAACATTATGACTTTATAATTCAGACAAACAATATGACTTTATAATACAGACAAACAATATGACTTTATAATAAAGACAAATAATACGACTAAATAATACAGTCAAAACAGTCTCTCATAGACTGACACACACAGTTTACAGTATGTGGCCAGTTTATTACTCCTCTTTCTACGTGGTGTCACTGTTTGGTCCATTAACTGGTCACTCTTCAGTCCATTAACTGGACATGTTTTGGATCAGATAAGCCAAACACGGCACAGATTACAGACAGTGAGTAATTCAATGAACTGGAGGGCGGAAAGGGGAGTAATTAGTGTGAGTTAACTGTCACCCCCAACACCCCACCCTCCTACCCTGCGGCTGTAAGTACCTGTAACTTTATTTAAAGGTTTCGCTCCATTTAACGAGGACGTAGTAAAGCAGGTGATTGTAAAGATGGGGGAGGGGGGAGTGAAGGTTCAAAGAGCAAGTCCAGGTGAGACAGGTAGAAAGGTGTATGACGCAACACTCGGCTCATTTTAAGACGGAATGTTATTAAACACCATAGCAAACAATGTGGACAAAAATGTCTATTGCTAAGTGCTACTGATGTAACAGTTGTGATAACAATTGTATTAACTTAACATTAAGCCAACATTTAAAATATGTTTATTTATTCTTGTAATGACCTATAACTGTGCTAATGAAATAAAATAAACATGTGTAAACTTGTCTGGTTTAATGTATTGTTATTGCAGACATTTTAATAACCTCGTTAAAAGAAACTCCCACACCAGAAATTGTTTGAATAACTTTCTACTTTTTTTATAAAAATGAATTTAGTCGCAAATAAGTTTCAAAAAAAAAAAGGTTCAAATAAGTTTCAAATTATTTGAGCGAAATTTATTTATAGACTGACTTATTGATTTAAAATTGTTACAATATAAACTGTTACGTTCGATAGCTGTAACCTTTTAATGTCATTGTATATATACATACATACACACACACACACACACACATATATATACATATAGATATAGATATAGATATATAGATATATATATATATATAGATATATTCATTGCGGCTTTTCCTACATTGGAGATCAACTCAGAAAGAGTTCCACCAAAAATTATCTTTTAAAATCGCTGCATCGTTTGATATATTTGGTGAAGACTTATTGCCATCTCACAGACAAACACACACACACACACACACACATACACACAAATATATATATATATATATATATATATATATATATATATATATATTAATTTGAATCTCTAGAAGGGAACAGAGAAACAGATCCTCAGACCAGAGACATGGATCAATCTATCTATCGATCCAGTTATCTATCTATCTATCCAGCTATCTATCTATCCATCTATCTTTCTATCAATCCATTTTGTCTGACTCACTCACATTCATCAAAATTTCCATAATTTCTCTAATGTCAATTTCCTAGAACCTCTAAATTTCTCATTGTCTCTGATAAGAAATTTTAATCTCCGGCCAACCGAAAGATGAGATTCTAACCGGCCAGAAAAATGAGATTCTAACCAGCCAGAAATATGAGATTCTAACCAGCCAGAAAGATGAGATTCTAACCAGCCAGAAATATGAGATTCTAACCAGCCAGAAAAATGAGATTCTAACCAGCCAGAAATATGAGATTCTAACCAGCCAGAAATATGAGATTCTAACCAGCCAGAAAGATGAGATTCTAACCAGCCAGAAATATGAGATTATAACCAGCCAGAAATATAAGATTCTAACCAGCCAGAAAGAATCCGACATTCAACTAAATTCATAACTTTCATTTTTTTTAAAATATAAACTGAAGATTGACCGCCCCAGTACTTGTGAGTGTGAGTGAAAGAAAACCATGACTGAAGGTGAAGGTGAATGAGGTGAAGGTTGATCGAAACGATTACATTTTTTCTCACTCCATCCTCCTCAACTCTTCTCTCTCTCTCTCTCTCGTGAACTCTCTAATCAAAATCTCTAGTTATACTCTATATTTACACAAGGGGCAGGGGGGGGGGAGTCAACTTGGCAACCAATCTCTTCTTATAAAATGAATTTGGTTCGGTCGGCAAACTTTGGTTTGTCATTAAAATGAAAAAAAAAAACCTGGCATATAAAAAAAAATGGGGTAAAGAGAAATTTGGAGGCAATTTCTCGTTGTAGACTGCTTCAAGTCGATATGAAGGCCGCTGACCTGGGTCCAGTCAATCTCGATTATTGATAACCTTGTTCTTCAGAGGTCACGCTTGTCTGACAGGTCAAATAGCCCATAATTTGTATCGAACCAGATTCCATCACAGACGTAATCTTGAAATTTTTTTACAAATATATTAATTTTATTGTTAAATCTTGGATTTGTGCTTCCAAAAAAAAAAAAAAATCTTAATCTGATACAGCTGTCAGGAATATCGAAAAAAAGAACCTTTTTTTTAATATGGTTTTAAAATGTTTTTAATTCTCCACATAAGAACTAATAAAAAAATCAGACGTGATAATTGAAATCATACTTTCGTTGAATAACGCTTCGATTAAAATAATAATTTGTTGCACATCATGGGATATATACTCGATACAAATGTACGACGCTACAACATCTATTTTGTTATAACAACAAACACTAAAAATACAAACTGTAACTGGTGCAGTGGAAGACAAAAACAAACCAATGTATTATTTTGATTTTGTTCCAAATTAAATCACTCAATAAATCACTCAATAAATAATCTAATACATCGTAATTTATTTCTCTGTAGACCATAGACGATGATATAGACACTCGGTGAGTTTCCTCAGTTAGTACAAAGAGGCCAAGTCCCACTGGGGCCCACGAATCCCCTAGGTCTGGCACTGATTGCTGTTCAATGATTTTTGGACTTTTACAGATTGGGAGAAAGGTGCCAAAGATGAAACTCTCACATTCTACTTCACAAACTTTAAACATTAAACTGAAAATTGTATCAAGTTTAATTAACCAACAAAGAATACATTCTTTCACGAAAGAATTAGATTGTCGGAAATGTTTTCACATGAACCGCTGTAGTAACTTAAAACAAACGTCTTGAAATATGAAACTATGCAATACAATAAGACTGGGGATTTAGAAAAAAAAAGAGAATTAGAAATCTTTCAATTATGATCCCATAAAGATTTGCGTGTGTGCTAATTAAATTCTAGGCAAGTGGATTAGTTATAAACCTTTCATGATGTCTCTACGTGCTTAATACATTGTAGAGGTGGGGGGGAAGATCAATTTGTTTTTATAGGTTAGTGCAAGGGGAAGGGTTAAAAAATGAAAGGGGGGGGGAAATATATGTGCAGGTGTGGCTAGAGAAGCTCACAGTTTGATTTGTGTGTGTGTGTGTGGGGTGTTAGTGTGTGGGTGTTAGTGTGTGGGTGTTAGTGTGTGGGTGTGTGTGTGTTAGCGTTTGCTTCTGTTTAGAGAATTTAGCGAACATGTTATATGAAGGCTGGTACAAATAAAGGGGGGGGGGGCGTGGGGTGAATGATGAAAGTAAACAATAATGATGTTGACCCTTGTGGATTTATGTACTAACAGTGCTTTTTTTTTGTGCCGGTACTCACCGGTACGGCGTGCCAGCACCTTTTTTCAATGTGGGGGAATCATTATTACTTTTTCTTGTATTTTAACGTTTATCATTCATTTATTTTATTATTAATTTGTTAAAATTGAATTATTTTTAAAATTGCGCGCAATAAGAATTAAAATAGGTGCGAACTGACAGTTAAAAGTTAGGCAATCCATCACTGAGTACCGGCACGTATTTTTTTCACACAAAAAGCATTATATATAAATATAAATTTCAGTTGATATTCTGCCGTTTGGGTTTTAACCTAGATTTTCCATTCTAACTAATATAAAATTATATGAAGTTTTTTACGTGTGGCTAATTATTTATGGATTTTGGTTATTTAAGTACCTTAGTAAGTATTAGTTCAATGTTGAATACAAATTAATGTGCTTGAGTCAATAGTTGCCCTCATTTCATGTTTGTCTTTCTATATACTTTATGTGTATATCTGTCTGTACAGTGTTTGTATTTCTATCTTTTAACTATATGTATGAATCTCTATATAGACTGTATGTAACAACCTCTATAGACTATATGTATAAATATATATATAGACTATAAGTAGCAATCTCTAGAGACCATATGTACTAATCTCTATAAACTATATGTAACAATCTCTATAGACTATATGTAACAATATCTACAGACTATATGTAACAATCTCTATAGACTATATGTATGCTCATCTATGTATGTTTCTGTTACCTCATATTTTGCACAACTTGTCCATTCATTCTGTTCGTCACTCCTGTCTGTCTATCACGAGACATCCCATTATCTCCGTGTCGCCTGTCCCAGCAGTGGCATTGTGTCCTCCCAACAAAGTTACATCTCTCTACACAAATCGACTTATCGGAGCCTCCCGTACTGCCTCCTTTCAATGTTGATTACACTCTAGTACTTCTACTTCAATAGTGAGTTGATAGATTTCACTGTCGCTGGATGGTTGACCTGTCCACTTGTATCTGATGGTCACCATTCAGACCAACTATCTCATCAATAATCTATTTGGTGATTTAAGTTTAGAGATTTAATTGAGCCGTACACTTTGACTATCTATCTATCTATCTATCTATCTATCTATCTATCTATCTATCTATCTATCTATCTATCTATCTATCTATCTATCTATCTATCTATCTATCTATCTATCTATCTATCTATCTATCTATCTATCTAACTATCTATCTATCTATCTATCTATCTATCTATCTATCTATCTATCTATCTATCTATCCATCTATCTATCTATCTATCTATCTATCTATCTATCTATCTATCTATCTATCCATCTATCTATCTATCTATCTATCTATCTATCTATCTGTCTATCTATGTATCCATCTATCTATCTAAACACATATCTTTCTACCTACCCACCTATCTACCTACATACCCTCCTACCTATATATTTCGTTGCTTTGCGAAACTAATAATTTATAGTTGTTAAGAGCAACATACGTCATAAAACACACAAACATAAACATACAATGACACACAGACACACAAACACACACATACATACACATATAATCGTCATCCTACGTCTCTTTAGTGGATCTAATGCTTTTACTTGTTTCTAATACACCAAACCCTACTCAAATGACCTTTTACTAACAATAGACTAAACATGTTATCAATTATAGACGTATATTTCCCAAACAATAAAATCGCATATTAATAACAATACATTTTCCTTTTACAGTTTATTTAGCACACTTGTATATCTGTGTATTATAAACAAAAACATTTGATTTTTATCCCTATATAAATAAGTTACCAATTTTTCTTTTTTTGAATTCAGGAAGAACTGATTTTGTATGAATAATATAACATAACGAGATTACGTAGGAAATGGAACTAAAAAAATCTGCATTAACAACACAGAATTCAATGGGGGGAAATGCTAGCAGGGAATTAGAAGCCATTTCTATTTATTTTATTAACTTAGTTCGGTGTGGCCAGATTTATCACTGCATCGCAAGAGTTTTGACATGCATCAAATAGAAGTGTAGTCCTAACGCAGTGTGGCCAGGATGGATATTTGTAATAATACTTCGAGCAGGCAAATAAATACATTTGGTGTGAAGGACTAGAATGTGATGACCTTGATGGATGAGAGAAAAGTTTCACTTATTTTATCTGTCTATCTGTTTGAGGGTAGATTTTTATTGAAATAGAGATACCAGTCAAAACGGGTTCTTCTGTTAAGTCTTTATTAGTTTCATTAGTTACAATGATTTTATTTTGAAGTTGTTCTGTACAAGGGAATGCAAAGATGAAAGGGGGAGTTAAAAATAGTTCTTGAGCAGGTACATCTGTCACTGTGTTACAGGGGAACTCAAGTGTATGTAGCGACCCACTAGCTAAGTTAAAGAAAATAGAGACACAATTTATCAACCCCCATTTATTGAGAGAATATTTACAAATTATTTTCAGTTTTATTTCTGTTAGCCTATTTGATTTTACTTTATAGGTGGGTTGACAAAACCGAACAGATAACTAAGGGTTATCGAATGGTAAAGGTTTGAAAACCGCTGCTGTACTAGTTTAGTGTGTGACAACAACGTCTCTCTATGGATCTATATGTGCATACTATGGCAGAGACGCTCCACATGTGGATACCAGTCTATCATCCACACTCTGTAGACCATAGACGATGATATAGACACTCGCTGACTTTCCCCATTAAGTATAAAGAGGTCAAATCCCTCACCCAGGGTCCCCAAATCACTGGGTTTGGCGCTGATTGCCGTTCAATAATTTCGGACTTTTCAGAATGGGAGGAAAGTGCCAAAAATGTAACTCTCACATGACATAAATTATATTTATATGAATCAGTCGAAATGTTACGAAACTGAAAAATTTAATATTTAAAGTCAATGTGGATAAAATTACATAGAAAAATGAATGAATCTTTTTCATCTTCCTTGTAGTGTTGCTTTCCTTTCAAGCTGAGTCGTGACAACAAAACAGTTGTCATGGTGACTCGGGAAGACTACAAGCTTGAGAAGGGCTGCTCTAATAGTTAGATCTCCACTGGCGGCTGGTACATGAAGTAATTAATGAAAATCAAACTGAGTGTTGTTTTGTTTACTGGGATCTCAATACTCCGTGACCGTCTCACTTGTTTACAGTGGTCTCACTACCCCATGACCGTCTCACTTGTTTACAGTGGTCTCACTTCGCCATGACCGTCTCACTTGTTTACAGTGGTCTCACTACGCCATGACCGTCTCACTTGTTTACAGTGGTCTCACTACGTCATGACCGTCTCACTTGTGAAACAAAAACTGCCACCTTAATGGCCTAACATTTTTTTTTCAGCTAACATTGAGATAAAATGAAAGGAGAAATAACTCTTGTTAGGGCTTTCGTGGAGATAACTCGTTGGCCTTATCTGACGCGGTTGTCTCAACTTGTCTAATCGAGGAACATGAAAACAAAGATAAAGAGCTTGAAGCATCTTTCATTAGACACAATACGTTGTGTAAGTTTCTCCATTTGAGGCAGGAGATGGAAGGGGGGGGCGGTAGAGATGGAGGTCAAATGTCAAAAGCCAAGTTAAAAAAAAATACATTAAAACAAAAACATATTGTTATATAAATACACACACACACAATGTGGACATTTTGGACTTATAGTTCAAGTAAAAACAAAAACCACCAGAAGCTACTGCCAGCTCCTATTAGTGTTCGGTTTATGTCCCCTAGTAGTGAGTAGGGCTGATGATCCATGCATGCTGGGTGCAAGTTGTCGACCGACTGATGTCAAAGGTCGTTTCCTCTCTGTTGTACGGTCAATAACTGGTTTGTTGTTTCATAGTTAGATTAAGATAATCATGCCCCATACTGGTTGTCTATGTGAAGAGCCATTCTTGTGTTTTTAGAGGTCATTGACAAGGTTACTTTTTGCGGCGTCGGAATTGTGGAAAGTGGAGTAGAATGAGGGAAGGTCATTTGTCAGTCATCAAGTTTGTATGTCTATTAGAATTGCTCTTCTTTGTAAGTGACCTACAATGTACATTTACATCTCTCATTGGTTCTAATTGGGGAGATAAACCCGGGAACCTCACGTCGACAGTCACGCAATTTATTGGAGACTAATAGCACCAGTCCTTTATACCACCCCCCTCCTCCCTCTGAATTGCTCAACATTTTTTTTTATTTAATTATTTTCCTTCATCATTAACCAGACAAATTCATAAGTACACTGTGTTTAGATTCTCATTATCTCGAGTAAATAATCCAAACTGAATATTTTATTATTTGTATCGATTTCACCCTCAGCTGATTAAACAACTATCCAGACTTACAGTGTACAGTGATATCAATACATACATTAGCGTCCAGCCTTACAGTGTACAGTGATATCAATACATACATTAGCGTCCAGCCTTACAGTGTACAGTGATATCAATACATACATTAGCGTCCAGCCGTACAGTGATATCAATACATACATTAGCGTCCAGCAGTACAGTACAGTGATATCAATACATACGTTACCTTCCAGCCGTACAGTACAGTGATATCAATACATACGTTAACGCCCAGCTTCACAGTACAGTGATATCAGTACATACATTAATATACAGTACTGTGATATTAATACATATATTAGCATCCAGCAGTACAGTACAGTGATATCAATACATACATTAGCGTCCAGCAGTACAGTACTGTGATATCAATACATACATTAGCGTCCAACTTCACAGTACAGTGATATCAATACATACATAAGCGTCCAGCAGTACAGTACTGTGATATCAATACATACATTAGCGTCGAACTTCACAGTACAGTGATATCAATACATACATTATCGTCCAACTTCACAGTACAGTAATATCAATACATACATTAACGTCCAACTTCACAGTACAGTGATATCAATACATACATTAACGCCCAGCCGTACAGTACAGTGATATCAATACATACGTTAACGTCCAACTTCACAGTACAGTACAGTGATATCAATACATACATTAATGTGCCGTACAGTGATATCAATACATACATTACCTTCCAGCCGTACAGTACAGTGATATCATTACCTTTGACAGACCATGTTTGCCGGTTTCACTGGGGGACATTTACCCAATCTACTTCCGTCTATTGTACCAGGAACTCCAAGTGTTGACTTGTAACTAAAACTAATGACCCAGTGTACCATCATCCCGAGTGGACTCTTGGCCTTCCCAGGAAATCAACAGTTTTATTGGACGAATGGACAGACACCCCCCGCCCCCTTTTTCTCGTTGGACCACACATCACCCGGAAGTAATACTTGTCGAAAATAAAAGTAACAAATGGTTGTATCGATCCCCGCAAACATTCAGCCTTTACTTTAAAAAAAAAGACCAAGAATAAACTAACTATATGGGCGGGCAGGAGGCAGGGTCATTTCGATTACACATCATACACGATTCTGAGTTTACGGCTCAGCTAACATAGAAGCTAATCAAACTAAAAGGGGAAACAATTCATTTCCTGTAAAATATGACTAAATGACGGACTCATTTTTCTTTCCTAGCCCCTTTTCTTAGTTTTTTTTTCCTTTTCTATGTTTTTTTTAAAGGATGGGAAGGGATGGGGGAAAGAGGGTTAAGGAAAAAAAAAAAGAGGAAAGAAAAAAAAAAATCAAGGGGAGACCAATGCATTGACCGCTGTTATAAAGAGGTGACAGAGTTATCGATCTTTAGCTGGCGTCAAAAATTGCAATATTGTGAGATGAGTTTATTAGTGTGTCCGGGGATGATAGTTTCCATGGCACCAATAGACATCTGGGAGGGAGGGGAGGATTTACAGAATGGAATGAGGAATCTAAAGTTTATTGAGATCTACAGGATGAGGAAAACATTAACGGGATTTATTGGTCTGCAGACTAAATATACACGTCTTGGGGTAAAGATGGCACGTTTGGAAAATGAAAATGTCATAGTTGTTAATATATGTGTAGGCCTAAGCAATATATAAATACATAATGCATTGTATTAAACATAATAACAATTTATATTATACATAATACATTCTATTAAACATAATACACACTATTAAAAGATAATACATTCTATTAAACATAATACATTATATTAAACAAAATATTGTGTATTATCATTGCAGTAAAAATAATACATTGTATTAGACATAAAACGTTGTTTTTGGCAGGCTATTGAGACTAACTGGATAATGTTAAGTCGTAACTGGAGACATTCTAGCATGTAGTCCATTGTTTGAAAGCATTGCAACTGCCTACATAATGAATACAGAATGCATGTGTCGTTAAGACACTATAGTACATCCATATTGTTGTACAGAAATTACATCTATTCATATTGTTGTACAGATATTACATCTATTCCTAACATAAACCTAACGGCCCAGAAAGTCATTTTAATACAGTACTAGTCGACCCAATAAAAACTATTCTTGAATCTGATTCGTGGTAAAAGGTCAACCAAATAATGATGTTTGTATTGATTTTTAGATTATTTCAATACACCACTTACACATAGATATACTTGATTGTTTCACTGTACCACTCACACATAGACATACTTGATTGTTTCACTATACCACTCACACAAAGGTGTAATTAATTGTTTATATTTACCACTACAGCAAAAGCATACATGCACCCATCAGTAGAAATACTCACACTAAAGAAGTAACTTTCACCTCAGTAATATTTAAGTTGGTAGGGTCGACCTCACTGGTATAATTGAAGAGTTATCTCATCACTTATTGATGTGGCTGGTCACTAGAATAATGTACATCTCTGGGAAAATTGTTGCGTCTAACGACTAGAAAAGGGGGGAGAAGTGTGTTCAACACCTATAACTGGAGATTTATTTTTTCCGTAGCTATATCATGAGTTCATTTTCCCATTTTTTATCTATCTATATATGTATCCATCCATCCACCCACCAATCCATCAACAACCCTCCTATCCATCCACCACCTATTCATCCACCCACCCACCTATCCACCCACCCACCCACCTATCCACCCACCCACCCACCTATCCACCTTTCATCCATCCATCCATCAATCCACCGACCCACTCTATCCAATCAATTCCACCCCTATTCCCATCTATCTCTATCTAAATTTTCGTTCATCTTATTGTCTTTATCTCTCCGTCTATCTCTTTTTATCTGTTCAGCTATCTGTGTATCATGCCAGTCACGTCTTGATATCTTCTATATAAACTATGTAGAGATATGTTGAGTTAGAAAGTCAATGGAGCAGCTGCCGTCTATACTTCACGAAGTTTGATTTGAAATGTTTTCCTTTAGTGGGATCACGAATAGAAGCTTTTGTTTGGTGTCTTCTTGTGTGTGTTCATTTCCACAGTGAAAACTTTACAGAAAAAACTAGCTCGTTTTTTTTTTTTCATTTTATAATTGATTCACTTTTTGCAAAGTTTGCATCAGGAGCTTAATAGAACATAATAAACATTTAGTCTGTTTTATTGATTTTGTTTACCCAGTGCATTCTCTTTATGACTAGCACAAATAGCTGAAATATTGTACACGGACAATGGAGTTACACGGACCATTGCTATTCAACAACATACGAGTATTGATAGATGGACAGACCCACCTTAGGAAACAATGCAGTTTGAATGTATGGCCTTTAACCAGAAGTTATTGCCTTCTCTAGACCTGTGCATTAGAGACAATGGATACAAGGCAGACATAAGAGCGATTGAATTCTTTCAGCTACACCAGAAAAAACAAGTGATTGATTCGTAGTGCTTCGGATATGAGCCAGATCTCTACCCTGATGGACAGATGGTCAAGTGGTGTAGTGCGCTCGAATGTTCACCTGATAGTCTTGGGTTCAATCCTCGATGAAAAACCAAGGGAATTTTGCAAGCTCAAGATAAAATTTGGTAAAAGTCCCCCACCTAGCTGAGTTAAGTTGGGGAAGTAAAGGAGGCTGGGCGTTGTTCAAACCACACAGACCTTTAATATAGGCCGAGACTACAGAAACAGATGAATTCTACACTTCATCTGCTCTGATGGCCCTTTAGGACTAAGAGAACTTTACTACGTACATTAACTTAAAGCGCGTCCGGTCATCTAAACATGCCTTCTTAGTGCCTCCATAGCCATTGCACAAATGGATATAAAAGTAATGCATTGCAAAAAAAGAGCCCAATAAGTTAGTCTAGTATCAAATGATAATCACCTCATCTTACAGGGACTGAAACAATGTTGATCATAATACAATCTTTATAAATGAAAATAATCCTTCTTTTCTTCCCCAACATTTTCAAGAGCAGAAATTACAAAACTTTCAAGTTTAAAAAGACAAACAAATAGACAGTTATCTCCACTTGGCTAACCAACATTTAAGAAACAACCTTGCTCATATTTCCACTGCTCACTTGAGAGAATGACACACCGACCGCTCACACTGAAGAGCCTTCACATGAACGTGAGTATAGATGGAAGTAGGAGGATGAAAGGGGTGAGCAGATAATGGACCATAGGACCAGGAGTAGCAGATAGGGAGGGATTGAAGTGGATGACGAGTGAACGGGTTTTATAGTTATGTGTTTTTTTAGACATAGACCCCCCCCCCGCGCCCTCGCCTCTCCTCACACTACGCTCCTGTCCCTATGTCTTACTCTACCACCCACGCCTATGCCTATTAATGTCCTATTTATTTACTACTGACAAAAACCGAATGGGGGGGGGGAATCAGTGGCATTAAAACAATCTGGGGTGAGTATTGTGACCAACATCGTAGTTTGAATATCTTATCTGGACATTAGAGAAGCTGTTTACACGCGGTAGTCTGTGTGTGTGTGTATTTGTGTGTGTGTATTTCCGTTGTTTTACTATGCTGAGCTACACATGGGGTTTATGTGAACATTCCTGGTTTTTATGTCATATGAAATTATGGGGTGTAAAAGAAAAAAAAAATATATATCAATATCAAAAGAATAGAGGAATACTTTTGGCCTTTAATAAAATATCATTTGTGTTTTAATATGCAGCAACTAAATTTGGCTTATATTTTGTGTTTTAATATGCAACAACTAAATTTGGCTTATATTTTCTGTTTTAATATGCAGCAACTAAATTTGGCTTATATTTTTTGTGTTTTAATATGCAACAACTAAATTTGGCTTATATTTTGTGTTTTAATATGCAGCAAGTAAAATTGGCTTATATTTTGTGTTTTAATATGCAGCAACTAAATTTGGCTTATATTTTGTGTTTTAATATGCAGCAACTAAATTTGGCTTATATTTTTTGTGTTTTAATATGCAACAACTAAATTTGGCTTATATTTTGTGTTTTAATATGCAACAACTAAATTTGGCTTATATTTTGTGTTTTAATATGCAGCAACTAAATTTGGCATATATTTTGTGTTTTAATATGCAGCAACTAAATTTGGCATATATTTTGGATTGTTAAATCTGCACACAGCTAAATACTTTCTATTATTTGCCAAGCAAAACATCTTTTAGAAACTTTCAATAGCTGCTTAGAAAGCTGAACTATTTTTTTTTAAGTTAACGTTTTAAACGACATAATTATCACAACCACAAATTAATCAATCAATAGTTTCGAATAACAAATCAATGAAAATCACTTTATTAACGTTAATCCTTTAAATTTTATTTATTTTATAACCTGTGAAGTATTTGCAAGAAACTTTTTTTTTTGCTTTTATACAAAAAAAAAAAATAATTTATAAATAATTTTCGTCAAGTTAATTCAAACATATTGAACAGAAATAAAAACTAATTAATAAACAAAAATATGTCGATGGTGATATCATATATAAATAAATGCAAGTCGCAGCTACTGTTTGGCATTCAGTTTTGAAAGTCTTATAAACTTTACGATATTTTTTTAACAGCCATCTGGTTGCAACTTAATGTGATTTTTTTTATGACTCCCCCCCCCCTCCATCACTTTTATCTACTTTCTGAGTTTCCTTCCTGGTCTGTTAGTACTTAGTAGTCTGTGTGTGGCTTCTGATATTAAAATCTTTTTTTTAATATCTACAGTACCAAACTACAGACATTTAAATAGCTAAACTACTAAATACAGACATTTTAAACAGCTATAGTACTCACTATGAGACATGTCTAGCTTTAACTTTGACAGTGACTGTTGTACTCTAAGAGAGTTACTAAAACTTTATGTATTCAAACTGAGGTACATGTTCCACTAAACTACTGACATTTGCCATGAAAGTTGACCATAAAGTTAGAAATGTCTCAATGTCTCGGTTTATAAGGGCCTGTTGACAGATGGCCAAGTTATCTTATTGCCTTCAAGTCAAGTATTTCTGCTTTTAAATCTGAAAATAAGAGGGCTCTTTCATAAAGTTTTGTAAAGGCCCCAAAATATATGTGTGTGTGTTTTGGGGGGTGTCTCTACCTAAGGGCCTTGAATGCCCAAGAGGTTGCCCTGCTTTCTATGACCGGGAAACAATATTTATGTGGAAATTGTTTGGTCGAGTTTACGCTGCAGTCTCAATGTCTTCTGATTTGTTTGTTTTTGTTAAACAACATACGTCTAAACTGTATGACCCTCTAAAATCCGTTACGTACGTATTGACATAGTCGAAACTGTATGACCATTTAATACCGTAACCGCGTAACGTACGCATTGTTAGACAAGAGGAAGTTACACCAATAATTTAAATATGTCTTTCATTCAAATGGGATTTTAATTAGTTTAATAATATCTATTCCTTCACCGGTAATAAACTTTAATCAGTTTAATTGGAGTTAATCAATAATTAAACAGTTAGCTACGTAGTTCCCAGGTGAGGTTTGTAGAAATCAATATAATGAGTCGCTGAAAAGGTGAAAAAAAGGAGATCAAAGATACGTGCTGTAAGTTCATTTCCTTATATTTACCTTTCACTCCAGTTCACATTACCCACTATAAGTAACACAGTCACAGATATAGGTATGTGTACAGTAAACATTAACACAGTCACAGATATAGGTAGGTGTACAGTAAACATTAACACAGTCACATATATAGGTAGGTGTACAGTAAACATTAACACAGTCACAGATATAGGTAGGTGTACAGTAAACATTAACACAGTCACAGATGTAGGTAAGTGTACAGTAAACATGATTGCAGTTGTGAATTAAACATCTATACAAATCTGTGAGAACTATTTTAGTCTATATAGTGTTGCAAGCATTAATCTATATCTAATGGAACATTGAATGACTAAAACATTTTATTACGGCCTTAAAACATTTTATTACGGCCTTAAAACATTTTATTACGGCCTTAAAACATTTTATTACGGCCTTAAAACCTTGGCCATTCATTAAAAAAAAATTTCGTGTAGGTGATATTAAGTGACATCCAAACAGTTTCAATATTTTCTAATTCTAATGGAATAACATGCATCTTGCTAAATAAAAAAGTATTACATCTCTGAGCATTTAATTTAGTCCAAATGTATTTCATGTAGAAAAGAAAGCCAAACTCAAATAGAGACTTAATTAAACTTGTGGACCCAATTAGTTAACACTTTCAGTACCAATAGACAATTATTTCAAGGGGAGTGTTTCCGTTCAACCTCTTTAACAGGCAAATGCCACTTCGGCTGGTACTTGACAATCAATGTAATGTAAATGCCATTAAGTGACAGAAGATGTCACTAGACAGACAATTTAGTTGGTAACCGGCAGTGACATTAAAAAAACAATAAAGAAAAAATAGTACTAGTCAGACTGATCAATAGAAATGGCGGAAATGTTAAAAATAATTGACTAACAGATAATGGAAAACTTTACTCCATTTAATGTAACATTGAATGGAATCAGACAGAGAAAAACACAACACCTTTGTGACAATATCTTGTATTATTTACACAATATCATAAAGACAATTAATATAAAGCGATAGGCTGACTTTGAATGGCTCGCAGCTAGTTTCAAATAAATATATTTTTCCCGATTGTGTTTCGAACCGCTGATCTACACATAAGGTGTCGTGCTTCAAGTCACGACCACCACGCCACACGTATCAGCAATCTCATGCTTACAAACTATTTACCCGTGTAAAACATCCAATCAAACAAAAGATCTCATTGACATCTAAACACAAGACAGACACATCACCACAGACAAAAAACAAACACATCAGACTGTGTTTCTAGGACCGGACATGAACATATTCACCAAGACATTCTTCAGACACAATCACCTGCTCTCATTCAACTATTGCCCTGCCCGGCCATTGAACCATCTTCAATGTTAAACTCTTATTTCATTTCTCTGTTTATTCACAAAGTTCAATGTTCAATAAATGAACAAATTGAATCCAATATAAACAACGACCATCAGTTGATGTTTGCCAACTGATCATCAGAGACATGAACTCAGATCTAACTTCATTCAGTCTTCCATTGTGTAAACTATTTTATTTTTTGTTTTTGAACCACTAACCCCCCACCACTATCTTCCCCATCCCAATGTCTGCACAGACAAGCCAAAAGTCTGGTCTTCTAATTGTTTATTTCCACACAGACTATACCAGATGGGTGGTGGGATAGGACTAAGGGGTCTGGAGTTTCTCTGAGGGAATTACCAGATTAATTGAGTTCTATTGCTTCAGATGTAAGTCTACAAAAGTAGGTCACACTAGACGGTGTACCAAAATTCGAACCAATTAAAATGTCACGACTGCATTGCAGACGTAACGTAAAACAGAAAACATTCGGTTAGAGATTTTCTTTGAGCTGCATTCGTTCAGTAAGTAGTGTTTATTCCTTTAAGTAAACAACAAAAAAAATACCATGGAAGTATTCATTGTTTAAAGGTCAATTGTCCAATTTCAGACTTCAAAACATCTTCACGATGTATCGTTTTGTAAAAATGTACAAACTTTTGGAGCGAAATTTTTTGTTCAATGTATCTGTTTATTTTACGGGTTGTTATGTCCAATAGCATTGTTGGAATATAACTCATTAGTCTGTGTGGGATATATTGGCCAATCAAATAACTCAGATTTGCTGCAGCTTTATATGTTGCGCAGTTTATGTCTATCTATAGTTTTAAATAAACAAAACAAATAATTATGCATTCATTAATTACGTTGTAAGACACACGGTAACTAATTTCACTCTCATTTATTTGTACATTAAACATATTTAAACAAATCCACTGAATTCCCCAACCATCACAACACTATAATGTAATAATGTGTACTTAACTATTAGCCTACATAAAAATAGGTCACCCATGTATTAAACCAGACAATTCTAGTAAATTATTTATGCATTGGTTAAATAGCAAGGAAATAAATGTTCATCAAGGTACTCAAATCTTCCATTAATAATAATGACTTGATAGACAAAAGTGTTGCTACAGCTGTTCAAGATGTTCGAAATATTGAGACACCAGGTAGATTACCTAGATGGAATCGTGGGCGTCGCTAGGAATTTTTCCGGGGGGGGGGGGGCAAAAATTTTCCGGGGGGTGGCAAATAACAACTTTATGACATTTTTTTCAAAATTTGCCCCCCCCCCCTTGCCCCTCCCATGAATACATCCATGGATGGAATGGTGCAGGCCATATTTTAAATTACATCGCCATAGTAGAGAATCATTTAACAGATGTCTCACAGTTAGAATTAACAGAAAGAATTGCATAATTTGTTGATAGATCATAATAAGAAGGCACATAAAGTAGCAGTCAATAGTATTGGTAACTTAGGGAAAATGAAAGAACAGTGACTGTTGTACTCTAAGAGTGTTACTAAAACTTTATGTATTCAAACTGAGGTACATGTTCCACTAAACTACTGACATTTGCCATGAAAGTTGACCATAAAGTTAGAAATGTCTCAATGTCTCGGTATATAAGGGCCTTTCGACAGATGACCAAGTTATTTTATTGCCTTCAAGTATTTGTTGCTTTTAAATCTGAAAATGAACAAGTCACTGTAAGATCAGATATTGTAGATGATACAAACTCAGCAGAACATTTAGTACCAGATCAAAGTAAACTATGCTCAATGTCAATACCATAGTTCAAGCTCTCAAACAAGAAGAGAAACTTAGCCTTGATTATCTAAGAAAAAATATAATATAATAATAGCGCTTTGGGTGCTGCATTAAATCGAAAGTAAAGAATTAATACAACAGTATTCCAGTTTAAAATACAATCATGAAAAAAAAAATCGGATCTGCCGAAACCAAAAAATAACCTCGCCTGCCGATCAAGCCTAAGGGGATATAACTCTATGCAAATGTTTTGCAGGATACGTTTGCCAGAATCATCGTTTTGTTCAATTATCTGGTAACACTGTTTCTATAATAGTGAGGACTAAGACCCGTTAACCCGATATTGAAATTTATCAAACCCTCACCTGGTAGGTAAGAGGTAAACATCGAGAAAACTGTTTACATGGTAACAGGTCTCAATCAGTCACCACCTCCCAGGTAACTCTCCCCCCCCGCTCCAACGGGGAGGCATGACACTGAGCCGGCACTCCAAGAGGTTTTGATGTCAGACCCACAGGTGATCTCAGCCGCAGATCACGTGGTTCCCCACCAGTTCCCTGCCAGCTTCCCCTCACCAGCTCCACTGCTTCCTTCCGGAATCCATCACTGTCAATTTGTTACTTACCTATCTTCCCCACCCCGTCCTTTCCAATCTAAAGACCTTGGTGATGTATAATCGAGTTGGGATGATTTACATAATCCAGATCCACGGATAACCTACCGTGTGACTGCAGGGGGGGGGAACCTTGGGAAGGGAGGTGGTGGTGGGCTTAGGATGTTTGTGTGCTTGGGGGGCGGGGGTAGTAACGGCCTAGACTTGTGATACTTTCATGACTTAAGATAAAGATGTTCCAGCGTGTGACCCAGGAGAGGGGCTGATGATAGGTGAAATATGTTATGTGTGATTGTGTGTGTGTGTGTGTGTGTGTGATATGGTGAGGAATGACGTGTGATGGATAACTTGTCTGAAACATGACCCATGACGGGTAACTTATGTGAGGAATGACGTTTGATGGACAACATAAAGAAGCTGCCTGCTGTAGTGACGGAGATTTGATAAAAAAAAAACAGAAATATTTCATGGGGAATAAAAATTTTAACGTAGGTGAATTTTTAATGTGCGAAGATTTAAGTGAATTCGTTCCCATCTTGAGAAGACGCCTGTGGAGTAGGTCCAATACAGGAAGAGGTGAATGAAATTCACAAAAGGTGATTAGGTAATAATAATGATTAAGTAGCATTGGATTAAGTAATAAAAAGTACAAGTACCTGACCATCGGCATTAACTTGTTATTACCAGGTACACTTCTAATGGCTAATATAACATGGTGATTTCTTCCCCACGTATGTAAATCACACACACAATGTTTTAGTGAGACATGTCTTTTTATTCATGTTTTCTTCTTTATCGCCTTTTTCCTGTTTTTTCCCCCATATGTTTTTATTCCCTACTTCTTTGTATCATTATCTGTTGTTACATTTATTTACACTTATTTCATGTAAAACTTGGTGTCCTGTAGTGTGGTATGTCTTATATCATTGACATTAATGTCAATTACCAGTTGTCATTCTTTTTTCCTCTTAGTATATCCTACCAATGCTATAAATAAAACCCACATACCTAAAGAACAATGGTACTAATTAGTGAACTACTGTAACAGCACTGTCATGAAACTAAAGTAAGCTTTTGAACTAACAGGACCACCACCCTCCCCCCTCTAGTTCAGGGGTGGGCAAACATTTCAAGTAGCGAGCCACATTTGTTTCTTGGGTTTATTAGAACTTTTGGATCAAGAACAGATTTGGCGGGGGGGGGGGGGGTAGACATAATAAAAATAATATAAATTGTATATAAACGTATCTGACAGATATGAGGCTGTGGAATATGAGCGAGGCGGTGGGTTAAAGTCTGACTTGCCGGACGTGGCCCACGGGCCATAGTTTTTGCCCATGCCTGATCTTGCTACAAGTCCAGCATCTTTGCTTTCAGCCTCACAGCGAGTGTCTCACAGGCAATCACACAGCAAAACAAATTTCATTCGTTCAATGTCATTCACTCAAAGCGAGATTGTGCACACATTTTTCTCTCCCTTTAAGGAGACTCATTTCCATAAATACACTCTGCATGCTTGTGTATTAGATTATTTAGAACATTCTTTAAAGCGCCCTACCCCCCCCACCCCACCCCCAGGCCTTATCTCTTATTTCCTGTCCACCCACCCATTGATACAAATGTTAAATTAAATTAGCATAAAAAGAAAAGAAAAAAATGTGTTTGTAAAAGAGTGATTGACGTCATTAATTCTTGTGTACAAAGTGTCAGCTAACACATAACACATTTTCATATGCTATTTATATCGTTTTATTATTAATGTTAAGATGAGGAGAGCATTGTGGGATGTGAGTATAAACAGGCACAGGAAGCAGGCAGGCGAGTGAGTTTAATGTTTTGATAACATAATTTTTGTTTTCAATTTTTTAGTTATCACAAGATCGTACACGGCGAAAAAACATTGTCCATTTTTACATACAAGTGATTGATATATATATATATATATATATATATATATATATATATATATATATATATATAATATGCTGACTTGTGACAGTTTTATACATATATAAATACGTCTATCTATCTATATCTATCTATCTATCTATCTATAAGTATACCTATCTATGTTATAAAACAATGAGTAGAAGAACTAAAACAGAAGCATAGGCAACACGCTCCACTGTTGCCCTGTTTCGATTAGGACTAATTGATATTTCAGGTTATGTTTTAAGCCCCCACTATATCTCCTGTGGTGCCTCCATGGCCATTGCACTATCGGCAATAGTGCAGATGACAAAAAAAGGGATCTAAGAGATATCATCTCATCCCTACAGGGACTTCACATATACATACACATACATATATAAATATGTATATCAATTGTAAATTAATACTATAAAAAAATTTTGATAATAGGCCGGTTCAATCAACTAGACTGACCCCGGTTCAATCAACTAGACTGACCCCCAACTTGTCCCTTTCTCGACACTCCCCTGTTCTGAAACTATGTGTGGATGACAAATGTGGGCATAGCTATGTCTCATATTAAATTATTTATCACCACAAATACTGCAACAAAAGTTGAGGAATTTTTTTCATATTTATGACTCCATGACAGTACAAGTTCATCGTGGTGATTTATGTGTCAAGAATTCTGATTGGTCGTATCTATAAGTTCACAGGTCACTGATATGAAGAACATTACTCTGTCTCTTTGCTCCACAGAAAATGATTTATAGTGTTTCATGTCCGCATCACAGAAACTGTTTGCGAGGGAGGTCATTCCACCCCCCAGGGAGATGTTTCTCCTCTCGCATTGTGATGAAAAATTTGAATTTGTGTGTGAATGGAGATTACGTCACTCTTAACTAATCTCTTGTCAAAAAATTTTATTTAAAGGGGAGCAAACTTTAATAAATACAGAAACAGTGGGGAGAAAATGGGTCAATTTTGAATCGCTTACCTGTCCTTTAGACTCTATGGCTGGGAATGCTGTTACCTTCATGTTACTCCCCCCCCCCACCCAATCTTGATGCCAATCTCACAGGAGATGTTCTGTTAATGTGTATTTTATTATTCATGGTCACCTAGTTCTGATAATGAATTATACAATCTCACACCACCCGCACATCAAACTACGCACTTAATTGTTTACATCTACAACACTTTATGCTTTGAGTGGGATTTATTTGTTTTTGGATTCCATCTTGGCGGCCATGGCGGGGTATGCTGCACTCGTAGTGAACGCGCCAAATGTGATTACAGACGTTAGACTTTAAGAGTTTTTATTTCACCAATTTATATAAATGTATTTATAACGTCACGATGATATAAAGACGTGTAAATTTGCATTCAAATCTCAACGGTATATTTATATATTTGCACCGACGTTCCTACGTTATTTTGGCAGTCTAAGGTAAAGTTACTGTTAGGGGAGGGGGTGAAGTCAAGGGTACATTTGAGAACCCTGGGAATCATAAGGTCTGTCCAGGAGTGTCGCTGTTAGTAAGTTTGGGGCCTTGAATAATCTTTCACAGCAGAACCCTCCAAGTGAAAGTGGCGAAATGAAAGTCACAAAATTCAAAGTCACAAAATTCAAAGTCACAAAATTCAAAGTCACAAATAGCCCCACCCCCCCCCTCAGCAATAGGGGCCACATGCAGCTGCCCCGTTTTCTTTATATATTAGAACATTTCTGTATGCATGTACGTATGTGTGTATATGTATGTATGTATGTATGTATGTGTGTGTATGCATGTTTGTATGTATGTGCGTGGGTGTGAGTGTTCGTATGCATGTGTGTGTATGTATGTGTGTGTTCTTGTGTAACGGATGAGTTCCGGACTTAAAGCGTGAGTTATGTCGTTATCTCGTGGAAATTTTTTCCAGTTTTGATAATATACGTGTTGCTACATACATGGAATGTAGCGATGTTTGTGAGTTTGTATTGGTCAGTTAAATCATATACACGCATTAAAAAAAGTACAAACCGAGATAACACATTTTCATGAGTTTGAACTGTCTGCGTGTTTAGAAAATAATACTGTGTTTGTGTTTTTATTTACGTCTTATGATAATAACAGGATATACAAATATGTATCTCTTTGATGATTTAATGTCCTTTAAATCTTTTAAAAATTTGAATAATTGTTTTATGATTCAATTACTTTTATAACAGTTTTCTAGTTATGTGTGTGCATCATTTCTTTTATTATATCAACGTGGCTCTTTTGATATTGTACATTGTAGCCTTAGGAGTTCTAAAAATAGACTTTTGTAAATGGCGGAAATTGATGATTTCCTCCAGATCGTGTTAAATGACTTCACTAATTTACTGAGAGAAAAGATGAAATTCTGTATTAGCGTTTCTTTTTCTTGCAAGCTGTGCTATATCAAATGTTCGCACATGTTTAACCCTCCCTGCTCAAAATATAGATTTATATCATCAGCCCGTCTGAGTGAGCAAGAATATGTTGAAGGTGTAGGTGTTGATGGGGAGGCGGGGGGGGGGGGGAGAGACAGAATAGCAGCCACGCAGGTATTTCTCAGGGGAGCAGAACCTCCGGGGGGTGCATAATGAGGGGGAGGTGGGGCAGAGAGGAGGGGTGCACGGGGAAGTGCATCTGTTTCATCTCCTGCTTGTTATTTGTGTAATCAAATAAACTTTCATTGAAGACTTTGAGCTGAGAGGTTGAGCGGCACTGAGAGGAAGACATTGTTGTAGTGTGTAGTTCGGCACGTAGACATGTTTAGGTTGAGCCCATCAGTTTGATGGAGGACACAGGATGTGGAGGTTAAAAGCTGGTATGACATTTGTTACTAAATTGACGAACAAAATAAAAATTAAAAAAAAAAAGTATACCCACAGTAAATAAAAGCGGTTAGTTGTATGGTTTCACCTCACGAAATGTTTTAGCCAGGCAGCTGGATAGTGCAGTCGATAGTGAACTCAACTTACATGCAAAGTGTTTGAGGTTCATTCCCTGCTAAAGGCAATCATATTTGCCGCTGATTTGGATAGGAGAAGGGCGCCACCAAGCCTATATGCCCACAGAAAAGACTTTTGAAAGCACATATGGCCCTGTTGATTTGTCTATGGTGTACCCCAACACGACCACATCGATTCAGGGGTAACAATTTTTTTTTAACCATTTTCGTTTGTTTTTTTTTTGTTATCGTACTCCAGCTGTTATCAGCATTCAAATGATTGCACTCAGTCACCTATGTCAAAGTGGTGCCTCCATAACCAACGCACAACGAGCTAGAGTGGCTATGTGAGGCGAGTGCCACAAAAACCGTCCCAATAGTGGTAAATGAGATCAAAGGATAAATATTTCACACCGACAGGGTGTTAAATGAGCAACTGTGAGTGATAACGAATGGACGCCGGACTGTTTTATCCGGCTCGAGTCCCTCTACTAATTTCCAAGTGAAGCCTGTTGTGTTTTGACGTGTGTATCCAATTTATATTAATGTCAGCACTCTCTTCTGCTATTGGTCCAGCACGCCGGTAAAATAAAAAAAAAAACCCAAGTGGCCCAAGACTCCAAAAGTTTGCCCACCCCTGAACTAGTGTCCACTGAAATGTGTTCAATAGTCACTTATTTGACTATCGGAAGTAAAACTTTTGTTAAAAAACATTTTCAACGATACTGTCTGCTGTAAGTATTTATATATAAAAATATGAGTGACTGTGTGGGTAAAACGCTTGAATGTAGAATTGAAGGTCCCAGGTTTGAGCCGCGGTCGATGTCAGAACTTTTCTTGTTGTTATACACAATGTTGGTGTTAAATAAACTAATAGTAAGGCTACACAAGTAGACAGTTTATTGTGTTTCAAAGTATACATTTATAAAGTAATGATACAATTCAAAATATTACTCAATACAATGAAATTGTAAATTATGCTTTATGAAAGTACTTGTTAACATATATATATATATACATA